>CM040239.1:63846211-64160191 GCA_022545495.1 Chrysanthemum lavandulifolium | reverse complement strand
ATTTAAATTTTTTCATGACATATAGGAGTGGGCCATTAGTCTTAACTAGGGGTGAAAATGAGCCGAGCAGAGCCGAGCTGCCGGAGCTCGAGCTCGGCTCGTTTATAAAAAGCTCGAGCTCGAGCTCGAGCTCGTTGAGCCCTCACCTTTTGAGCTCGAGCTCGGCTCGTGAAATTTTCACAAGCTCGAGCTCGGCTCGTTAACACAAAGCTCGGCTCGTTAACACAAGGCTCGAACTCGTTAACACGTTTATATGTATAGAAAATATATACGTATATATTTCTTGGGCTCGTTTAGGTTCATGAGCCTAAGCGAGCTTTGTATAGAGCTCGGGCTCGAGCTCGATTATTAAATGAGCCCAACTTAGGCTCGAGCTCGGGCTCAAGCTCGCTTAGGCTCGACTCGTTCGAGCTTTTTACCGATCCGATCACGAGCTTTTCACGAGCAGCTCGGCTCGTTTCCACCCCTAGTCTTAACAAAAGCGTCTCACGGATAGGAAGTTACATGACTAGCACAAAACCCTTTACCACCTAAATTCCACCCAAAATGTGAGGATCGCCCTTAGATTAGTAGGAATTAAAGCATTCATATTTAATGCTTAGAGTGTGAACCAGTAGTATATTAGATTCTAGAACTTGTTTTGTGATGCATCCCGAGATCGCTAGTAAGACTACACTTGTGTAGTTAGGAATAACTAAATGATAAGAGGAATTAGGATAACCCTTGTTTGATACCGTAATATAATTACTTCTTCCACATTGGTTGAGTAATTCCGACACCTTTGCGTTGTACTCATCTTTAGTACATGATACCCCTAGTTAACCCCTCGAGCCTATCCTTTTCATTGCTCGTGATGTTTCGCTTTTTCGAATATCAATGAAGAGCATTGTTTACACCCCACCCTCAAATGTACACCCAAATCGCCTTAGCCTACCTTGTATGCACTCACTTTTAGTGCATTATTGTTATCACCCTAAAAACCCTTAGTTCAATTATCTAGTTGCTTGCATGAGTTGCTAAGTCGAGTCATATCCTTTGTATACAGTTCTGGGACGATTGGGACTCATGGGAAAAGTTAAATTTTATGAGATGACGGGAAGGGAACGTTAAATTCAAATTCCCTTTATTTGCGTAATAATGTACTCCAAGTGTTTTCATCTTTTCAATTCGGGTCAAATTAGTGTTAGAGTAATAAAACTCAAGTGTAGGATGTGCCTATAAATCCCTATCATTTGATGTTACCATAGAGGATGGTAGAGTAAAAGTGTATGGAAAAAATCGAAAAAAAAAAAAAGAAAGAAAAAAAAATAGAGTGTTAAAAAATACGGGCACCATCCTACATCTATCTTTAAATTCATGTTTGTTTGTTTCATTATCTAGAGTTTAGAGTGTCGAGTCTTGGCTTAGCAACGCCATTCTTCGTATGCTTGTAACATAAAGATTTTTGACTTGCCACCACTAAATAGCCTATCCCACCAAACCCTTTGTTTCCTACCGTAAGCCTAACATTACAACCCTTTAAAAGACCTCTTTGATAGTCTTTCCTAGGTGCTTACGCCAAAGCGATGGAGGTTTGATCTATTCTCGAAGCCTATGGTAATCTATGTACTAGGACCGGTTAATGAGTGTTTATCTTCCATTTTCAACTTGTTATATTTCATATACACCGAGAGATGTGAGTATCCAAACACCCCATGTGAGGTGCTAGTATATAATTTCCGTTTGTTATGACTTTCATGGGCTTATATGTGTTGTGGATTGTTTTAAACCAACGCTTCATGACCCCTAACTTATAAATTAATTGGCTAAAGCACATTTGCTTGAGGACAAGCAAATACCAAGTGTAGGGATATTTGATAAGGATTTAAAAGGTACCATTTGAGGGTCATTTAAGCCCTTGATGAGTTAATGTAAATACTCATCATTTTTAGTCAAACCATCCAAAGAGTCCTTAGAATCGCAAAACGCTTGAAAATGCTCGAAATGCATCAAAATATCTGAAAATATTCCAAAATTGCATTTTATATGTTTCGGATGCAAAATGTTCAAAATCGATGAAAAATGAGCAAAGTTTGCATAATTGGCGCTTCACCCCCAAGTTTCTAAAATTGTCAAAATAGTCCCCGAGTCAAAATTTCAAAAGTAAAATCACCAAAGGTCCTTTTAAATCATAAGTTGTCAAATTTAGTCCTTTGGTGAAAAATGTCAAAAGTTTGAGAAAATTACAAGAATGGTCCTTCAAGTTTGAAAATTGGCCAAATTGGCCAAATTGGCCCCTGGAAAATTGGGAAATGGCAAGATTGGTCCTTGCACTTTTTGAGATTGTCACTTTCAACCCTTGAAGCAACTTTTCAGAATTGGCAGTTAAGGTCCCTTGTATTTTCAGAATTTGCAACAATAGTCCTTGTCATTTAAAACCTTTTGCCCTCGGTCATAATACTTGGACCCTCACAAATTGAATTTTGGACCCCCCTTTTGATTATTAACCCCGGTCAAAATTTGGTCAAAACACCCCATGGCGCCAAAAGTCTACCATCTCCACCTGCTTCTCTGCAACAAATCAAACTCCCATCCCCTCCTCAAACTTCACTCAACCATGTCCCTCCACCTTAGCTACCCTCTAATATGCATTTAATGCATCTTCTCCCCCTCACTCAACCTTAATCATCATATGCAAGATTTGGCGCAAAATCTCATTTAAACGGCCTAGATCAAATTCGCAATCCAATGGTCAAGAATATGATGGGAACTATTCGTAAGAGAGAAATGGAGTTTGGATTATAAAAGAAAGAAGAAGGAAGAGTAGAAGGGTGTCTTGTAATTTTTAGTTTTAATTAATGTCGTTTTATCTTAAGAGTTTTAGTTAAATGGAAAATCAGTAATCTCATGTTCCTTTGTATCAAACTCACTTAGTGTATCATTATAAACAATTTCCAATTATAAATGCAAGTTTGCATTGAGCATTTAAGTTCCAAGCTTACTGTTGAAAGTTTCCATTTCAATTTCTCATACAAAAGGTTCACATAACTTGTTTATCAGCTCTAATAAGTTTATACAAGCTTATCTTAGCTTTGTGTAAGCTTAAGTTTAAGTTTCAATTCAATTTGGATATTGGTCAACGAAAGTCAAAATGGGCAAATATGATGCGATTTGGTCAATGGGTGAAGCGACCATGGAATTGGGTTGATATTGAGCTAGGGTAGGGGTTTGATAGGTTAGTGGTCCATTGGTTCATTGTTTCAAGCCATTGTGGCTAAAGGACATTTTGTAAGTCATTTCCAAGTTTCATAGCATAATCTTCATTTGTAGTCAAATCTAGCTTTAACTGCTCCTTGTTGTATTTAAGATATAACAACTTAGTTTGATCATTAATCATAGCTTAATCGGTTGTTATCTCATTTAAACTTCAAAACAAGAAGATAAAGGGTGTTTGGTTCTCACGATCTATCTGTCTTTTAGGCTTATTCAGGGGTTAGAATCTATTGGTTCATGATTGTTAAGCATATTTGTGTTCATTTGAGTCTTGGTTTGATGCCTGCTAGTTCAAAAAGTCAAAATCTCATTGAAATCTGTCTCACTGCTTATCTGTTGTGATTGTGGAGTTGCAAATCCTTGTTTTGTGTTTAGAAGTCTTAAACATTGCTTGCATTATGTTCATTACATCATATTACATCACAACCTGTCATTAAATTGGATTCAAAGTTCAATAAAGTCAAACTTTCTCAACCGCTTTAAAAGTCAAAATTGCAAAAGTGGATTTGAGCCCAGGTTAAAAGGATTTTCATGAACTCATCTCTGGGTCTTATCAAGTGAAATTTGTGGCTTTATAAACTTCAACTGGTCTTCATTCTTATTAGCATTTTTGTAGAATTTTATAAATTTTTTATAAGCTCCAAACAAGCTTCTCTTTTAGGTCATAAGTCCCCTGCTCCAACACTCAGTTTATACTGAGTTTTTCTCAGATATTGCATGCTTGTCACAGGGCTCATTAGAGCTTGGCTAGGGTTGGTTTTTGGTTTACATGTTCCCAACCAGGTCTAGTTGAGGTCTCATTACTTACTTTCTAGTTTCTAGCTTATTTAAGTGCTTATTTTGTGGCTGCAAGTAGACACCTGAAACTGTTTTTAAGCTCATTGGCTAAATACATCAAATCTTTGTAGCTTGTGATCCAGTGGTTAAAAACAGTTAGGATTTGTTGCATTTTAGTTAATTTAGCAGTTTAGAACCTCTGTAATCTGTTGGTGGCTTATTTTGCTCATTTGGCTTATTTGGAGTGCTTAATAATAAGCACTTGCATCAGTTCCTAATTCATCCACATAACCATCTGTTTTCCAATTTTCCTAGCTTCCTTATATAATTTTAGAGTTTTCCTGAAATTTTAGATTTTTCTAAGTTGATTTGCTATTTTCTTAATTTAAATTAGTTTTTAAGCATTTTTAATTAGCTTTAAATACAAAAATTCGTAAAAGGTTCAAAAAATAATTTTCAATTTTCTTAAGTTTAGATAAATATAAAAGACAAAAAGTATTTTTCTAGATTTTTCTTAGTTAAATTTGTATTTTAAGCCATTTAATTAGTTTTTAATAGTTTTAATTCATAGAAAATCCAAAATAATCGAAAAATACAAAAATAGTTTTGAAAATTCTCTTTGATATTTTAGATTTTTCTAAGTCTTAATTTTATTTTTCTAGCTTTATTTCCTAATTTCTTGTATTTTAGGTAATTATTTAATAGTTTAAAATTGTTTTTAATTAATAATAATTAGATAATTAGTTATAAAAATAATTTTCTTTTCTAAATATTTTCTTTTATCATTAGGTTTGTAAAATATCATTTTCATATTTCTAGGGTTAATATTGATTAAGTTTCACGCTTTTATTTAGACGCCACGTAAATTTTAATTTCGCTTTGTAAAAACATAAAAACAAAACATCATTTTAAATATAGTGATAACGTTTATTTAATAGATTTTATCTTTTTAATTTCCTTTAATTTGCATTTAAGCCGTTGTAATTTGTTGGCTTTTTCGTAGTTATAATCTATCGATTCTCTTTTTCGCTCAAATTCCTCGATCACTTTACGCTTGATAATCCATTGCATAGCTCGCTGACATAACGACCGGGAGACCCTATACTCCTCGATCTTCATTGCATTCGTGCTTGACCGCTTTTAAGTCGATTACGGTCCGCCATTCACAAGTGGCGTGCTTGAGTGATTTAGCTTGACTGTTTGCACGCAATCAAATTTTACGCGCACGCCGGGAGTCGTAAGCTAATTGTCTTACGCTTAGCGATTAGTTGTTTGAATACTCACTCTTTGTTTATATCATCCATTTCTATCTATCTATATATATCCATATTTTTATAAAAATCCAAAACCCAAAAACATCTAAAACGATAAAACACAAAAATATTTTTCCTTTTGTTTCTATATATGTATCAAATATAAAAATACAAAAGATTTGTCGCTTTCTTTAATAATAACAACTTAAATGATTACCACCGCAAACCAAGGCAAAGCACTACCTAACTGGGGTGCGACTATAATAAGTTCGAACTAAAGATTTAAAACTTGCCTTTGTGTCCTTTTGATTGGTGTACCTTTTCAAAGAAGCCATTCATATTGTGATTATTGGTTAAGTTCATCGTTGTTTTGCCTCGATTTTGTGTTAATTGATTTTGTTGTGATATCTACGCTTCGTAAATGTAAAACCCATAAATATTCTTCTCACCCCATTTTTATAAAACCTTTAATTCATTATTCCCATATCTCTCTTAACTCGAGATTCCTTAGAGTTAACTCTAGTGTATGCGCACTCGCTCTTCTAGATCCGTGAGCCCATTTCGTGAGCTTGTCAAGATTCCAAGAAGGCGTGTCCGAGACTTTCGCTCCATCACCGGATCGAGATCCGGACCGCTCGCACTACTTCGCTTATCATGGCGGACGAAATTCCTATGCGCGAGCTTCTCCGTGCACCCATCGACGGGTATGGAGATGTTATCGTTGTACCACCCATCGTGGTGAAAATTTTGAACTCAAAACCGGTTATCAATCTTGTAACTTCAAATCAATTCTACGGTTTTGAGCGGATGATCCTCATGCTCATATTCGATGGTTTAACAAGATTCCATCTACCATCAAATACAAGAACGTCCCTATTGATGTCATAAGCTTCTTCGCTCCCATTTTCTCTCTTGAGGGCAAGCCCGGATTTGGCTTGAAAACAACCCCTCGCCTATTGAGACATGGGAAGATCCGGTGAAGAAATTTGTGAATGAATTTTATCCACCTTCCAAAACCACGAGCCTTAAAATGAAATCATCAAGTTCACTCGAAGTTTGATGAATCCTTTAGTGAATCGTGGGATCGTTTCAAAGAATTGCTTCGCAAATGTCCTCACCATGGTTTCTCCGAGTTGATGCAACTCGACACTTTCTACAATGGAGTGAGTCAATCGATCAAGATTCTCTCAATTCCTCCGCGGAGGAAATTTCCTAAGCAAACCGCCAAAGAAGCTTTAGCGATCATCGAAAACAAGTCTAAAGTCCGTGACCGCACGAAGCAAGCCCGTTGTTTCCCAAGTCGTTGTTGGTCCTTCTTCTTCATCGCCTGTGAGTCAATCTAGCACCGATGCTAAGATTGATAAACTCACTGAAGCTATTCAAGCTTTGGTTCTCTTCAACCAAAAGAAAGTCTCTTTTCAACAAACTTCACCTCCTGCCAAGTTAAGAAAGTGGAAGTCTGTTTACTGTGGTGGCCCCATGCTTATTACAATCTGTATGGCCACCGATGGTAACCCTTTGAAGCCAATGCTGTGGCGGATGTCTAATCAAGGAGGCAATCAATATCGTGCTCCTATAGACCCGAACCACCGCCCTAACCACTACTCGACCTCCGGTTTCAATCAAAACCGTAATCGAATCGAATAGACCAAACCAAGGTTTTCAAAACCAAGGTCATTTCAATCCAAATAACGGTTTCCAAAATCGAATCAAAATTTCCAACACCAAGGAAATTTCAATAGAAACCCGTGTCGTGGAAATTTCAACCTGTATTTTCATGCCAATAATCAAGGAAATTTTCGTAATTAAGGCCCTAATCCTAACAATAGAGGCCGAATTTTCCGTAACTCAAGCCATTGTTCCAACTGGACCATCATCGATGAGTTGTTGAAACAATTCATGAAATCCCAAGAGGAAATGAATCGGTTGTTGGTTAGCCGATTTCGACATTAAGAAGTCTTTAAATGATCGACCCTGCCTGTGTACTCTACCTAGCAACACGATCGCTAATCCGAGGGGCGATGCAAAGGCGATCACAACCGTAAGTGGTGCTTCATATGCCGGACCCGCTATTCCTACTACCTCTTCTTCTTCTCTCCCGAAGGTAGTGGAAAGCGAACCTGAGGCGACAAAGGACAAGGAACTCCCTACTAATAACGGGAGTAACAACAATGTCCATCCTCAGGTTGTCCCAAAACCCAATACCAAACCTGGAGTTGTTTTTGAACCTCCAGTTGTTGACCCTAAATCCAAAACTTCTATTCCTTATCCCTCACGTTTACATGAGCAAAAGCTCCGTGAGAAAGCTAGTCATCAAATGGAAAAATTCTTTCAAATTTTCCAAGAACTTCACTTTGACATAAGCTTCGCGGATGCCATCATGTTGATGCCCAAGTTTGCATCTACTCAAACACATGTTGAGCAACAAAGAAAAGTCGTTTGAAATGGCTAAGACCCTTTGAATGAAAATTGCTCGCCAGCCTTGTTAAAGAAGCTTCCCGAGAAGCTAGGAGATCCCGGAAAATTTCTTCTTCCTTGTGTTTTTCTTGGATGATTGAATGCTTTGCCCTTGCCGATCTTGGTGCAAGCATCAATCGATGCCGTATTCAATGTGGAAGAAACTGCTCTTCCGGAACTCATTCCTACCGCATGACTCTTGAGCTTGCGATCGTTCTATATCGCGCCTCTTGGCATCGCCGAGGATGTATTCGTGAAAGTAGGAAAGTTCCATTTTCCACCGATTTTGTGGTTGTTGATTTCGATGCCGATCATCGGGTTCCTCTCATTGTTGGACGAGGATTCCCGAGAACGGGTCGTGCTCTTATTGATGTATTTGAGCAAGAAATCACTTTACGTGTGGGTAATTAAGTCACTACTTTTAACCTCGATCAAACTTCGAGGTACTCCTCAAATTATGACATCGAATCGCTTAATCGAGTCGATTTAATTGATATTGCTTCGAGGAGTACTCTCAAGAGTTTCTTGGTTATCTTCATAATTCGTGAGTGAGAATTCGATTCCACCACATCTTCTCAACCTATCATTGCCGACTCTTCCCTCCCTCACCCGTTTGAGGAGGTGACTTCTTCCGAAGAGATCGATGAATTTCGGCTCTCGATGAATCAATTCCGCCTAGAATTGATGGTGTTTATGATTCGGAGGGATATCCTTTATCTTGAGAAATTGCTTAATGAAGATCCATTACCTTCACTCCTCCGAAAGAAATCACTATTGAGGAAATCAAATCAAGACAAACTTCTACCGATGAATTTCCGAGGTTGAACTTAAGGACCTTCCTCCTCATCTCGAGTATGCATTCTTGGAGGTGATGATAAATTACCCGTCATAATTGCTAAAGACTTAACCGAGGAGGAGAAAACTGCTCTCATAAAGGTCTTGAAGTCACACAAACAAGCAATTGCTTGAAACTCTCCGACATTAAGGGTATCAACCCCGAGTTTTGTACTCACAAAATATTAATGGAGGATGACTTCAAACCAAAGAATCCAACATCGAGAAGGGTGAATCCTAAGATTCACGAGGTTATCAAACAAGAGGTTCTCAAACTTCTTGATGCCGGTTTGATTTACCCGATCTCGATAGTCCTTGGGTTAGCCCAATTCATTGCGCTCCAAAAAGGGTGGCATTATCGTGGTCACGAATGAAGAAAACGAGTTGATTCCAACTCGATTGGTTACGGATGGCGTGTGTGTATTGACTATCGAAGTTAAACGAAGCCACCAGAAAGACCATTTTCCTCTACCCTTCATGGACCGATGCTTGAGAGATTAGCGAGGAACGAATACTATTGTTTCCTTGATGGTTTCTCGTTACTTTTAGATCCCCATTGATCCGCCGGAACAAGAAAAGACCACATTCACCGCCCATACGGGACATTTGCCTACGCACGTATGCCTTTTGGCTTATGTAATGCTCCCGCACGCTCCAAAGATGTATGATGGCAATTTTCCACGACATGATCGGGAAACTATGGAGGTGTTTATGGATGACTTCTCGGTCATTGGGGACTCGTTTATACATGTCTCTCCACTTAGACAAAATGCTAAAAGGTGTGAAGACACCAATCTATGTCTAAACCGGGAGAAGAGCCACTTTATGGTCAAAGAAGGCATAGTCCTTGGCCATAAGATTTCCAAGAACGGATTGAGGTAGATAGAGCAAAAGTTGATGTTATTGCTAAACTACCTCATCCTACTACCGTCAAAGGTATTAGGAGTTTTCTAGGTCATGCCGGGTTTATCGTAGATTCATTCAAGATTTTTCTAAAATCGCCGCCTATGACCCATCTTCTTGAAAAGATGCTCCTTTTATCTTTTCTCCCGAGTGCATCAAGCTTTTGAAACACTTAAGAAAAAGCTTACGGAAGCACCCATTCTAGTTGCCCCGATCGATTTACCCTTTGAGCTCATGTGCGATGCAAGCGATTTTGCTATCGGTGCGGTCTTGGGGCAACGCAAAACTAAGCATTTTCACCAATCCACTATGCAAGCAAAACGATGATCAAGCTCGGACCCATTACACCACTACGTAAAAGAATTATTAGTCGTGGTGTATGCGTTGAAAAGTTTCACCATACCTCATCTTGACCAAATGCGTGGTGTATACGGATCACTCGGACTCAAATATCTCTTTGCAAAACAAGATGCAAAGCCGAGATTGCTCCGTTGGGTTCTCCTCCTACAAGAATTTGATATCATTATTCGTGATAAAAAGGAGCCGAGAACCCGTCACGATCATCTGTCCCGATTAGAGAACCCTCACCAAAATGTGTTCGAGAAAAAGGAAATAAATGAAACATTTCCTCTCGAAACACTCAATGTGGTTTCTTTTCGTGGAGACTCTTCTACCCCATGGTTTGCCGACTTTGCAAATTACCATGCGGGTAACTTTGTGGTGAAAGGGATGTCGTCCCAACAGAAAAATAAATTCTTTAAAGATGTGAAACATTATTTCGGGACGACCCTACTTGTTTAAAATTTGTGCGATCAAGTCATCCGCGATGTGTATATGGTCGAAGCTATTGACATTCTCAAAGCTTGCCATTCGGACCCACTGGGGACATCATAGCCCCAACTACACCGCCAAGAAGGTGTTTGATTCCGGATTCTATTTGCCCACGATCTACAAGGATGCCCATGAATTGTCAAAACTCGTGACGCTTGTCAACGTCACGGGAATATCTCACAAAGGAATGAAATGCCGCAAAACGCCATTCAAGTGTGTGAGATTTTTGACATATGGGGCATTGACTTTATGGGCCATTTCCTTCTTCCCGTGGTAACAAATACATACTCGTGGCGTTGACTACTTGTCAAAATGGGTTGAAGCTAAGGCTTTACCCACCAACGATGCCCGAGTTGTGGTGAAATTTTGAAATCTCTATTTGCTAGGTTTGGAACTCCACGAGCCATAATCGGTGATCGTGGTACGCATTTCTGCAATGACCAATTTGATAGAGTCATGCAAAAGTATGGTGTAACTCACCGCCTCTCTCTGCACCACCCCAAACAAGTGGGCAAGTAGAAGTTTCTAACCGGGGATAAAGAATTCTTGAGAGGACGGTTGGTGAAAACCGTGCCTCTTGGTCGGATAAGCTAGATGACGACTTTGGGCCTTCCGTGACACTTACAAAACACCCATCGGGTGCACTCCATACAAGCTTGTATACGGAAGGCATGCCATCTACCGGTTGAGCTCGAGCACAAGGCATACTGGGCCTTGAAGCATGCTAATTTCGATATTCAGACACCGGTGATCATCGGAAAGTTCAAATGAATGAATTAAATGAACTCCGCGATCAAGCTTACGAGAACTCTTTGATCTATAAACAAAAGACAAAGAAGATTCATGACTCAAAATCAAGAACCGCTTTTCAACGTTGGTGATCGAGTCCTTCTTTTCAATTCAAGATTGAAGATTTTCTCGAAAGCTCAAGTCCCGTTGGTCCGGTCCATTTATTATCGCTAAGGTTTATCCTTATGGTACCATTGAGTTATCTCAACCCGATGGTCCTAATTTTAAAGTGAATGGTCATCGAGTGAAGCATTATTTTGGAGAGGACATTCCCCCGTGGTTGTCCCAGATTTACAAACTTTCCCCATGAACCAATGAATGCGGGATCGAGTCAAGCTAGCGACTCGGTAATCAAAAACAAGAGATGCCATATGGGTTGTCACCCATATTTCGAAATGTCTTAAGTTTGTTACGGTTAGCCATTCACAAGTGGCTAGCTTGTGTGACAAAACTTGCGCTTTAGCTTCTTCTTTCTACTTTCTACCACCCTAGTGTGGGGGTGTCCCACATGTTGTGTATATAAAGTTTTCTAAAAAAAAAAAAAAAAAAAAAAATCTTCTTTCTAAATAATGGCCGTAGTATTTTCCTTTTACGTTCTTTGTTTCGCATAACCACGGTACTTTGAATATTGAGGGCAATATTCATTTCTAAGTGTGGGGGAATTATCACTAATTTTATCATATAATTATACCAATTCCCGTTTTGGCCATTTTTTTTTGAGTAAGTGTTTTGCACTTACTCAATTGGTTATCATCCGCCTTGTCTAATAAACAAAAGGATTGGCTAATCCAGAGCAAACGGCTCTTGGTAAAGATATCTCAAATCCGTTGACGGCTTGCAATTTGCCCAAAATTGTATGGTATTCAACCACCATATCCTAAAAAGTGAAGAGTTGGCTAGCCCGCAAGTTTATGGCTTGTGGTAAAGGCAATGGAAAACCATAATTGGTAATCACTCACCAAAGATAATATTGATAATTTATCTAAGAGTTGGCTAGTCCGAGCAAACGGATTCGTAAAGACAAAATCAAACCGTTGAAAGTCGGTGGTTTGCTCAAAATCACATGGTTATCGGTGTACCATGGTTCTTACTTGAACTAAAACATTTGGCTACTCCGTAAGTAATGGCTTTTGGTAAAGAGATTCAAATCCATTAAGTTTTTCTCAAAATATTGCTAGGACTAGCAATAGTTTAGTGTGGGGATTGATGAGTGTGTAAATACTCATCATTTTAGTCAATCTGAATCGCAAAACGTTTGAAAATGCTCGAAATGCATCAAAATATCGAAAATATTCCAAAATTGCATTTTATATGTTTCGATGCAAAATGTTCAAAATCGATGAAAATGAGCAAAGTTTGCATAATTAGCGCTTCACCCCCAAGTTTCTAAAATTGTCAAAATAGTCCCCGAGTCAAAATTTCAAAAGTAAAATCACCAAAGGTCCTTTTAAATCATAAGTTGTCAAATTTAGTCCTTTGGTGAAAAATGTCAAAAGTTTGAGAAAATTACAAGAATGGTCCTTCAAGTTTGAAAATTGGCAAAATTGGCCCTTGAAAATTGGGAAATGGCAAGATTGGTCCTTGCACTTTTGAGATTGTCACTTTCAACCCTTGAAGTAACTTTTCGAATTGGCGCTTAAGGTCCTTGTATTTTCGAATTTGCAACAATAGTCCTTGTCATTTAAAACCTTTTGCCTCGGTCATAATACTGGACCCTCACAAATTGAATTTTGGACCCCCCTTTTGATTATTAACCCCGGTCAAAATTTGGTCAAAACACCCCATGGCGCCAAAAGTCTACCATCTCCACCTGCTTCTCTGCAACAAATCAAACTCCCATCCCCCTCCTCAAACTTCACTCAACCATGTCCCCTCCACCTTAGCTACCCTCCAATATGCATTTAATGCATCTTCCCCCCCCCCTCACTCAACCTTAACTGTCATATGCAAGATTTGGCGCCAAAATCTCATTTAAACGGCCTAGATCAAATTCTGCAATCCAATGGTCAAGAATATGATGGGAACTATTCAGAAGAGAGAGAAATGGAGTTTGGATTATAAAAGAAAGAAGAAGGAAGAGTAGAAGGGTGTCTTGTAATTTTTTAGTTTTAATTAATGTCGTTTTTATCTTAAGAGTTTTAGTTAAATGGAAAATCAGAATCTCTTGTTCCTTTGTATCAAACTCAACAGTGTATCATTATAAACAATTTCAATTATAAATTCAAGTTTGCATTGAGCATTTAAGTTCCAAGCTTCTCGTTGAAAGTTTCCATTTCAATTTCTCATACAAAAGGTTCACATAACTTGTTTATCAGCTCTAATAAGCTTATACAAGCTTATCTTAGCTTTGTGTAAGCTTAAGTTTAAGTTTCAATTCAATTTGGATATTGGTCAACAAAAGTCAAAATGGGCAAATATGATGCAGATTTGGTCAATGGGTGAAGCAGCCATGGAATTGGGTTGATATTGAGCTAGGGTAGGGGTTTGGATAGGTTAGTGGTCCATTGGTTCATTGTTTCAAGCCATTGTGGCTAAAGGACATTTTGTAAGTCATTTCCAAGTTTCATAGCATAATCTTCATTTGTAGTCAAATCTAGTTTTAATCTGTTCCTTGTTGTATTTAAGATATAACAACTTAGTTTGATCATTAATCATAGCTTAATCGGTTGTTATCTCATTTAAACTTCAAAACAAGTAAGATAAAGGGTGTTTGGTTCTCACTGATCTATCTGTCTTTTAGGCTTATTCAGGGGTTAGAATCTATTGGTTCATGATTGTTAAGCATATTTGTGTTCATTTGAGTCTTGGTTTGATGCTCGCTAGTTCAAAAGTCAAAATCTCATTGAAATCATCTCACCGCTTATCTGTTGTGATTGTGGAGTTGAAAATCCTTGTTTTGTGTTTAGAAGTCTTAAACATTGCTTGCATTATGTTCATTACATCATATTACATCACAACCTGTCATTAAATTGGATTCAAAGTTCAATAAAGTCAAACTTTCTCAAGCTGCTTTTAAAAGTCAAAATTGCAAAAGTGGATTTGAGCCCGCTTAAAGGATTTTTCATGAACTCATCTCGGGTCTTATCAAGTGAAATTTGTGGCTTTATAAACTTCAACTGGTCTTCATTCTTATTAGCATTTTGTAGAATTTTATAAATTTTTATAAGCTCCAAACAAGCTTCTCTTTTAGGTCATAAGTCCCTCGCCCAACACTCGCTTTATATCGAGTTTTTCTCGATATTGCATGCTTGTCACAGGCTCATTAGAGCTTGGCTAGGGTTGGTTTTGGTTTACATGTTCCCAACCAGGTCTAGTTGAGGTCTCATTACTTACTTTCTAGTTTCTAGCTTATTTAAGTGCTTATTTTGTGGTCGCAGTAGATTTTGAACCTGCTTTTTAAGCTCATTGGCTAAATACATCAAATCTTTGTAGCTTGTGATCCAAGGTTAAAAACAGTTAGGATTTGTTGCATTTTAGTTATTTTAGCAGTTTAGAACCTCTCAGAATCTGTTGGTGGCTTATTTTGCTCATTTGGCTTATTTGGAGTGCTTAATAATAAGCACTTGCACATCGCTTCTAATTCATCCACATAACCATCTGTTTTTCCAATTTTCCTAGCTTCCTTATATAATTTTAGAGTTTTCCTGAAATTTTCAGATTTTTCTAAGTTGATTTGCTATTTTCTTAATTTAAATTAGTTTTAAGCATTTTAATTAGCTTTAAATACAAAAATTCGAAAAGGTTCAAAAAATAATTTTCAAATTTCTTAAGTTTAGATAAATATAAAAGACAAAAAGTATTTTTCTAGATTTTTCTTAGTTAAATTTGTATTTTTAAGCCATTTAATTAGTTTTAATAGTTTTTAATTCATAGAAAATCCAAAATAATCGTAAAAATACAAAAATAGTTTTGAAAATTCTCTTTGATATTTTAGATTTTTCTAAGTCTTAATTTTATTTTTCTAGCTTTATTTCCTAATTTCTTGTATTTTAGGTAATTATTTAATAGTTAAAAATAGTTTTTAATTAATAATAATTAGATAATTAGTTATAAAAATAATTTTCTTTTCTAAATATTTTCTTTTATCATTAGGTTTGTAAAATATCATTTTCATATTTCTAGGTTAATATTGATTAATTTTCACGCTTTTATTTGACACTCACGTAAATTTTAATTTCGCTTTGTAAAACATAAAACAAAAACATCATTTTAAATATAGTGATAGCGTTTATTTAATAGATTTTATCTTTTAATTTCCTTTAATTTGCATTTAAGCCGTTGTAATTTGTTGGCTTTTTCTCGTAGTTATAATCTATCGATTCTCTTTTCTGCTCAAATTCCTCGATCACTTTACGCTTGATAATCCATTGCATAGCTCGCTAGGACATAACGACCGGGAGACCCTATACTCCTCGGATCTTCATTGCATTCGTGCTTGAGCGCTTTAAGTCGATTACGGTCCGCCATTCACAAGTGGCGGCTTGAGTGATTTAGCTTGACTGTTTGGCACGCATCAAGTAGTTTCAAAGAGTTAGGGATAAACGCATACCCTACGACTTTAGACACACAACGTGATTAAGAATAAGGACGTGACAATTCAACCATCAATAGGAGATAATTAAGGAGTAATAAAACCTAAGTAAACACATCTTTAAACCATCATACGAGCACACAATAATTAGACATAGACTACATACACCTTAGATTAGATAATTAGATAATTAGAGTAATCGGAGAAATACCAACCCCAAATCCAAACCCCGAGATTCGTACCTTTCCTTTTCTTAAAAATATAAAAGACAAAAATAATCTTCCTCAACTCCAACCTTAGCGTAGTAACTTCTCACTAGCATTCCTATTCCCAGAGAACGATATCAATACCCGTGGCTTACCCTAATACTACACTACAACGATTAGGTTCATCGCCGGTGTTATAAAACTTGCTCGAAGAAAAGGAAGTTCCTTTGACCCCGAACGATGCGTGTAGCGTTATCATCTACCATGAAACTGCTAGTGTACCTTGGGGTGAAAAGTCAAAAGATGTGGGAGAAGCAAGCAATGTTGGCTTGGCCATGGACCTGCAAGACCATAAGGGCAAGAGAGTGAAGGATGGAGCAATAGAGACAAGCAAAGAACATTTCGGTGTCAGGCTAGAAGAAGATCATGAAGATAGCAGCCAAGGAAGCAATGATTTCGAAGTCATTACTTGAAGTCAAAGAAAGCAGGATTCAAGAAGTTTGATGCTAAAACATTAGGGGAGAAATTGTTAGCCCTATAATGTTGTTAGATCAAAGTTTACATTATGTTTAATATATTAAGACTTTAGTTTATGTTTATGTATGTACTGTAAATGATATGGGTCGAAAGTAGGATGCTATGGGTCAAAGACTTGTTAACCCAAACAGTCCCATATGCATATAATGGTTATTTGTAGAAACGGTTATCTCCCAAACAACACAACGTTTGGAGAATAACCTAGGTGACGTTTCATTGACTATATATTGTGAATCTCCAACCTGCGGAAATCACAACAACGTTTATAATCTACAAAGTCAAACCATTTAGTATTTATTGCAATTTTTACCCGATTTACTGTTATATTCCAAGCACCCATTACGCAGTCCAAAACCAAAACATGAAACATTTACTGAAGCACAAAAACGTTGGCAAACAACCTGTGAATATTTTCCATTAATAAAAGAAAAATATAAAGAATATGTTGGAAGATTTGATGAATACACCTTTGGAGTATTTGTCATTTAGGACTATAGGGCGTTTGGGACGGCATATTCTAAGTGCTTATTGGCGTATTGCTATTTTTAAGTAAAAGGACACTTTTAAGCATTTGCATGCCAAGTGCTTATTAACTTGTCTGCTTAATTATTATCATGGAATAAGCATTTTTCAAATAATTAGCACCTCACAGGTGCTTCAAAAGCCATATACATAAGCTACAGAATAATGCAATCCAACTTGGTCTCTCAGTTCATGAACAACTAGGTTTCATACTGTATATAACAGAAACGCACTTCTGGCCTTCTTGTCGTTTTATATAATGTTTATTTTTGATGCATGGAATAGCTAAAGATTAATGGGAACAGCCCTTGGAAAGAGTACAAAAAAGAGGGAACTGAAATACAAAGACATCAAGAAACTCAAAAAGGGTATTAGACGTCGTTTCCATGAATTGAAGATATCACGGTCATTGTAATCTATCCTGATAAAAGAAAGGTTTTGCAATTGGTACCAAGCTGTGATACACAACTTCACACACATTTTCTAGTTTAAGGAAGAAAAACAACCCCTTTTGGTTTAACACACATAATGAGCACATTGAGAAACGAGAAAGGCTTTAAGCTACATTCAATCATGTGAATCCATCAAATTCAGCAACCGCTAGTTCATGAAATAAGCTCAAATTAGTAACAGTGCCAAAACAACAGATAGTGCTTGATCATCCTTAAGCATATAAGAAAACAAACATGCAAAATTATTTCTTAAGTACCTAGAAAACAAGCTATGCTTGTAAATTCAGGGCCTTTAACCACCTTGAACTGCTCAACTAAAACCACCAAAAGATACTGTATTTACAAAGCAACGCTATTCTAGACCCGATTAAGACCGCTAGATTATCTACTTAAGCATGTGAGGAGTAAGTAGCCCTGAAATTTCAAGAAACCCGACTCTGTCCTTCCCTCCAAATATTTTCTTCAGCTTCTCATCACACACAATAACTTGCTTGTTCACGGGATCCTAAACAAAGAAATCAAGAATGCAGATAAATAATTTGGTATCGATAGCATATTTGAATAAGTTTACTTCAACGAATGCAGAATCAAGCCGTAACACATACATTCAACATGACAATATTAAGATACTACTGAGATACAGAGGAAAATGGGCTATGTTCACTTAATCACAACGAACATCTTTAGCCTCAGTTGGCATCAAAGCCTTGAAACAAACTAATCTTGCAAACACAATTACACAAAGATATTAATCATATCATGACTAAAACTCTCATATTGCTGCCAATTTAAGGGCCAGTTTAAGGGAGTGTTTAGGATTGCGTTTGGAAAATAAGTATCTAATTATTGCTTTTTAAAGTGACAAATAATAAGTATATTGTGATTCTGTATAGTGAAACCTATTGGATACTAACTTATTAATCCATGTAAGTCAAGAATATTTAGCGTTTATGTAAATTTTAGAAGCTTAGGGTCCTAGAATGACAAGAGTAAAGATAATAACCGCTTATTTGGTTATGGTAGTTTAATGAACCCAGTATGATGGTTCATAGTGTCGGTTTGAAAAGTATAAGTACCCATGTAAACCAAGTCCAGAAAACTAACGATTGTTTTATATCAATAAACTTTGTATACTTTATCCAGTTGTTCATAGAAACAAAAGAGACCAACAGGGCATCGTGAGTCAAGGTTCGAACCGAGGAAAGAGACAGATTAGAAGAAAGCGACCGTGAGCATACCGGTCAATCAAGTAGAGGGAGAAAGACAGTGAAGAGATTGATTCACATGAATCAATCAAGTGAGAAACATGATTCGATTAAAGACAATATTGAATCAGAGAATTAGAAAAAGAGAAGATAAATAAAAATACCCGGTTGTGCGAATAGAATCCGCTGCGTGTACTTGCTTTAGAAGAGAATGCACTGAGCGACCATCATTACCGTAAAAGAAGAGTGAAACACCGATTAACCACCACCACCATTTGATTAGAAAGAAAAAACAGAAGAGGACCAGCATCAATTACAAGGTTTTGCCCTAATTCGTGTAGAAGGAAGAAGGAAGAGAAAGGCGTTTTTTTTAACAAAATAGCCGCTGCTATTTGTTTGGAAAATGGAGCCCACAAAAAGTCAAGTAACAGGTTTTATTCCTTCAAATACTTAGTTATTTTTTAGAAAAGTTGAGAATTTGCATATTAGTATTGTGGATTATATAGAAAAATTTAAGTTCGACTATTATTAGAATTATATTGGTTTTAGAAGAAAATCAAATCGAAAGATATGACGGGAGATAAAAACGAAAACAGAGTTGTTTTCACCACATTTGTTACCATCATATCAATGTCCAGTTTTAAGCAATACATAGCAATACAAATTATACATTATGGGCATTAAGAATGAAGAAGATACTATTGGCAAATGGAGTATGGGATTTAGTAGAAGGAACATGTACATCAAAAGAGATTGATGTAAAATAGGGTAGTTCGGCGTCGGCATACCTATTTCAAGGGTTACCAGAAGATTTGCAAATGCAAGTTGCGGGATGTGAAACAGCAAAAGAAATTTGGGACTCTCTAAAGTCCAGATTTATTGGGACAGAATATGTACAACATGCCCACTCGCAACAACTTAAATCAGAATTTGAGAGACTTGTGATGAAAGAAGATGAATCAATAGATTCATTTCCTGGGAGGTTGATAAGTATTATTACAAAGGCCGCTACATGTGGATTGACGTTTAATGAACAAACAAAAGTACGGAAATTACTAAATGCAGTGCCAGATAAGTTTGTACCAGTAGTAGCAACCATTGAAATGGTTGTTGATTTTAAGAAAGCAAAATTAGAGGAGATTATTGGAAAACTTAAGACTTATGAGGAAAGGCTTAAGTTTAGAAAAGGAAGTGGGGAAGATAATAGTGAGAAATTTTTATTCACACGTCAAGGGAATAACAGAAATTATGAACGCAACTATGGAAATGATAGACGAGGAGGTGGTAATCAGACACGAGGAAGAGGCCAAGGAAGATTCACAAGAGATAGTAAGAATGAAGATAGCTATGATAGAAGAATGAGAAACCCTGGAGATCAAAACTACCATAGAAGAGACACTAGAGAAATAGAATGTTATAATTGTCATGAGTTTGGACACTATGCTGCAAATTGTCCAAAACCAAACCGTAGAGAAGAAAAAGCAAACCTTGTGTTCGAAGATGACGAACCAGCACTATTGATGGTTACTAGTAAAGATGAAAAGGAGATAACATCCTTAAAGAAAGAACCGAGAAGGAAAGGAATTGTCATTGAGAAGGATGAAATTCCAAAAGGAATAGTAGAAGATATGCGGTTAGAGATAGAAATTGATTTGAAGAGTAAATTAGAGTTTTGGAAGTTCGAAATGCTTCAAGAGTTAGAGATTAAAAAACAAGAGTTTGAGAAGAAAATAAGAAATAGAGAAATGGCATTTGTGAAACAAATGCAGAGAGAATCAGAGAACCTCAAGAAGTTGAGAGATTGCACAAGCAAAGAGATGAAAGAATTAAAGACAGTAAGAGAACAGTTTGAGAAAGAAAACCTTTGAGTTATTTCAGATAAGAAACTCCTAGAAGAAGAGAGAGTTGACAAAGGCGAATGCAAGAAACATCGAGAGACGCCATCAAGATTTCAGAAGAAAAGCCAGATTGAGAAAGACATCAAGTCAAAAAACGAGAAAGCTAAATCAGAAGATCGTGATACTAGAAATAGTGTGTTGGAGATTCAAGAGTACGAAACAATACAAATGAAGAAAGTTGGTGACAAAGATGATCAAGTTGAAGAGCAAGACAAAGGAAGTGGAAGCAAGCCAAAGTTCAAAGATAAAGATAAAGGAGCTTGAAGATATCGAAGGCATGGATTAATAAATTAGGGAGGAGTATTGGATACTAACTTATTAATCCATGTAAGTCAAGAATATTTAGCGTTTATGTAAAATTTATAAGCTTAGGATCCTAGAATGACAAGAGTAAAGATAATAACCGTTTATTTGGTTATGGTAGTTTAATGAACCGATATGATGGTTCATAGTGTCGGTTAGAAAAGTATAAATACCCATGTAAACCAAGTCTATAAAAACTAACGATTGTTTTATATCAATAAACTTTGTAGACTTTATCCAATTGTTCATAGAAACGAAAGAGACCAACAAAACCCATTATGATTATCTCGATATTTGGTTATGTAATAAGTTTTGGAGTGATCGCAACAAAACTTGCCAAACAATCATAACAACTAGATCAGTATGGATTCATGCTCAAATGTTTATCTTCTTATCAACAAAAACAAAATAAGTAAAATAAATAATTTGGATAAGGTATCCCAAAAACTTTAAAAATCCCATGAAACAGCTTATTACTTATTAGCTTTAGTAAGCAATTCTAAACACCCTTAGCTTTGCAACAACCATACAATAAGAAATGAAAACAATATATTTAACCGATACCTAAAGTTGTTTTTCTTTAATATAAGCCCATATTTCCTTAATCGCTACAGAACAAGAAACTTCTTCTTTACCACCAAGAAAATCCTTCAACTCGGGTGACACCTTTCGTGTCTTCGTAATTCCAGTAAGTCTCTTCTTTGGTTCAACTCTAGGGTTCGATGCAGTGGCGTACCTTACAAATGTGTGCATTTTTGCATGAAACCGTTTGAAACTTGCAGACGAAACCAACCTTAAAGAACATGATGGATACTTTGTTGGAGACAATGTTTGGTCGGCTAAGAATGTCGGAAGAAGTCCTAAAGGCATAGCCATTTTGTAAAGCCTGTTTGTTTGTGTTTTGAAGTGGATAAGAGAGTGAGAAGAAACTCAAAAGGGTTTAGCTAAACCCTTGAAATAGTTTTGATGATTTTTATAGCCTTGCCCACTTGTGGAGATGTCCCTTTTTATTAGCAAAACCTTTGAGAAGGTTTTGATAAATTATACGGCAATTTATATGTTAGCTTGGGAAATAATTTTTTTGATGATGTTGATTTCAATTTATAAAACAGCTCATTGTCAAGAAAAGGTTTGTAGCAATTAAAAGAGTTAATAGCATTGATTCTTTTCTAATATATACAACTATGGTTATGGTTATTATCCGGGTCAACAGACCCGAAAAGAGGGTATTTGAGTAGAGTTAATTGGACTTGAATGAAATATTACATATTCGAACCTGACCTTAAGAAAAGTTCGAGTTATATACTCAGGCTCTTTGGATAATCAAATAAGACCTTCTCAAAAAAAACAAGAAAAATGGGAAATCTTTTCAAAAACAAAAAAATATATGAGAATTGCTAAAAATGTCTCTTATTTGTTTAAATCCTAAAACTCGAATAAAGCCAAAACTTTCACTTGACACCCGGTCTTAATAAGGGTTCAAGTTAATAAGTTTGACCCGAATAAACTGATTAAGATTGTCAACCCATATTAATCCGACTTGAATAAACTTATTTTGATTTTTAGTTAAGCTAATGGGTCCAAGTATTATTGAAGTTGAAGTGAATGTATGGATCATCCACAAGACTTACGCATTGATCTCATTTGTTAGGTTTAATTGAATAAAAAGAGAAAAGGATAACATTTATAATCATTGAATTAGGCTAAAGGTCATGAGTCAAATCGGTCATTTTAAAAATCTAATCACGCAAGTTAAGCAATTCAATACAAACTACCTTGGGGTAAACATCAATACTTAACCGATTGTAGATAAATTCAATAAATAAAAGTTAGTGGTTTATAAACCTCAAAAATTAACAAAACTATATATGAATTTGTTCAAGATATCAATCATCGAGCTCAATATGTCTCCCAATTTACACCAATCAACCAATGTGAGTTTTATAATCAAACCAACAAGTTCATTAACTAATAATTAGTGGATTCAACAACACACAATAAGGGTTGAGACCGGTAGTTTAGCAGCACTTATGAGGTGTGAGGTGTTCCGTAATCTAGTGATTTTGGCTCGAGCCAGTGCAAGCACGCCGACAAACATGTAACGCTTTGTAATAATGAGAGTTTACAAATGAAATTTTGTTTTTAGATATACTACTAGTAACTTAGAACCATAGAGTGTTTTGTGGTTCGAAAATGCAAAATCTCATCTCTTAATCTTCATTTATCAAGACCCTTCGACGATTCGGTACACATGAACCTCTTGCAAAAAAGTAGCAATTAATCTATATTGTAACTATGTTCAAGAAAATCTACAATGTAACTTGCCTGTTTGTAACGAAAATGCCGTTTTCAAAATCTTCAATTCATAGACCATCGACTTATGTTAATTTTTGTTGTCTTGCTTTTCGTTTCTTAGAAAGAATTCTAACGTATGCATCCAATACCAATTCAGAAACATTATTTAGGGGGTGTTTGGCAACCCTTTGAAAACGTGATTATTTGATTATCACGTTTTCAAAACGTGAATAATCAAGTTTTGGTGTTTGGTTGCAAACGTGATTATCATTAATTTCAAAACGCGTTTGAAATCACGTAGAGACTTACTTTTTGAAAACGTAATTTTGCAAACATCATTTATGCAAACGTGATTTTTACCCAAACAGTCCCTTAATACGCTTTTCTAAAACACGAACTTCATGTGTTTTTCTACTTGATGAATACATCATCTTCAAGTGTGTGGGCCAATGATATGAGTAGATTAAATTGATTTTTCTGCATATGGTAGGTATACCATATAGTATTTCACAAAAAGAAAAGAAAAAGTTACTATAAAGAAATGGAAAGTGGAAGGTGCGTTGCTTCTAATGCAAAACTCGCCTAATGATTTCTCTTCAATGCCAATTATATCAATTAGTTAAATTAAGCTTGGTTTGCTTTAATTAAGCTTCACTTCTTAACTTTGACACGGTTTTAGTATAAATTAGAAGTCTTACATGTCAAAGAACACATACCAATGAACTTTACTAAATCCTTAACCAATTAACTTTAGCGGAGGTTGTAAAAATCGCAGTTTCGGTAATCACCTACGATCCTCTTGTAGCATGTAATCAGTTTAGGCGGAATTAATCGGATTAACATTTTCGCCAAATTTTAAGTATTTCCAGCGAGTATTGGAAATTTTCGGTAATGTTTGCCTTAAAAAACAGCTTGTAATAGATATAAACAACAGCTATAGGTGATTAAAACATAGCTAGTTTTGGATATTTCTGTCAAAATTTGCAGGTTTCCAACAAGTTTGCCTATCGTTGACCATCATTGACCGATCGATTTGTACAAATCAAAAATGTTTGTGACTGATTATTGCCTAGACGGTAATTTATCGGATTTGCAAGCTTTTTCTTGCAACATTAACTTTAATAAAATTTTGTTAATTTTTTTTCTAAGAAGAACGACTACGTTACGTGTTGCATTGCTGCCTAAAAAATCGATCTTTATAGATAAATTAGTATAGAGACAAGCTACCTTTAGCTAGGAGCCTCTTTTCCTTCTATCCAGCTCACCGAAACACCGAAGATATAAAGCTAACATATAGATGTAAATATTTGTAAGTTATAAACCATATTTTGCAAATTAGAGTCTGTCTTAACTATGCATCCAAAAAGGCTAAAACTTTTCATTTGTCCCCACCAACATTGGAAACAAATAAAGCTTGGTTACTATGTTTTTTTTTTCCTTTGCTTTCAATGCACACTCTTTAGCCCTAATTTCTTTTACTTTACCTCTTTTATAATTAAAGAGAATAAAATAAAATAATAAAATATCTTAGACAAAATATCTCCGATTCATTTCACTTTAGAATGTGTTTGTTGTTACGTAAATGTTTATGATCAATTTATTTTGTGACAGCTGGTAAATTCATATTGAACTTTTGGCTTGTTTTAAAAAAGTTACGTGTTTAAAGTCGTAGCGATAAAATTGTTTTTTGATCTCCAAATATATTGATGCATAGATCAAACAGGATCCTAAATGTATATAGAGTATGTTTGACAAAAATAGATTGTGTCTGGTAATGTTACTGATACTGATATCTGTGCTGGTACTGTTGTTGAAAAAGATTATAAAAAAAAATATTTTATAAGGCTAGATAGTAAGCCAAGGTGAGTCACTCACCTTAGCCCCATCTCACGGGGTGAGTCCCTTGCCTTCCTACGCATCTCACGAGTGAGTCACACATTTCAAGAGTAATTAAGGTGAGCAAGTCACCTTCTTAATTTTGGTGAAGCAAGTGTTGTTTGTGTTAAAAGGAAAAAAAAAATGAAAAGTTAAGGTGAGTGGAGTGAGTGTTTTGTTTACAAAAGGTGAGTGGGTGTGAAGTGAAAGTGAAAGGAGAGAGAAGATAGGGTACTGAGGTGTAAGGTGACAGTGTATACACCTTGCCATCCAGCCTAAGATACATAAAGAACTTTTTATTTTCGTAGATTATGGACGATTATTTTTTAGTAATCTCTTATAAATTATGTCCGCCAAATAAATATTATTTTTAAGTAGCTTAATTTTTGAGAAAATAATCATAATCTCTAAATAATCTCACGTATAAACATGCGAATAAGATTACACACTCGGAAATTTTTTACAGAAAACAAATAAAATCATCATTGAAAAATATTAAAACCTTGAAACTAGAGAATTGAGATCCTAATTTAAACATTCTAGTTTTTCACTTTGAATACGGATTGAATACTTGAAACTTGAAGTTAAGCTTTAACTTATGTTAAATACTCAAAAATTTATGTAATAAGCATCATGGTACATGAAGTACAAGCAGAATCGTAGAAAAAACCTCTACTAATACGTACATGAGAATACATGATGATATAAAAGTACGTAATTGAACTTAAAATTTGATCATAATAATTTCTCTATGATTTGCATATACCATTATATCGACATTTTATAAAAAGGACTTGTTTTTTTAAAGAGGCACGTCACCTTATTTTGTTGTAGTGTTCCTTTCAGTTAATTAATTGACAGGTGTGACTTTAAATCACGTTAATTAGTCGTTAGATATATACTTAGATCTAAAGTTTAATGGCATGTCTTGTTACTTTTCATCAAAATGATACTTGTTTCTTTTTGATACAATGATATGATTAATGTACATGAAATATGTAATGAGAAATGCTAAGGTTGCGCTTTAGTTGAGGAAAACACCATTATTTTCCATAAAATGTTTTATGGAAAACAAGGAAAAGAGATCGCTCAAATCAACGCTTTCTAACAAAATATTTTGCAAAACACAAATCCCTATTTCCTAACTTAACAAAGAAAATTACAAAACAAATTTTAGTTGTTTTCCTTGTTTTCCTTCAGAACCTCGACCCTCACCCTTTCTTCAAAATGTAAAATAGACACATCAACTAAACGCTTATATTTTCAAGTGTTTTGTGGAGATTAATTCTCCTTCCAAATTTTTACAAAACTAGACATAGAAAATAAGAGAATTTGTTCTCCAACTAAAGGCACCCTAAACATTCTTACAAAAACCTTTTACAAATGTCTTTACTCACAGGATGCTGAGTCTTGTCAGAATTGACGATTTGGATATAGAGAGAGAATAAATAAGAAAAAAATATATAATATTGTTATGTGTGTAGGAAGATTTGTAGGATGAAATAGTAGGTAGGTGTAGCAAAACTCATGTATAAAACAAAACTTGATTAACATTACTATCTTATATGATAAAAAGTTCAAAACATTATTTACTTTTCACTCTTTTATCATATTTGATCATTTCGTTTGGTATGACAAGACAACATTTAGTGCCCGTTTGGTTGGGGTGTATGGGTATAGGTTTATTACTTTGAAAGTCATTAATGCTGTTTGGTTGGTTACGAGGCCCACCACAATAGAATGAGGATACCCAAATGTGAAGGTTTCCTCATATATTATGTGTGTGGGTGGTTTCTCATACCCTCCATTATCATTCCACTCTATATCAACACCCATACCCATTGTGATTCATGACGACAAACCAAACACACCCTTAATAAATCACGTGTTAAGATTGGCATGCTAACATCGCTCTTCATTACTTTTGATTCAATTGATTCAAATCTATCTTATGTGAATCACCTAGCATTTGATCAAGTTTAAAGACAAGCATATTAAATATTGTGAACAATTAAAAAACACACCGATGCATAAATTTGGAAAATCTAAGGCCATAAATCATCATTTATTTAACAAGTTACAAAATTTACATACTTGCTCCCCACAAAGTATGTATATCGATCTCTTATTGACATTTTCTTCCAATTTACATACTTGCTCCCCAGCCAATTTAACACTCACAACAGTTGCACAATTAGAACCATTAGGATGCAAATGCAGAGGATTACTCTGATCAAGACTACTAATCATAATAGCCATAATGACAGATAAAGAGATAAAACCACAGAATAAACAGATAAAACCAAAAACTAAAGAAACAGATAAACAACAACTACCAAACAATAACCAAAATACTACAAGAACTATTAAACATAAAAGGAAACAAGAAACACACACACAGGACTAACTTAGCCCAAGCCAAGAAGTTGTGATTGACCAGCAGTATTTACACCTCTCAAGGAGGCGATCAAGATGTTAGTCAATCCGTTACGCCCACTAAACTCGAACTAGTCAATCCTAAAGGAAGAAAGAATAATCCTTACTATGCTATAGAAGAAACCAAGAATGAAAAGAATCAATCAATAGCCCAAGAACCACAAGACTCGTAATACAAGAACCCCAATTCTAAAAATTAGGGTTTCTTCCAATTGTACCAAGAAACCACAATTCAACCTCCCAAAACACTAAAACCACCTTCAATTGAATCAAGAACCTCACTAATAAAAAACCCCCAAAAATTAGTGTTTCAAGAAAAAACCCTAAAAAACCAATCGAGATCACAACCCTTTAATCAACCAAGAATCATCAAGAGATCAAGCCGATTACCAACCTAGAGCTCTGATACCATGTTAAAATGGCACAGAACAATACCAATAATCACCCAACCAACCACCCCTTGGTGATAATCTTTTATTATAACAATATACACAGTAGATTAGTCCCCAACACAGGTGCTAACCAAACAGATACAAAGGAAAAGTTGTTATCCCTCTAAAAGGTGCAACAACAGAATACAAGTACTCACACACTACAAACCAAACCAAAGATCAAGATGATCTACAAACTAGTTTACAAAAGTAAACTACACAGAAACCCAATAAACCCGGATGAATATCGAAACTTGTATGTGAAACTTGAGAAAGAATATCGAGAGAAGTTGTGAAACCCTAGCTGAGATGAGACATTATATAGCCTGGAATATTTCATTCTCAACCCTGCACATACAAACTTAACAAACAACACCCAAAGTATTAAGAGTTAGAAACCAAAAACTAAAGAAACAGATAAACAACAACTACCAAACAATAACCAAAATACTACAAGAACTACTAAACATAAAAGGAAACAAGAAACACACACACAGGACTAACTTAGCCCAAGCCAGTAAGTTGTGATTGACCAGAGCAGGTATTTACACCTCTCAAGGAGGCAGATCAAGATGTTAGTCAATCCGTTTACGCCCACTAAACTCAGAACTAGTCAATCCTAAAGGAAGAAAGAATAATCCTTACAGTGCGTTATAGAAGAAACCAGCAGCGGAAAAGAATCAATCAATAGCCCAAGAACCACAAGACTCAGAATACAAGAAACCCCCAATTCTAAAAAATTAGGGTTTCTTCCAATTGTACCAAGAAACCACAATTCAACCTCCCAAAACACTAAAACCACCTTCAATTGAATCAAGAACCTCACTAATAAAAAACCCCCAAAAATTAGTGTTTCAAGAAAAAACCCTAAAAAACCAATCGAGATCACAACCCTTTAATCAACCAAGAATCATCAAGAGATCAAGCCGATTATTAACCTAGAGCTCGATACCATGTTAAATGGCACGTAACAATACCAATAATCACCCAACCAACCACCCCTTGGTGATAATCTTTTATTATAACAATATACAGTGAGATTAGTCCCCAACACAAAGTAACCAAACAGACATAAAGGAAAAGTTGTTATCCTCTAAAAGGTGCAACAATGAATACAAGTACTCACACACTACAAACCAAACCAAAGATCAAGATGATCTACAAACTAGTTTACAAAAGTAAACTACCCGAAAACCCAATAAACCCGGATGAATATCGAAACTTGTATGTGAAACTTGAGAAAGAATATCGAGAGAAGTTGTGAAACCCTAGTCGAGATGAGACATTATATAGCCCGGAATATTTCATTCTCAACCCCGCACATACAAACTTAACAAACAACACCCAAAGTATTAAGAGTTAGAAACCAAAAACTAAAGAAATGATAAACAACAACTACCAAACAATAACCAAAATACTACAAGAACTACTAAACATAAAAGGAAACAAGAAACACACACCCAGGACTAACTTAGCCCAAGCCAGTAAGCTGTGATTGACCATAGCAGGTATTTACACCTCTCAAGGAGGCAGATCAAGATGTTAGTCAATCCGTTTACGCCCACTAAACTCAGAACTAGTCAATCCTAAAGGAAGAAAGAATAATCCTTACAGTGCGTTATAGAAGAAACCAGCATCGGAAAAGAATCAATCAATAGCCCAAGAACCACAAGACTCGTAATACAAGAAACCCCAATTCTAAAAATTAGGGTTTCTTCCAATTGTACCAAGAAACCACAATTCAACCTCCCAAAACACTAAAACCACCTTCAATTGAATCAAGAACCTCACTAATAAAACCCCCAAAATTAGTGTTTCAAGAAAACCCTAAAACCAATCGAGATCACAACCCTTTAATCAACCAAGAATCATCAAGAGATCAAGCCGACATTAACCTAGAGCTCGATACCATGTTAAAATGGCACAGAACAATACCAATAATCACCCAACCAACCACCCTTGGTGATAATCTTTATTATAACAATATACAAGAGATTAGTCCCCAACACAAAAGCTAACCAAACAGATACAAAGGAAAATTTTTATGTTAAAATGGTACAACAATGTCAATAATCACCCAACCAACCACACCCTTGGTGATAATCTTTTATTATAACAATATACAAAGATTAGTCCCCAACACGGGTCTAACAAACAAATACAAAAGAAAGGTTGTTGTCCCTCTAATAGGTGCAACAACCCAAGAACTCACACTCTACCGGATCTATAAACCAAACCAAACTAGAGATCAAGATGATCTACTACACTTGTTTACAATAGTAAACTACCTAGAAACCCAATTACACCCGATGAAGATGATGAGAACTTGTGTGAAAACCTGAGAGATATGAAAGCGTAATTATGAAACCCTAGCCGAGATAAGGAGACTATATAGCCAAGGATATTACACTCAACCCTTCACATATAAAACTTAACAAACAACACCCAAAGTGTTAGAATTAGAAAACTTAATATAAAAGTTACACAATATACCCTGAAGGTTCAATTGTTTGTCACGAGGTCCGCAATACTTCCAACATCCCCTCAAACCGATGAACCCGCAAAAGATTAATCATACCAAGATTTCTAACCATAACACCATGTTGCATGTAACCAAGTGCTTTGGTCAAAACATCGCAATTTGACTTTTAGAGTCAACTTTAACTGCTTTAATCAACCCGTAGCAACCTTTCTCTAACCAAATGCACATCAATATCAAAGTGTTTAGTTTTCTCATGCATCACATGGTTAGCGACAATTTGAATAGCGACTTTGTTATCACAAAACAACTCAACGGCAACAAATTTTCAAGAATACCAAAGTCCTTTAAAATCTTAAGAATCCACATAACCTCACATGTAGTAGAGGCCATACATCTATACTCACCTCGCTTCAAGACTTAGACAGAGTAGCTTGTTTTTACTCTTCCAAGAAACCAAATTACCATTCACAAAACACAATATCCAGACATGCACCTTCCGTAATCGGGCACTTAGCCCAATCAATCGAATAGCGTAAACTTTAAACCCTTGATTATTCTTACTAAAATGTAGCCAATTACTGTGTGCAAGTTTAAGATATTTTAACACTCTTAAGCCAATATCAAAATGAGATTTCAAAGGAGAATGCATATACTGACTCAAGCAGTGCATAGCATAAGAGATATCAGGCCTAGTCATAGTAAGATATATTAACTTCCCAACAAGTTGCTGATAGCTAGTAACATTTTTCAAATACTTATCATCATCAGACTCCTTATGATTTAGCACAATATTCTCAGGTAAGGGAGTTAATACAGGCTTACAACCAAGCAAACCATAATCATTCAACAACTCAAGACAATATTTTCTCTGGTTTAAACATAAACCTTTACCAGTTTTTAACACTTCAATTCCAAGAAAATATTTCAACTCTCCTAAGTCTTTAATTTTAAACTTATTCCTTAGAAAAGTTTTAAAATTCTCAATTTCACTTTCACTATTACCAGTGATCACCGATCATCAACATACACAAGTAAGTACAACACGAACTTCCTTTAGTTTTAACAAACAAAGAGTGATCATTTTAGATCAAGACAAACCCAACCTCAAACAAGGCCTCGACAATTTAAGATTCCATAGTCTTGGAGCTGTTTTAGGCCATAAAGAGATTTTTTAGCCTACAAACTTTTTACTATCTTCGGAAAAGACCGGTGGAGGCAACATATAAACCTCTTCATTTAAATCACCATATAAAAAGCATTGTTAATATCCATTTGAAAAATTTTCCAATCATTTTGAACAACAATACTTAATAAGCACCGACAAAGGCCCATTTTAACCACAGGACTAAAGGTTTCATCATAATCAAAACCTAGTTTTTGATTGAAACCCTTAGCCACAACTCTAGCTTTATACCTCTCAATCTCACCATTAGATTTAAACTTAAGTTTCCAAACCCATTTAGATCCAATAGGAATTCTCCCTTCAGGAAGATCAACTTCTTCCCAAGTATCATTCTCATATAAAGCAACTATCTCATCATTCATAGCACTTTTCCAATTAACATTCTGTGAAGCTTCCTCATAGGAGGAAGGTTCACAAGACTTATTCAAATTAGCAACAAAACAACAATTATCAGTACTTAACCTAGTATGATTAGCATATTTATTTAAACCATACTTAAGTTTAGAATCAAGCACATAATCATTCAATTTAGTAGGCAACTTAGAAGATCTACTAGACCTCCTACAGCTAGTAGTTCATTCCTCAGTTTGATTTTGAAAAACATTTTGAAAACTAGGCACATCTGCTTCAGGAATTGCATTTCTCCCAGAATTAATATTTTCATCTAAAGGAGTTGCAGAACTAGTATCAACTGGTTGCTGTGGAGCACCAGGGTAAAGTATCTGTTCTAAAGTATCATCCTGAACATCATCCACAACCCTACCAGATTGATCTAGATTACCTTCTCTACCAACAGATGCTACATCCTCTGTTTCATCATTGGGAGAGGGACTAGGAGTTCTGGTTTTTGACTCAAAATTATCAAAGAAATTTAAAGTGTTAACTTCAAGTTGATTATTTGAAAGATCAGTTTGTTTCATCTTGTAAGGAAAAATAGTCTCATAAAATTTAACATCTCTAGAATATAATATAGACCTATTTTCCAGACTTAACAACTTATAAGCTTTCTTTCCACTTGCATAACCAAGCAAAACACATTTTTCAGACTTCTCAGAAAACTTATCAGACTCTTTTAAAATAGTAGCATAACAAAGACATCCAAAACTCCTAAGATGTGCCAGACTAGGTTCTCTACCATAAACCAAAGAAAAAGGAGATTTACCATTTAAAACAGAGGAAGGCAACATGTTAATCAAATAAGTAGCAGTTAAAACACAACAAAGCAAAAACAAGAGAATCCCTCAAAACATAAGGCTTCTAGCTACATTAAGGATGCCTATGTTTCCTTTCAACAATCCCATTTTGTTGAGGAGTATATGCTACACTAGTTTGATGAATAATACCCATAGTATCAAAAATTCACCCATTTTATTATTAACAAACTCAATACCATTATCGATCGACAATCTTAATTTTCTTATTGAATTGTGTCAAAACCATTTTGAAAAACTTTGAAACATCTCAAAAACTTCATGTTTTCCTTTTAGCATATACACCCAAACAGATCTGCTAAAGTCATCAACAATAGTCAAGAAGTATCTGAAACCTTCCCTGCTAACCACCTTATAAGGCCCCCACACATCTAAATGTATAAGGTCACCAAAAATAGAAGTTTTATGTTCACTTAAAGGAAAAGGATCCCTTGTTTGTTTAGCCTTATGGCAAACATCACAAGGTGCCCCATGATCAATATTAGTTAATTTTAAAGATCCTTTTAAAAGTTTTAAAACTTGATTAGCAGGGTGTCCCAACCTACTATGCCAAACATCTTTAGAAACAAAACAACTAAGAAACTCACTTTTAATCACACAAGCAGAGGAAACTTTAGACTTATCAAACAAATAAAGACCACCAGATTCACTACCAGTCCCCAGCACCCTCTGCTGATTCAAATCCTGAATATAGCATTTAGTCTCATCAAAACCAACCCTCAACTAGCTATCTTTGATCAACTTATTAACAGACATAAGACTAACACAATATTCATGAACAACTAAAACATCAAATAGAACCACATTATCATTAAGTTTTAAGTTACCCACATGAGTAACTTTAGCTAAAGTTCCATTACGATGTCCCACAGTAATCTTTAAATTAGATATATCAACCAAATTATGCATATTAAGAGGACTGTTAGTTAAATGTTGATTAGCCCCAGAGTCAATTATCCATCCCATATGGTAATTAACCCCATCCAACTTAATATTAGCACCAAAAAACTTATGGAAATGCTGATTAAAGAAAAATTCTACAGTTAAAAAAGGAACAAGAATCCCTACCTGCCATATTGGCATAAGCAGAGGTTCCTGGTTTATCATTCAACAGACTTAACAACTTCATAACCTGTTCATTACTTAGAGACATACTACCAGTACTATTCTTAGAGCCATTATTAACAATGAAGCACTTTTATATCATTGGTTTTATTAAAATTATTAGCGGTGTTTCAGATTAGGATTCTTTTAAAACCGGTGGATAACCAATAACATCAAAACACCTTTCAACAGTATGACATTTCAAACCACAATGAGTACAAAGCAAACTATCATAGTTTCCCCTATTATTAGACCCAAAATTGTTACCATTATTGTTCCTTCTCCAATTAGTATTTTTATTATCATAAGTCTTAGAAACAAAAGCAGAAACCTGAGCCTTCTCAGTTTTAACAGTTGTGGTTGGAACCCCTCTATGGGATTCTTCCCTTGATACAATGACAAAAGCATCTTTGACTTCAGGAAGGATTTCCCTGGTCAAAAGAGTACTTCTTATGGGTTGATAAATGTCATCAAGACCCATAAGGAACTGCATCAATTTTAACAACTTACCATGATCAACTAGTTCTTGTCTAGCCTCACAAGTACAATCAGGCAACTTAGTAAGAATATCAAACTCTCTCCACAAAGAATTCAACTTATGATAATATTCGCATACGTGTAAGCCACCTTGTTTAAAACTATTAATCTTTTGAAGCAAATTGAAAACCACGTAACCATCAATCCTATCATAGGTATCCTTTAAATCTTTCCACACAACAAAAGCATTATCGTAAAACACATGACCAAGATACACATCTTGAGTTAAAGAACTCAAGATCCAATTAAGAACCATCGCATTACATCTCCCACTGGCTTCCAAAGAAAGGACTTGCAACATAAGCGCTTCTAAGACAAGTACCATCAAGAAAACCCATTTTATTTTTAATTTGCATAGCAAGTTTCATAGCACTAGCCCACACTCTATAATTCTCAACACCAGCCAATTTAATACTTACAACAGATGCACAATTAGAATCATTAGCATGTAAATGCAGAGGATTACTCTGATCAAGACTGCTAATCATAATAGCCATACTGAAAGATAAAGAAACTAAACCATTGAATAACGGATAAACAATCAACCAAGAAATCAACCAACAAGATAAAACTAAAACATGAAACAGATAATCAACAAATACCAACTAATCAACCAAACAATCAACCAAATACTACTAAAACTACAAACATAAAAGGAAACAAAAACTCACACCTAGGACTAACTTAGCCCAAGTCGAAGCTATGATTGACCGAGCAGTATTCACACCTCTCGGAGGCGATCAAGATGTTAGTCAATCCGTTTGCGCCCACTAAACTCGAACTAGTTAATCCTAAAGGAAGAAGAAAACCTTACGTTGCTTTAGAGAAGAAACCAAAGAATGAAAAGAATCAACCAATAGCCCAAGAACCACAAGATTCCCGTAATACAAGAAACCCCAATTTAAAAATTAGGGTTTCTTCCAATTGTACCAAGAAACCAACAATTCAACCTTCCAAACCACTAAAACCACCTTCAATCGAACCAAGAACCTCAATAATCAAACCCCAAAAATTAGGGTTTCAAGAAAAAAACGTTAAAAAATCAATTGAGGTCACAACCCCTCAATCAACCAAGAATCACCAAGAGATCAAACCAATTACCAACCTAGAGCTCTGATACCATGTTAAAATGTCAATAATCACCCAACCAACCACCCCTTGGTGATAATATTTTATTATAACAATATACACAACAGATTAGTCCCCAACACGGGTGCTAACCAAACAAATACAAAAGAAAGGTTGTTGTCCCTCTAATAGGTGCAACAACAAAATACAAGAACTCACACTCTAGCAGATCTATAAACCAAACCAAACTAGAGATCAAGATGATCTACTACACTTGTTTACAATAGTAAACTACCCGAAACCCAATTACACCCGATGAAGATGATGAAACTTGTGTGTGAAACTGAGAGAGATATGAAAGCGTAATTGTGAAACCCTAGTCGAGATAAGGAGACTATATAGCCAAGGATATTACACTCAACCTCACATATAAAACTTAACAAACAACACCCAAAGTGTTAGGATTAGAAAACTTAATATAAAAGTTACATAAAAAATACTTTCAATACTTTCAACATAATTAATCATAACTTGTATCAGAATGGTTATGGTTACACAATATACCTTCTTTGTTTGAAGGTTCATTACATTGTTTCAAACAAATACATATAATATACTATTTTATTTACCTATAAGTCAAAAGAAAGAAGAACAACTCTCTAGATCAAGGAAAATTCCATTCACACGATCCCACGGATCCTTCTTCTACAAGGGATCCGCTCTAGTGTAATCCTAGGGATCCGTGGAACGCCCTCTTGCCCATGGGTTTTTTGGTTATGGGTCATGGGTTGGTCCATGGGTTATCTTTAGATTCAATGTATCTAAGTATAAATTGTATCAAGTCTCTTTGGGTATGAGTTAAGATCCATGGGTTATGGTCCATGGGTTATGATTTTACCCATCCTAATAAACTATTACAACAAATGCTTAATTACTACATTTTGTATTTAAATGGCTATATGTAAATGCTTTAGAAAACTAACATGTATCCTTTATAATTATATTTAAGATAACATTATATTTGTTATCAACAAAACACAAAGAGATCGCAAAATATTAATAAACGGTTTTACGGTTTATTTGTATTAACAATCTCCCTTTTGTTGATGACAAAACATAATGTTATGATGAGTAAAACTTAAGAATAGATGTAAATTTTGAAAGTCCGAAGCCCTAAGTTTTACTTCTTCTCTCCCTTTGTCGAAACAAAAAGTTAACCCTGGAAGAAATAAATATAAAGTGTGGAAAAAAATAGTCCACGATCACTAACTACCCTCGACGGTAGCTCCCTTGTTTGGGGCATCAAGTTGAAGAAAAATAGAAATCCTACAAAAAGAAAGGTTAGTAACATGCTTAAATAATCTTGTGATTGTCGAGAATCAAGATTGGGAGCCAAGGTATGTAAACAAGGCCTTGTAATAAAACAACAAATTGTAGTGGTATTTATGCCACCTACAAGCATGTAAAAATAAGAGCAAGACTTGTTCTTAAAATGACTCAAATGAAAAATACAAAAAATAATAGAAAATAGTAGTAATGATTCCGTCCATGCTTGCATAAGGTTTATGGATGGAGGTTTTGATGATTGATGGTATTGATGCGATCAAGTATGAGGTTGAGTATGAATCACATTTCTTCCCTAACTTCTATTGCAATTTCCCTAGTGGATTGGCAATGTTCATAATGTAGGTGATGAGTGCGGAAGTTTTCCGGGTTGTTTTGATTTGAGTTATGCGGAAGATGTGGTGGAAAAATAGGAAAATATGGATCAACATCCAGAATATTTGTAAGTGGTGGTGGAAAAGAACCTAGATGTTCTTGTAATGTAATGGGAGCTAATGGTGGTGATGTTTCAAGATCTTGAAAGATATTATTTGGAGATGTGGGTGGTGTTGAAAAGACTATTTCTTTTTTTTAGATTGTTTAGATCTTGTTGGAGTCTTAAGGAGTTCCAAAAGAGTGACTTTGGGTGGTGATGAGGTTGGTGTACTTGTTGGAGATGAGGAGGTGCTATTATGGAAGCATCTTGTGGTGAGTTATTTGTTGAGGATGAACCATTTGAGGTTGTTTATGCTAAGCAACAAGATCGGATACTAATCCGTGCGGATATCCTAGAGTTTGATTGTGGTATAGCGGATGGTGGAAGTACAAAGGTTTGGATATCATGATTGTTTGTACTAGATGATTCTCCTAAAGGGTTTTGAATGACATGGTGTATTGTGATGTGAGGATGAGATGGATTATGCAAGCATTTTGGGAGTTCTATATATAGAAAACAAAGCATTGTAATGAATGCTTGAACCAAATTGAGGATTAAAATCTAATGATTAGATATGAATTCAAGGCATGTGATCATGAGAACACAAGCATTAAAGAGCATACTCCCAAAATGAAACAAATGTGGATTTTTCATCCAAAGTTAAAAGAATAGAAGTTAAAACACACGTCTTCACGGATCCCACGGATCCTTCCTTGAGGGATCCGTCCAAGATGAAGGCTGGGATCCGTGGGTCCGTGATTCAGCAAGACAAAATTTTCTTGTTGGAAACATTTTTGCCTATTGTGTTGCCTATATGCAAACTATTTGGAGTTGCGGTTTTCTCGACCTCTAAAAAGAAAAAGAAAATAACTAGAGAAAAATAAATCCTATTGAGATAACCCGAAAACACACATTTGGTACATAAGTACGTAATAGTGTGTTATCAATGCTCCTAATTCATTTTTACTTAAATGAATGTACCCGAAAACACATATTAGTTATGTGTTCCCTTTAGCATTCAAAAGACATGAGATGCAATGAAAACGGGTTTTTACTTTGTATTAATAATAAAAAGCGATTTGTCCTAGACGTGAGAAATTGCTTTTGTGAAATTGATACGGAAGGTATCATTCTTTTAGAAAACATTTTGAAAAGAGATTTTCTTTAAAATGTGTATGGAGTTATGTGTTAAAAAAAATTAAAAGTGGAAGACTTATCTTGGGTTTTGAAAATTCCCGTATTGTTTGTGAGTTGTGCGTGAAATAGAAATCCTAGACTCAGAAAGAAGAAGGATAGTGTTTACATACCTTGTAGAGTCAAATAAGTTACGACGTTTGTTCCATTAGACCTAGACCAAGACGAAGTAGGTTGAATTGTTCCCGCTCAACGGTTTGGTGAGGACGTCTGCTATGTTGTCTTCGGATGCTACCTTCTCAATAGAGATGTTCCCTTTGAACATTGTCTCTAAGAAGTGATGTCGAATCTCTATATGCTTTGTGCGAGAATACAATACCGGATTCTTGCTTAAGTCGATGGCACCTTTGTTGTCACATAGGATGGCTATGTCGCTAGATGAATGTCGTAGTTGACTAACGCTTGTTTCATCCATAGTGCTTGTTGGCATGCTTTGCCGCGAAGACGTGCTCGGCTTCGGTTGTTGATATAGCTAGTGCCGCTTGTTTCTTAGAAAACCAAGACGTTAAACAACATCCCATGAAAGTACATACCACACTTGTACTTTTCTATCAACGTAATCACCGCATGGTCGAATCTGCATATACAATTGTTTCTACTCCCGTGTCTCTTAGGATACCATAATCCTAATTGTGTTGTACCCTTAATATATCTAAATATCCTTTTACGGCTTCTAGGTGTGATGTTTTAGGGTCTTCTTGAAATCTAGCACATAAGCAAACACTAAACATGATATCCGCCTACTTGCCGTGAGGTAGAAGACTACCTATCATGCCACGATACTTAGTATTATCTATTGATTCTCCGCCTTCATCTTTGTGAGTTTGGTGTCGGATGACATTGGAGTCCTAATAGGTTTTGACTCTTCTAGACCAATTTCTTTAACATCTCCTTGATGTATTTAGATTGATTGAAGAAGATACCATCTTCTACTTGTTTTATTTGTAGACCAAGAAAGAAACTAAGTTCTCCCATCATACTCATCTCAAACTCGTCATGCATGATTTTAGAGAAATCATCACACATGTCTTGACAAGTGGATCCGAATATAATATCATCTACATATATTTGTACTATGATTATATGTGACACTCTTTTCTTAGTAAAGTGTGTTGTCAACTAACCCATGGTGTAGTTGTGTTTAACTAGAAATGACTTGAGTCTATCATACCAAGCTTTTGGAGCTTGCTTAATACCGTAAAGGGCTTTCTTTAATTTATAGACATGTTTGGGTTTTTCAAAATCAATGAAGCCCGGAGGTTGAGCTACATATACTTCTTCATTTATGACACCATTTAGAAAAGCGCTTTTGACATCCATTTGATAAAGCTTTAGATCATTAGCACAAGCATACGCAAGAAGTATTCTTATAGACTCTAATCTAGCCACGGGGGCGTAGGTCTCATCAAAGTCTATTCCTTCGTGTTGGTTATACCCTTGAGCAACGAGTCTAGCCTTGTTCCTAGACACCACTACGCTTGCATCTAATTTGTTTTATAAACCCATTTGGTTCCTATTATGGTTTGATTACTAGGTGGAGGACAAGTGTCCAAACATCATTAGAAACAAATTGATTTAGTTCTTCTTGCATAGCCATTACCCAACTCTCATATTTTATGGCTTCTTGTGTATTCTTAGGTTCTAAGGTTGAAACGAAACAAAACAAGTTACTTTGGTTTTGAACTTGAGACCTTAATGTTCGTTCGTTAAGTTTTCCTATGACTTTATCTACGGGTGATCTTTGGACTCTTTAATGTTTATTATTTCATCACTTAGAGGTTCTTCTTCTTCACTAATCTTTTCTTTATTACTATAGCTTCACTTTCTATAATCTCGTCATCTATAAGAGGTGGAGAGGGTTTGGGTGGACTTTCATCAAATTTTATATTTAATGACTCTTCTACCTTCATTGTTTCTTTGTTTAATATGACGTAAGCTTTGCTATTTGGCGAGTAACCTAAAAGATACCTTCGGTTGATTTAGAATCAAATTTTGTAAGGTAATCTTTAGTGTTAAGAATAAAACATTTACTACCAAAGACTCTAAAGTGATTTAACGAGGCTTTTTGCCTCAAGTAACTCATATGGAGTTTTTCCTAAGATTGGTCTAATTAAGACTCGATTGAGTATGTACGTTGAAGTATCAATGGCATTACACCAAAACTTTTGAGTATTGATTGTTCATTAAGCATGGTTCTACTCATTTCTTGTAGGGTTCTATTCTTTCTTTCTACTTACCCCATTCGATTATGGAGTGCGTGGAGCCGAAGTTGTGAGTAATACCATTAGCGTCACAAAAGGCTCGAATTGCACTTCATTATCGAATTCCTACCATGATCCGTCCTAATAGACACTATGGGACTTCCTAGTTGTCTTTGGATTATTTTGCTTAATATTTCAAAATAGTTAAAGGTTTCGTTTTGTTCTTTAAAAATTTTGTCCAAGTATACCTAGAATAGTCATCCACTATGACCAAAGTATAGTAGTTGCCTCCATAACTTTGGATAGCGGATGGACCAAATAAATCCATATGTAGTAATTCTAGACACCTAGTTGTGGACACCATGTTTTAGCTTTATGACTCGAATGAGCTTGTTTTCCTACATTACAAGCATCACAAAATGATGTTCATATTTTAACTTAGGTAGATCTTTTACTAGATCTTTGGATGATAGCTATTGAAGAAGTCGCATGTTGGCGTGACCCAATCTTCGATGCCATAAGGTCGAAGTATCATCCATAGAGGTAAGATTGTTTAGTGGTGACATGAGTTGTTTATTCCTATTAACTATAACAAACTCAGTTCTAGATGAGGAAGCTACGTTATTGCTATTGTTTGCTACAGCAGATCCACGGATCCTTTTTTGTACACTAGCCGGTTCCCCTTTTAGGGGATCCGTGGGATCTACCACAACAGTGGCTGGTTTTTCTAGTTCCTTAACAAATTTTGTTTCTTTACTTTCACTAGTTGATGGATCAAGTTGTTGACTACCTAGACCCTTTTGATTGTTACCGGTTTTAACACCTTCGAGTATTGTATCTAAAGTGTTCGTACTCATTCTAGCAATTTTAGAATCTAAGTTATCCACTAGTGTTTGAAGTTGAACGAAAGTTCACATTCACCACTTGCTATTTTACCCTTTTCTAAACGCTTTAGTTTTGCTTTTAATTCTATGACTTCTTTATCTAAACGTTGATTTTGACTCTTTAAGAGTTTGTTTTGTTAATCGCTTTTAAGCTAATATTGCATAGTTTGTCATATTCATTATGCAATGAGTCGTCATCGAGTGATGAACTACTATAGTATTCGTGACATACCTCGTCATTTGCCATGAGACAAATTTCTTCATCCTCCTCGTCGCTCATTCCCATGTGCGCTCACGAACGCCTTTTGATCATCTCGTTTGGGACACTTACTAATAAAGTGGTTTGGGTCCCCACATTTAAAGCAAGTACGATCATCCTTTGGCTTCGTCCTCTTTGCTTTTCCAAAGCCTTTCTTATCGTCATATGGTTGTTTGACGATCTTCCTTTCTTCTAAAGAATTTTTAAAGTCCCTCATCGCCATCGCGTACTCTTCGTCGTCACTACTCAAGAGTTCTCCTCATCGTCAGAGCCTTTTTGGCTTTAAGCGCAAGAGATTTGTGTTTCTCTTTCACCTTTGAAGCTTCGAATCTTTAGCAAGGACAAACTCGTAGACTTTCGGGTTGCCTATGAGTTCATCGAGGGTGAGAATTGTCAAATCTTTTGACTCTTCGATCGCCAATCACCTTGGATCTCCACTGATGGAAGTGCCCTTAGATATCTCCTAACATGATTACGGCTAGAAAAGATTCATCAAGTGCTTGTAAAGATGTAATAATAGTATTAAAGTTAGCAAATGAATGATCTATAGTTTCCTCATCCGATATTGAAAATTGTTCATATTGTTGAACAAATAAATCAATTTTATTATTTTTAACTTGTTGGTTGCCTTGATGAGTTACAACTAAAGAATTCCAAATTTCTTTTGAGGTTTTAAGCATAGAAATTCTTTCGAATTCCTTTTTCGGTAAAGCATTATATAAAACCATTTTTGCTTCACTATTTTTAGAAAGCTTTTTCTTCATTTCATCGTTTAATTTATCATGAGGTATGTGAACTAAATTTCCTTTATCATCATTTAAGGTAGCCTCAAAATCACCTTCAACAATAATGTACCAAAGATCAATATCTTTAGACTTCACATATGTTTCGAATATATTTTTTCAATTAATAAAACCATTAGTTTCAAGTAGTGGTGGTCGTTGCATAGATTGCCCTTCCTTATAATTTTCGTAACCCATAGTGATCGAAAAGTTTTTAAAATACGCTTTATTTTAAAACTTTTATAAACTTAGCTCTTGATGCCAATTGTGGAAAACTAGAAGGGGGTTGAATAGTTTTGCCGATTTTACGTTAGTTTCAAAACTTTTAGATTCGTTGATATGTGAGATCTTGTGGATGTGGAGAAAGTATAGATCTAATGATAAAGTAAGTAAATAAAGTAAAGCGAAGGAAAGAAAAGACACAACCGATGTATAGTGGTTCGGCTACAAGGACACCTTCCTTGCCCTACTCCACTCCTCAAGTCACCTACTCGAGTTCAAGCACTATGTCAACAAACTCCTTCACTGGCGAAGCCTTCACAACGTTGCTTACACCTTTTCGGTACAAAGCTAGATACCGAGTCCGTAACACGGTGGACTAAACCAACACGACTATTACACAACAAATATGTGAAATATCAAATACAAGATCTTCGCTACGAAATCTTATGGAGTGACAAATCAATCAAGGACCCCTTGCTTGGATGACTTGTAGAATGCTCGTGATCTCGCCTTAGAGAAGGACCTATATGAGGATCACAATAGAAAGAAAGAAGAACAACTCTCTAGATCAAGTGATCTATATGTTAGAAGAGAATGAGAGTGTATGAGAGATTTAGTAAGAAGAGGGTAAGTTAGAATGAATAAATGACTCTCTTTTATAGGCAAATTCCTTCACTGCTTCCACGGATCCCACGGATCCCTTCCACGCGGATCCGTCTAGTGTAATCCTAGGGATCCGTGGAACGCCTCTTTGCCCATGGGTTTTTGGTTATGGGTCATGGGTTGGTCCATGGGTTATCTTTAGATTCAATGTATCTAAGTATACATTGTATCAAGTCTCTTTGGTTAGTATGGGTTAAGATCCATGGGTTATGATTTTACCCATCCTAATAAACTATTACAACAAATGCTTAATTACTACATTTTGTATTTAAATGGCTATATGTAAATGCTTTACAAAACTAACATGTATCCTTTATAATTATACTTAAGATAACATTATATTTGTTATCAACAAAACACAAAGAGATCGCAAAATATTAATAAATGGTTTTACGGTTTATTTGTATTAACATACACAACTCAAACAAAATATTTATCATTCTTGGTTATTCAAATGAATTTCGAAAGGTTTATGTTCATCAACTCATCGGAAGAAGAAGAAGTTACGAGTAGGGATTTGACTTCTTTTAGACAAGCATTGTCGTCTATTAAGAATAGACGTTAAAGTGCGTGACCGACGAGAAACATCGTTAGTAGAGATCGTTATGGTGCTCATGATTATTTAATCGGTCCCTATTTTAGTGAGCATTCGATGTAGATGAATATCATTTTTGTAAGAGGTTCCGAATAAGTCGAGAGTTATTCAAAAGGATAGTTGAAGAAGTAAAGGTATTGATCTGAACTTCTTAGTGAAAAAGAAAGTGGGTAGTGTTGATAATACTTCCTTTTGGAATGATACTTGGCTTGATGATTTCCCCTTGAAGCAGCTTTATCCGAGGTTGTATGCGTTGGAAAATGATAAACATGTAAGCGTAGCGACCAAACTTAGGGAAACCAATCGTATTTCTTCTTTCAGGAGAGCCCCTCGTGGAGGGGTAGAAGAAGAGCAATTTCGTCTTCTTGCTGCTAGTACTGATTCCGTCTTTCTGCATATATCAACGATAGATGGTTTGCGTCTTGAACCCTCGGGAGATTTTTCAGTCAAGTCAGCTCGTTCTTATATAGATGACTCTTTTATTGCCAACAGTGGGTGACCCTACTAGATGGATTAAAGTTGTTGCTATTAAGATCAACATATTTGCTTGGAGAGTGTGTTTGGACAAGTTACCTACGAGGTTAAACTTATCTCTCCGTGGGGTAGATATTCCTTATATACTTTTTCCCGTTTGTAGTATCAACGTGAAGTCTACTTCGAATTTTATTTTTTCTTGTCAATTGGCCCTCATATTATGCTTAAAGTGTCCTGTTTGTGGGAATTGGAGGTTCAAGATTGTCATTCTTATGCGGATTGGCTCGGTTGGTTCAATAATCTTCGGCTTTCTAAGAGTCTTAAAGATGTGTTGGAAGGCGGTTTCTATGTCATGTGGTGGCCTATTTGGAAATATCGTAATCAGGTTCTGTTTGGAAGTTCTCATCCGCGCTTGGAGTTTCTTTTTGATGAGATTGTTCTCTTATCTCATACTTGGTGCTCTAATAGATTAATCGAATTTTGACTGGGTAACTTAGATGAAATGTCCTAGTTCCATTATTTTGTAATTTTTCTAGCTCTCGCTATTTCTAATAAATCATCTGTTCAAAAAAAAGGTAATCATTTTGTATACTTCCCATGAAGTTTAGTTTAAGTTTTAATATTTATTTTTATTTTAATGTAATGTTTTTATTATGAATAAAAGTTTAATTTAATTTTTAATTACATTTGCTAAAAAATGGTTGAAAAGTGAGAAGAGTGATGACCATTGTTGGTGAAAGCCGAAAGAAGTGATGATTTGCTGAATGGTGATGTAATGATTGAGGTGGTTAGTAATCATTTGATATGTACTTGAAATGCACGATAACTGCGATGAAGTAGAGAACCTATCGACATTAGATTAAGTGTAAAAAGGACCCCCTCCCCCAATAGACCGACATCTCCCCTGCCATCTCAGATTTCTCTTTTTAAGACTACTTCGTGACCAACTTAGTATAACAAGAAGACCGACACCACAAAAAGCATTCTCCGCACAAATACATTTTAAATAAACACCACACACAAACAAGCACACCGGATCGGTCAGCTGAGCGACATAGTCCTTGTCACCGAGTCTTTGTCGACTTAGTGTAATAAGTGAGACCAAGTTGGGACGAGTTCTGACCTTGCCACCCGGGGACTCGGTCGCTCAAGCCATACTACACATAGTCCTATGGTTGTGCATACAACTTTAGACATGAAGGTAACTCAATAAACTTTCATAGTAAGAGAACCCCTTCGATGTAGTATTTCGATCCATATACCTGGCTAACTCTTCATTTTACAATCACATGAATGAAACTAACCAACTAGATCAAATTTCAAAACACAAAACATTTAATTAGCATATTCTTATTCACATGTCCATATTAAACTTGGAAGGAGAAGATACACAATGTTTTACAACTATTTTATACTTAGAAGTAGAAGATACACAATGTTTTACACCTATTTTAATCCATCCATTTTCTTGTCTCAACAAACTGCTGTTGTACCATACAAATATAATTAGCCCCACAACACCAAAAACTAGATCAAGACCCTACCTTTAACCCCTATATAAATACTCACCCACATATTATCTCTTCACTTCACACACTAGCTTTTTTACACACACTTCCAACTTTAGGTTAAAACATATATTCTACCACTACTTGCGGCGCAGGTTAAGGGTTTACTCACCTTAACATACACCACCATGGATCGCAAGACAGCAATCTTAACAGCTTTCATCTGCATTGTGTTCTCTGGTGTTGGTGGCCAGTCACCTTCCTCAGCCCCAACCACCACCCCTGCTCCACCCACCACCACTACCCCACCACCCACCAATGCTGCCCCACCACCAGTCACCACCACCCCACCACCAGTTTCAACCACCCCACCACCAGTTTCCACCACCCCACCACCAGTTGCAACCCCAGTTAGTGCTCCACCACCAGCAGCCACCCCACCACCAGTTGCTACCCCACCTCCAGTTGCCACCCCTCCACCAGTTGCAACCCCACCACCAGTGGCTACTCCACCGCCAGCCACTCCACCACCAGTGGCTACTCCACCTGCTCCAGTCCCAGTTTCAGCTCCAGTAGCTGCTCCAACTGTTACTCCAGCAACTGCTCCATCACCTTTGACTCTAAGCCCACCAGCACCACCCACTGGAGCTCCTTCTCCGCTTGGTTCAGATCTTGCACCAGCACCAGCTGTTGCTACTGATGCGGTAAGTACATTATATCACTTGCACTTTATGTTCACTTCCTAGCTAGATCTTTGTTGGTGGCGCATGTTAGTTACAGTACATAGAGATCTGCTATAGTGCGCCTTGGTTTGCTATAATGCGCATGTGATTTTTTTTTTGTAATGTTATATTTGTCTCAGATCTGGTGACAATGTTTACGTTAGCTAACACTAATCTCATTTAAAAAATAAAATTGTATTTAAAAAAAAAATAGTTATAAGTATCTTAAAGGTAACATTTAAGACAAATCATTATTAAAAAAAATGAACATTTAATTTGAAATTTAAGCTAGAGTATAAGGTAACAATTACTCGTATGTTAAATTGGTAAACATTGTTTTTTAACATGCGCATGTTAGCAATGTGTGTTTTTGCTAACGTGAGCTGTTTGTGGTGACTCGTGTCTCGATGTTTTGTCTTCGGTGGTAGTGATCACGTGTGTCGTTTTGTTTTTTAGACATCCAAGAATAGTAGTACTTGATTACTGGTCTTGTCTTGTCTACTTGTATATTGCATTTTGGTCCCTCAAATAATCAATGTAACTTGTTCAAAAAAAAATAAATAATCAATGTAACACATATATTTTGGTCCCTCAAATAACTACGTATGATATGAGATAAATATGGTTGATGCAATTTGGACACAATTCTGACATCAATTATTTTTCACACAAAGATTTCTCTAGATGCAATAATGTACTAGTTAGATTCCTGAATTTCTTAGATGTATTTATCCCATGACCATCCAACATGAACTACACGAGTACTGAGTGAGTGTAATAAGTTGGCCATTTTAATAACAAATGATTTTCACATGCCAAATATTTTGTTTTTGCGATTTTTACCTAAATATTTTGTTGTGTACAAATCCCATATGTATGACGAGATGATGCTGAAGAAGATTTAGAACCCTGTTTAGCCTATAAAAGGCAAGGCAAACAAGGCCCAAAGAAGCCAAGATAAGAAACTTTTAAATTTTTTGGCCTCGAGCTTCATGGCTCCTTATGGGCTTGTTTAAGGATTCTCGGATGCTCGATTTTGGATTGTTTTGGGCATCATTCCTTCACATCAAAGGTCTTACAGGACATTTCTTGTATTGTACAATAAACTATTAAACTCCGGGTCGTCGTTGATGGTCTCTTTTAAAGAATAAACATGGTTTTGTAAATTTAATAATACATGTATAGTCATTGTAATATGTAGCATACACCTATAGAAACCATATGGAAGGCTTAATACATCGGTGTAACTGCTAGGTATCTTGATCACTTCAATGCCTGTTTGTGAACAACGTATGTTTTTTTTGGTGATCTTACTTTTGGTATTGACATTGCAGAGCGGTGTTGAGAAGATTGGATCTATGGCTGGTAGCATTGTTTTTGGATGCGCTCTTGCTTACTCACTATTTTAGTGATGCATATTTTTCTTGTGTCCAAGTTGGGTTCTATATAGTTTCGGGGAGTTGAGTGGAGTCGAGTCGCTGGTTAAGACTTGAGAGCTTTTGCGTTGTATTTGGAGTAGCTACATACATTCTTTTGCGGCGATGCAGATTATTGTAATTTTGATTGTGATATTATATGATGACTTATTACTATTTCTACTTTTATATTTCTCTTATACTATTTTTGTGTGATCATTTCTTCTTGGCAAGCCTCATTTTACTTTAAGAGGCAATTATAAATTTGTGATCATGGGTTGGCTTTGGATGCCATACAGGGTTGTCCCATACAACTCTTTTCATCTTGACCCTATATACATTGAGTGATTATTAAGATTAAAGAAACATCATTAAACCTTTTCATCTAAGGGTGCGTTTGGTATCCCGGAATAAGAATGAGGGAATGAATTTTTATTTCAATCATATATATATGATATATATGGTCCATACTTTATATACCTCACAAGGGCAAGGTATGAATCTTTCATACCGAGAAGCCTACCCCTACTATCAAAACTCATACCTATTATGATTTATGACAGCATACAAAGCGCACTTTTAAGATAACAAAGCATTTTTTTTTCTCTTCATAATTTATGTTGTATAAAAATGGTACTTTGTACAACTTTTAAATATAAATTTAAATAATTATCAATGTTTATTAATTGTTAGCTTGTTAAAACTCGTTCGTGAAATTAGTTGTGTTTGGCAAAAAGGAACTATACTATATATTAAAAGTCAGAAACGTTATTGTAGCAGAACATTGTAGTAACCACAGTTGATAAAACAGTTGTCGTGTGCAATTTGGTCTTTAAGATATAACTTTCTTTTCAAGCTAGGTTATTCGGGGATTAACGATGCAACAGGTCGAGAATTTTAGGGGCTTTTTCCGCAAGAAAACATATTATTTCCAAAATTGATTTTAAAAAATAGTCTTTAGATTTATCGATCTTTTTCAAATTGTCTTTAATGACTAACTTTAAAAAAAAACTTAGCACCACATTTTCGCGTCGCCTCAAGAAGTGACTCAATCCTCCTCATTTTTCTCGCCACGTCGCCTTTCTCTCTCCAAATGACTTTCGCGCGATTGGTGCCCCTAACAAGGACGACAATTTTTTTTTTTTTTTTTTTTTTTTTTTTAACACAAACTAAAAATCAATTACCATTTTTGTATGATACGTGCTATACTTACACTTTGCATGCATGAGTCATATGTATACGTGTGATCAAAATACATGCATGGTTTCCATCTATACAACCATGCAACATGTGATACAATATCATTAGACATGGGTGATCATATATATATATATATATATATATTTTTGTAATGAATACAACAGAATAAGAACTCCATATTTCACATTCTCACCAAAGAAACCACTACATTAAAGAAACCACTACATTTCCTGCACCTTAAAATGCAAGCCAATACAGCAGACACTTGCACTTTAAATTGCTATATAACATTGCAAACCATTCGATCGGCCAGACGATTCACTTGTATGTTTTTGGTGGGCGATCGATTTCACCACATCAACAACGATCGAGTCTACTCGATCGCCACATCACCTCGATCGACTGACGATTCGTTCTATTGGGGCTAGCCTAATGTGCGAACCCTTCCACTCATTTGCAGTAATTAAAGTAATATGTAGTAATTGACAAGTTTAAGATTTGTAGGACGCTCTTTATGCCTTCCAGCTGGCATCTTTTATTGGTTTTCTATTTCTTTGCATCTTAAGTAGCAAGTATAATGATTACATTGCCACAAAGAGATTGAAATTGATATGATGACCACAAAACTTATTTGGTACCAAAAGATCTTTTTATATAACCTTATGATACAAGAAATGACTTTTTGTGAAGTAGAAGATTTAGCACCATCCATCTAAAACAAATAGTAGCACGCAAGCCACTATTTCACTTTAATGAATTATTTTGTGGCATCTTTACAATGGTGGCAAACATTTCAAAGTATGGGCAATATTTGCTTTGGTAAAACATCAATAAATGATTATCAACAGATTTACTCTTGTCAACATGTTCCAAACAACTGAAATTTGTTACTGCACGTTGGGAATTTAATATATGTGAATAATCAAACATATGTAGGTCGAGAAAAAGGTTACACCATTTACAAGTTACATGATTCATCTAATAAAGGCATTCCATCAACTAATGATATCACATGTGCATGGTATGTAACTTTTAAAGAAAGTCACATTTCGCAAATACTTTTGACATATAAAATTGCTTCATTTCAAGAATACTCAATAATACAGCATTGTTTATTTGATTTTATTCAAGTATATATGTATTCCTTGTTCTTTACTTTGTAAAGAAAGGGATAAGATGTTCTAGCCCTAAGAGATTCATTCATAACGCCGAACCGGCAAGCAGTTCGCTACCAAGTTATTTTGGTGTTATGGATGGAACTTGGGTGTTAAAGTGGTGTTAAAGTGGTGGCGTTGGCACACCAACGGCGTTATTTGTTTGTTTTGTTTTTTTTTTTTTTTTTTTTTTTTTTTTCATTTATGCCCTAAATGAGGGTTGTTTTGTAAATCACGGGAATGTTATGGTGTTATTGAGATGTTATGGTTGTGAGTGTTTTTGGGGATGTTAATGTTAAATGTTAAAGTTCGATGTACCGACGCGATGACGGTGTTATTGGTGTTATGAATTTGAGTCTTTAACCTTTTCTTTTTTTTTTTTTTTTTTTTTTTTTTTTTAACAAACCAAACTACTAGTACTTGACTAGTTGAAAACTATTCATTTGACAATAACTTAACACCGGTTAATTGTGGTTCAATTTGTTGTCCAATTACATTTGATTTGTTCATGTTCCACTATTCATTTGACAAGTGGTTAGATAGTTAGATTTTAATTTAATAGTGATAAGCACGTATCAACTATCAACTTAAATTGTTTGGTCTAGGAGTTCCATGTTCTCTTGATTAAGGAACAAGCTAACTAATTAGACATACTTTCATGTGCCATATAAAAATTAGAAGTAAACATCCATAGATATATAATACTTCTTTCAGCCAAATATTTAAATGGTCGGCAAGAAATTTGTTTGTTATCATTGAATTGATAGTCGGTTAAATTAAATGAACAAAGACATACCTTATTGTTTGTTTAGGCTCCTGAATTTTCCGTAACAAGTATGATCAGTGTTAGAATATTAGTGTGTAATAGTTAAAATACAAGTTTAAAGGGCTAGTTGTAGTTTAATTTAAATTTAAAGAGCCTAGTCATATATTAGGAAATCTTATAACCCTATCAATTGTAGATTTTTTATTCATTAACGATTATGTTCCCCCCCCCTCTCCCCTCTCATAAATAGCAAAGTTGCAAAAATTGTGAATTGTTAGTTGGACGATCCACTTTTCTGTAGCTTGTAATCGGTTTAGGCGGGATTAATCGGTGATTAATCCGATTTGCATTTCCGGCAAGTTTTGGATTTTCAGGCGAGTTTTAGGTATTCACAGCAAGATTTTTCTTAAAAGACATCTTGTAATAGATATAAACAGCGACTATAAGTTATTAAAACTAGTTTATGATGAGTTTTAGCATTTCCAACAAGATTTGCTTATTTCCGACAAGTGTGACCACCGTTGACTGATTTATTTGACCGATTTACACAATCGAAAAGTTGGTGGCCCAGTAGCCCTTAGGTAGCGATTAACCGGCTTTGTAGGCCCTTTTTTACAACGCTAATAAATAGAGATGGATTTGAGTTCATCTACATATTAAACATTTACTTACGTACCAAAGGACAAATCTCAGCCACTCAGTTTTTACAAACTCATTTTCATTTTCATTTTTTTTTTCAATATTAATATCTCAGCCACTCGCTTTAAAAACTAATTTTTTTTCAAATATTAATATCTATTAAACTTTAATTGTTAGCGAAAAAAATATCATTGCAACAAGATTTAATTAATTTTCTATTGACCGACACTTTGACATACTTTCGACAAACTTTGTTTTGTTCTTTTCACGCTTTTTCACGCCTTTTTTTTTTTTTTTTTTTTTTTTTCACATTCGTTGTTGAAACTTGCATGAGAAATCACATGTGATAATACTCTAATTTGGATAAAAACACATAAAATCACATGTGATTTTCTCACACGTGATCTCAATCACGTGTGAATTTTTACCGATTGTGATTTTTTCAATGCGATTATAGAAGTTTCATAAAAGAACTGCTATAATCTATAACTCGAATATAATATGTATAATATATGGTTGGAAAGCTAAGAAAGTGTTTTCCACTGCAAAAAATAAGAAAAGTTTGTTATTTTATAAACAAATACTTGTGTCAATTTTAGTACGGATGTTTAGCGTTGAAACTTCAATATTAGTAATCACATGTGATATGTAATTCGAATTTTGATACAGCTAAGAAAACGTGAAAAACGACCAAAAAAATTTTGTTGTAAGTATATCAAAGTGTCCGTCTATAGAATGTTAATTAAATGTTGGTCGTGACGGTATAATTTATTTTGTCTAACGATTAACGATTCATTAGATATTTAAATTATAAAAATTGGTGTAATTGAATTTTTAATTTGAATAATAATTAATATCCTCTTTTTTCTCAACAGAAAATAAGTGGTGAGATTTTACTTGATATATCGTAAAAATTTGGTATGTTAAATAACTCTTCTTATAAAGATGAATGGGTGATGTTTATTTGTACCTTATTTTCTTACTCACATTTAAAATTTGTTTGAGTGTAAAATATCTTATGTGTGTTGGTGCCACTCGACATTATGAGATCATAACCCTTTGTCGATGTCTTGTTAAAGTAGTTCTTGATTTATGGTTCCTCTCTAGAAACCGGTTTGTTGGAGTAGTTTTTAATTCATGGTTCCGCTCTAAAAACTAGGGGTGTTGATCGGGGTTAGTTCGGTTCGGTTAATTCGGTTAAAAAAAATTTAGGTCAACCCGAGAACTGAACCGAACCAATTTCAAATTCTGTTTTCGGTTTGGTTCGGTTGAATTATAATTCGGTTCGGTTCTTGGGTTGACCCGAATAACCCGAATTTCACTATTTTTTTTTCTAATAATTATATAGATATTTAGCAAAAAAATATATTTCAAGCATAAAAAGTGTTTTATTATATTATGATAACCTTTTAATAGTATTTATTTATATATAAATATACATAAAAATATATAAATATAGAAAATATATATATATATTTATATGAATTCGGTTTTCGGTTCAAACTGCCAAACCCATATCCAACCCGAGAATCGAATTAGTAGTTCGGTTCGGTTCAGTTTTAGCAAATTCGGTTTGATTATTTTCGGTTCGGTTCGGTTTCGATTTTCGCTTTATTGATGCCTTTTCGGTTTTTCACCACCCCTGCTAAGAACTATAAGTAGAAGTCCATTATAGATAATGGGCTTTGTTAACACAAACTACAGTACATGCTTGCCCAACAAGAAAACCATGGATTATCGATCCTGGCCTCATGGCCGTGCTTAGCAGTTAGCACCCTTTTAAGAAATTCCTATATATATATTGATCGTCTATGTTTTCTCTTTTCTCATCAATTCATTGTTCGCCCATGTCCCTGTCGACAAGGTAACGCACATACTCTTAGTTTTCAATCTTGTTCTTCACTATAATCGTTATTCATGTAATCTTCTGTTAATTTCTTAGTAAACAATTTGTATCTAAGATTAATCCCAACTCCCAACTATTTAACGAATTGATTCTAGCAGAAAGATGACAACATGGAATCCCTTTTAATTTTTTATTTAATGAAGATATGCAAGTATTCATTCTATATCAATAGTTTCTTTTTTATTTATCTTACAAATATTAGAAACAACTATTAGCGTACACATTATCATGCACATAGGCCATAGCTATATAGATGTCACACGTTAACTATATATTCAGAAACTTAATATATAAAAACTAAGGCAATACATACAGTTAACAAGGTTTATATTGTAATTATACCTCCAGGAAGAAGATAAGAGCCTTCGAGAAGATTTAACCCCGCACTGGAAAGGTGCTGTCCGGGTGCCACCGTATGCCGACGACGTAAGTCTGTTATTAAAGTACACATTATCTTGCACCGTATGATTGCACATAGTACGTGAACTAGAGATTCAGAAGCTTAATATATAAAAGCTAGGTAACAAAAATTCGAACTAACGGTCTTAGAAATTTGTTTATAGAAAACCTAGGCTATGTATTTACGTGTTTAAAATTAAATATTTTTACTTGTTACAAATTTTTGATTTTTTGATTTATTCTTTTGTGTTATTAATGTAGGATTTAAAGGCTCAGAACTTGGTGTGGGTTATGAGGACTATACAGAGGTTAAAGGAAATGTGAAAGGGTTACTTTCATTCATAGATAACATGACTATATTTATAGCCTTACAAGGAAAACGTGTACTACTAGTCCTACCTAAAAACTAGGTAACATGAAACCTATTCTACTTAACATGAAATGCAGTTACACAAAACTCGGTCAAAGCCTTTTACTGGTTCAACCTTTACTAACTAAAACATATAATATATATGAACCATTATGTATTCATGCAAGTGCAACCATGCATGCATACATGAATCTTGACATAAACGATTAATCCAACATTCACCCCTTAATCGCTTATTTCCTCATTCACATCAACGCTTAAGACCTTTCCGGATAGCCGACTTTCACTTGGTCACATCCAAAGTCTTCTAGCTCAACCGCTTTTAATTCTTCACACCACATGAATCATGTCACATGGCATCCCGTTAGACACGCTCATTTCCATCTCGACCCTTCACGGACCCACGACCTCTTCCCCGCCACGTCCAAAGTCATCTCGGTTTGAACTTCTAACGCCATAATGTTCACGCCGTGTTGAATCTCCATTGTTCCCGACTTTTCCCTGACTCACGACCTCCACCTCGTCACGCCCAAAGTCCTCTACCACCCGATCGTTGTTGTCACCACACGTAACACGCTTGCTCATAACACTTCGTGACACGAGAGCATTATTCCACCAATCAAGAAAACAAAGCCACCCGCTTCTACCGCTTTTCTTTCACCCGCCAAACGAATCAATCAAAGCAACTCGCTTTTCCGAATCCTCCCGTCCGCTTATCCCGCGAATCGGTTAATCTCTCCATTTTCCGGTGACCTACAACCTACCGCCTTCTATGTCTTTGCTTTACGACGCCTTCAACCTTTTTCCAATCAAACCTGCTCCAAGAGCCCTATTCCACCGACCAAGAATAACAAGCTTCAAGCTTTACCGCCTTCTTGAACTCGCAAAACGAACCAAATCCAAAGCCACCGCTTTGACGGACCCTTTCCGCTCGCTTTTACGCACCACCGTTAGTCTCTTCAACACGAACAATTGATCAAAGGTAGCTTACACCCTTCCACGAACCCGTGATCATAACATCACAACCTTTGATCACGACTAACACCACGGACCGCCTATGTTCATCACCGGTCACCCCGTCGCCTTGAACGGTACTCCCGCCTCCGCCACAACAACGTAGTCCCAAATACCTTATCACGTCCGTCTTCCTGAATACGGTCTCGAAACACCCTGCTGTCCCCGCCTCACTGCGATGGCAGCCCCGCACCAAGGCTCCTCCCTTCGAATGTCGACTCAAACCCGCCTTTATCGAACGAAGCTCTTGATACCAAATGTAGGATTTAAAGGCTCGAACTTGGTGTGGTTATGAGGACTATACTGAGGTTAAAGGAAATGTGAAAGGTTACTTTCATTCATAGATAACATGACTATATTTATAGCCTTACAAGGAAAACGTGTACTACTAGTCCTACCTAAAACTAGGTAACATGAAACCTATTCTACTTAACATGAAATGCAAGTTACACAAAACTTCGGTCAAAGCCTTTTCTCGGTTCAACCTTTACTAACTAAAACATATAATATATATGAACCATTATGTATTCATGCAAGTGCAACCATGCATGCATACATGAATCTTGACATAAACGATTAATCCAACAGCTTATTAATAAGTTGATAATCTTGTTTTTGACATATTAATATATTAATTAGTTAATTGTTTATGTGGACTTTTCTGATAATCAAGGTCTTCGCAATCGAATTTCTTGATGTATGTGGCACTACTTGTCAAGATTATAATGTGGGGACTTTGATTAATGCAAGAGTTGGGAAGACTCTTTCTAGGGTTTTCGGATCTTACCGTTATTGCTTTAATTATTTATCGATTATATAAGAGTATGTCTTCACCGCATCTCCTCATCTCAAATCTTATTTGCATATATTATGTTCTTTGTGACTTGTCGTGTTATTTGAAAAAGGTTCGTAAATTAAAACGAACATTAAACTATCGAAATTTAATTTAATTAAACAAGTTCTTGCGAGTTTATATGTCGGGTTGGGTTTACACCGTAATCGGCTCCGTGACGAACTTGCATGAACATTGTGTTGATCCCAGTTATGTACTTGATCGAATTCCCTTACCTTGTAAAGGTTTAGCTATGCTAGATAAAGTAACACAACTAGAATATGTATTGTCTTGAATTTATCAAATACTATGCGAAATCTAGTATTCAATATTAAGAAGAACTTTGTAATGTAACATAAGAACATAATCAATAAAAAAATAAACGCTTCAATATTATTGACTAGAATACGAATACTCTCACAAGTATTATGGTTACAAAACCTTGAAGCTATATCTCAATTCGATGAAAAATTGTATAACTCTATGCCATAGGACCTCCTTTTATAGACTAAGGAGTCCTAGTTGGCTTACAATAACTTATTCTAAAATAAATCTTTATATATCTTTTCTATACTTATCAAAACATTCTATACCATATCTAACCGACTTAATAACATAAGCAAGATTAATAATCAACCAACGATCGAATCTTTACTCCGGCAAGATTAACTCTTCATAGCTTGCAACTTAGTACTAGCAATACTAAGTTTTCTTCTAGCAAAGATTAGCCACTTAGTGTATTTTCCTTAAAGTTCGCGGCAGCTTGAAATGTACACTAGCGCCTTAATTCCTTAACCGAAGCAGAAACACACTTGGAGCATTTTCATTGATTTCAAGAGGTGTCTTAACCATATGAGCAGCAACAATAATCAACAACATTTAGAAGTCTTTGAATCCCAACAATCCTCCCCTAAACTTGATACTTCCTTCTAAAATCTTCAAGTTTCTTTCAAAGCATTAACCATCACCAGGAGGATGCTTCCAAATACCTCACTACTTCTTCTCTTTTGGATTTAGTATTTTCTCCATTTTCTTGAGTAGCTTATAGGCCATTTCATCAAAGCAATCGGTTTGAAGTTTAATTGTTCCATTCAAGATCGATGAGTCAGAGATGACTCAAAGGATATGTTTTCTCAACCAACATGTAGAACTGAAGTCCATCCATGGCCACAGTATAAACTCCACAAGAATAATAAAGATTCCAAATCAAATTTGTATTTTGAAACTGATCCGGCCATATTCTATCTTCTGGATGTGGTTCAAACATAACTTTCAAATCTCCCCAAATAACTCTATCCAAGATATCATCTGGCCTTGTAGATCAATACTTAGCCTTGACTAGCTTCCATAGAGTTTCTAAGTCCTTCCTATCAAAGCTTTTCTTTTGTTTTTCCTGCAAAATGTTAGTCCAAAAATCACAAAAACACAAACTATAACATATTCACAATGATCACAACATCTAACTATACTTAGCAGCTTTTAAGTATAACTAGTAGTATTAACTAGCAGTTGTAAAGATAACTAGCGGACTAATTATACTTAATAGCGAAACACTTAATGACTTGAATAATAGTACTAATCCATATTTAACTCTACAAAAACATAAAGAGATAAAAAGATTAAAGATTTAACATTACAATACTAGCAGTCAAATATTGAAATCCACCGCATCAAAGCTTTTGTAAGCAAATTTGCAATATTTTGTCGAGAATTTTAACCATTTGAATTAATTTTGTTCATTGCAATCTCTAATAAAATGATGTATGGTCTCATATGATTTGTTTTTAATGAAAAAGGGTTTAATTATGCACATAGTACTCTTATTGACAATAAAATTTTGGTATGCATAAAATTTTACCATAATCAAGTAATTGATTTTGAATCCAGAGACCCACAACAACCAGCGACCACATACTTAGCTTCGTCAGGAATTTGCAACAAAGTCCGCTTTCTTGCCACGAGATCAATCTACATCCCAGAATTGACAACCTCTGTTGAAGACTTCCTATCCAGCTTGCTCACATAATCACTATCACAGGCTTCCAAATTAAAGAAGAATCTTTTGGATACCAAAGGCCCAATTTAGGTTGACCTTTCGATATCTAAAATTCTTTTCACGAAGATGTAGATGTGAAACCTTTGCGATAACGGTATCTTGCACAGCAAATCACGCAAACATAATGTCGGCCTTGAAGATGAGATACATCAATGAACCAATCATTGATCTATACAAATGAACATCTACTTCTTCACCATCTTCATCTTTGAGCAAGCTTTCCAGTCTCCATTGGTGTGCTTGCAGACTTGACATCTATATATCTAAATTTCTTCAAAATCCGCCACATACATATCTTGATCGATAAATATTCCATCCGCCTTACGCTTCACTTGCAATCCCAAAGAATGTAAGTTCTCCATAGAACTCATTTGAAACTTCTCATGCATCACTTCTCAAATTCAATGCACAACTCCTTCTTTGTAGAACCAAAATGATATCATCCATAAACTTGAACTAGCAAAATATCACCTTTGAGTCTTTGATGAACAAAGTCTTATCAATTTTCCTCTATGAAACCCATTGTCTAACAAATATGTTGACAAGGTTTCATACCATGCTCTAGTAGCTTGATGCGAGTCCATATAATGCTTTTCAACCTTGTAGACTTTATCGGAGTATGGATCTTCAAACCACGGTGATTGATTTACATAGACCTCCTCTTCAATTGTTCCATAGAAAAGCACTCACATCCATCGATATACCACAAAATCTTTAAATGAAACATGCTAAAAATAGCCTAATTGCTACAATTCTACTTAGCAGGCAAAGACTTCATCATAGTTAATCCGTTCTTATTGTGTGTACCCACGAGCTACTAATCTTGCTTTATTCCTTATCACAATGCCTCTTTCATATTTTTGTTCTGAAACCCCATTTTGTACCTATAGCTCTTTTCCATTTGGTAAGTCCACCAAAGTCAAACTTCTTGTAACTTGAACTAGAAGATCTTCCTACATAGCCTCTATCCAACTTGATTATTCAATGTTGAAGTACCTTTTGGGTTCTACTTATTATAGAAACAAGCAAACAAATAGTTTTGAAGATCTTGATAATTGTTTCTTTGTTTAAGAGATCTTCAAAACTGCTTGTTTGCTTGTTTCTTATCACAAGTAGAACCCAAAAGGTAATTCAAGCATTGAATGATCCAAGTTGGATAGAGGCTAAGCAGGAAAAGCTTCTACAGCTCATGTTACAAGAAGTTTAGACTTTAGTGGACTTACCAAATGGAAAAAGAGCTATAGGTACAAAATGGGTTTTCAGGAACAAAAAAGATGAAAGAGGCATTATGATAAGTAATAAAGCAAGATTAGTAGCTCATGGGTACACACAAGAAGAACGGATTGACTATGATGAAGTCTTTGCCCTCATTGCAAGAATTGAAGCAATTAGGCTGTTTTTAGCTTATGCTTCATTTAAAAACTTTGTGGTATATCAAATGGATGTGAAGAGTGCTTTCCTATATGGAACAATTGAAGGGGAGGTCTATGTAAATCAACCACCAGGGTTTGAAGATCCATACTTTCCTGATAAAGTCTACAAGGTTGAAAAAGCATTATATGGACTGCATCAAGCTACTAGAGCATGGTATGAAACATTTTCAAACATATCTGTTAGACAATGGGTTTCATAGAGGAAAGATTGATAAGACTTTGTTCATCCAAAGACACAAAGGTGATATTTTTCTAGTTCAAGTTTATGTGGATGATATCATTTTTGGTTCTACAAAGAAGGAGTTGTGCATTAAATTTGAGAAGTTGATGCATGAGAAGTTTCAGATGAGTTCTATGGGAGAACTTGCATTCTTTTTAGGATTTCAAATGAAGAAGAAGACAAATGGAATATTTATCAATCAAGATAAGTATGTGGTTGAGATTTTGAAGAAATTTGGATATATAGATGTCAAGTCTGCAAGCACACCAATGGAGACTGGAAAGCCTTTGCTCAAAGATGAAGATGGTGAAGAAGTAGATGCTCATTTGTATAGATCAATGATTGGTTCATTGATGTATCTCATATCTTCAAGGCCGTACATTATGTTTGCGATGTGCTTGTGCAAGATACCAAGTTACTCCAAAGGTTTCACATCTACATGTTGTGAAAACAATTTTAGATACTTGAAAGGTCAACCTAAATTGGGCTTTTGGTATCCAAAAGATCGTCCTTTTAATTTGGAAGCATACATCGATAGTAATTATCCGGAGCAAGCTTGATAGAAGTCTACAACATGATGTTTTCAATTCCTAGGATGTAGATTGATCTCATTGTAGTGCAAGAAACAAACTAGGGTTGCAAATTCCACAACAGAAGCTGAGTATGTGGCTGCTTCAAGTTTTTGTGGACAAGTACTCTAGATTCAAAATCAATTACTTGATTATGGGTACAATTTTATGCATACCAAAATTTTTATTGACAATAACAATACTATGTGCATAATTAAAAATCCTGTTTTTCATTAAAAAAAACAAAGCATTTAGAGATCAAACATCATTTATTAGAGATTGCAATGAAAGAAATTAATTCAAACGGTTAAAATTCATGCTGACCAAAATGTTGCAGATTTGCTTACAAAAGCTTTTGACAATGTTGCAAAAATCGTGAATCGGTAGTCGGGCGGTCAACCACCCTGCAGCGAGTAATCGGTCAAGTTGGGATTAATCAGTGATTAATCGGATTGGCATTTCATGCAATTTTTTGGTATTTCTGGAGACCAAACTAAAAATTTTAACCGATTCTAAGCCTGCTATGTTTCCAAACCTCAATAAAAGGCTCCAATTCTGAGTATAATGCCCATTGTGCGTTATAAGTGAAATATACGATCCCCAAATTAAGTATAATGCCTAAATTATTATTATTTTTAAAATGACCGATTTGCACGATTCGGCCGATTTTTTACCGATTCGGCCGATTTTGACCGATTTGGCCGATTTTTTGACTCCTTAGTGTCGATTTTTTTCCTAGGCCGATTTTTCAACCGATTTTCAAAAATCGACAAGGTACTCGGCCGATTAACGATTAATCGGCCGAGTTGACCGATTTTTGCAACATTGGCTTTTGATGTAGGTAGATTTCAATATTTGACTGCTAGTATTGGAATGTTAAATCTTTTATCTTTTTTATCTTTTTATGTTTTTGTACAGTTAAATATGGATTAGTACTGTTAGTCATTAAGTGTTTCCGCTGTTAAGTATAATTAGTACTGCTAGTTATACTTATAACTGCTAGTTAATACTGCTAGTTATACTTAAAACTACTAAGTATAATTAGATGTTGTGATCATTGTGAATGTGTTATGGTTTGTGTTTTTGTGGTTTTTGGACAAACATTTTGTAAAACCAAAGAAAAGTGTTAGATTGGTGTGGAATTGAGTTAACACCGGTGCCTCAAAGTTACTACATGCTAGGCCAAGATAATGTCGCTAGGCATACTTAGTGCGACTTCGGTTACTCTGCTACTTTGTTCGAGGGACTTTTCTCAGTAACTTTTTCGATTAAGGGTATGAATCCCAAATTCGGTCACTTAATTGATTTCATGCGCAGATAATTCTCTCAAAGACAAACCGTAACTCTCTTTTTATCATCAATTTTCAAAACCAACCATGAATCACAACAATTGCAATTGTAGGTGGTGCAAGGAGATATGTCTTCTCCACCAACATGTAGACCGACATAGACTGCATTATCAAGGAATGAACTTTACATGAGTCATATAGCTTCCATTTCAATACTTCATATCCTTTCTGAGCCTTCCATATTTTATCCTTTACATGTGGTTCAAACATGGTTTTTAGATCACCCCATAACAAGTAATAGTCTTACACTGGCTTTGTTGACCCATACTTAGCTTTTACCAATTTTCACAGATCTTCCAAATCTTCTCTGTCAAAACTCTTTAGCATCTGACGAAAGAACATATACATCTGAGATTTTCCGTCAGCTCTTATGAATTGATAGGATCTTTTCTTTCCTTCTTTATATACCTTACACTCAACAATCCTTGGAGGCTTTTCACCAAAGGAATAACATCAATTGTTACTTCTTCTTCATCTAGAATAATTTCCATTATTTGTTTAAGCTATGTTGTTTCTTTGTAATCATCCACTTTTTGCTTCTTTGTGACCTCTTGTTCCACTCTATCCTTCTCTCTTTTCACTACCTTCCACAAGCTCTATTCTTAAGTCAACAAATGTGTTTACCCTTTTCATTGTTTTGTCAAACATCTCTTGGATATTCTGAAACTTAAAATGTGTCAAATATTTAAGCTTCCATCCTTCCATATTTTTTAGGTAAGTGCACATTATCTTTCTCTGTTGAGCTTTTGTTGGTGGTTTATTCCTCTTATCTTCTACTCTCTTGGCTGAAGAGTGCTTTCTTCTTTTCTCTAAGAGTTGTACAAATAATTTAGCCTTTTTAGCATCAGACAACTCTTCTTGTTCTTCTGGTTGCATTGTTTCAGCCAATTGATGATCAGCATCAATCTTTGCCAGGATCTGTGACCCATAAAGGATTCATGGGTCTCAAGATAATAAAAATAAAATGACGAGTTTTGGTTGGGGTGTTTCATTCTTGACGCCTATTACACAACAACCACATCAAAAACATCATTATAGTTATGTACAAACATGTATGCGTTATCTATAAGTTGTATCGACTTTAGTTCGATATAAAAAATTACATTTTGTATACAAACGCATTGCTTACCATTGCTAAGCAATTGAGTTGGTATATCTCTTTACAACATGAGACTCATGTACCATAGTTTCCTCGTTTGCATCTTCCATGTTTTCAACATCCTCTTCAATTCCTCGTTTGCATCTTCCCGATCAAGATCAACATCCTTGTATGGCATTTGATCAATGATAGACTTCCTACGCTTTTCAAATCTAGACTCATGTGGTATCGATCTTCACTCCATGTTGTGCCGGTTTGTGATGACAACACATAATCTGCTCAACACTTATTTGTGCAATCAGAATTTTGGCTTCTCATCTATGGAGTTTAGATTTTAGATGGTGGAAAATGGATAATGTGCCTAATACCCTTATGGACCTAATAACATGGGTCGATTCAACAAACCATCTTGCTTTGATTAAAAGCTTTATGGATGGGGTTATTCTAACTCTTGTTTGGGTACTTTGGTGCTACCGCAACAAGATTTTATTCGATGAAAAGCCAAGACGGAATGGCGAGAAGAAACCACACTCCCATTTAAGATACACCTAAAAAGTATATGCATTTTCCCTAAAATTCTCCTCTTATTTAAAATGTGGTTGAAATTCCTTCTTATTCTTCTCATTTTATTTTTCTTCTCACTTGACCTCTTCCCCATGGATGCTTCGTTTGTAATGTTGATTCTTGCTAGAATTCGTCATAATAACATGACAATCATAAACTCTATGGTAAACACAATAAACATCAAGTACAATTTAATAACATGACAATCATAATAAAAATATAATAAACATCAAGTATAAAAGCGAACATATAATAAATAATTAATTAACATAAACATAAATGTATGCGTACATTTGATTCTAGCTAAACAAGAATCAATTCCCAAACTAGCAATTGAGATGAACCCTAATTAGGGTTTATAGGATTATAAGAATTGCCCCTTACCGTTTTTGCAATTCAATCCAAGATACTTACAATAGTGTGTAAGTACCAAGTTCTTGTACACACGTACTATAATGAATTAAAGTAAATGCTAGTTTATGTAACACAATACTTTTGTTCAAGGAAAATCAAGTGGATCAACCCCTTAGGGTTTATGACCGGTCGTTTGGGACAAAAACTAAGAAAACACAAGCTTAGGTTTTAGGTTATGTGTACAAGAGTGAATAATAAAGACCCTAAGCCTTGTATTTATACTCATAGAAACTTAGTTTCCAAGTTAGGGTAGGATTGGGATCCCAAAACCCATGGTCGATCGGTTAGAGTAATCCCCAAGGATTCTAGAACCATCTTGACATCTAATTTCATATTTAGTCCTTTCTTTAACATTTAACGACCGTTAGTCCATTACATTTAATTACTTAACGTTCGTTATACGTTTCGTGTAAATAATAACTAAATATAACATTTTACATTTAATTCTCATACGTAAAGTGTGCAATCCCGTGGTCTCGAGTTCGATCCTAACTCACGACTACTAATTTATATCCATAAAACCAACAACTCCCACTTGGACATATCTTAATAGTGTGATCACATCGGTTAGCGTCTAGCAACACTTGATGCCTCTAGCACAACTCGAGTAAGGCTCCTAGAAAAACCTTTTAATGATTCATTATTATTATTATCCTTTTGTTTCTAATACCATGTTAAATTAAGATATGGATTTAAGTCATTCTTTATTCAACCATTCTGTTTCTCGTTGTAAGTGATTGAGCAAGATTACCAAATCTTCTGAACATATTCAGGGGAGATCTTGGGTGCGGCCGCACAAACATCTTGTCAACCCTACGAGGGGCCCAACAGTATTAAACTCCAAAATAAATTTGAAGGAACAAATTCTATCTTGACTACAAGAATAACTCACAAACTTTGCAACACTTCTGAAAACAACCCTTATGACTACCAGTTACGTTTAGCGTTAAGTTGTTCCACAGAAGTGCACTACATTCATGACACTTATCTGGTATCTCAAGTCTGAGGATAACTATTCATGATTTACTTAATAACAATATCCATAAAGTAAAATCATGTAGTTGGGATAAGTCCTATATTCAATTCATTGAATATCATCTGAAATTGGCATGCAACACATCAATATACTTTCAAGTATATTCTACCAAATCACTCAGATTTGTCTTAGTTTAATGATATTCCCATATCATTAACTGACAACGGACAATTTAGAATAACTAAGTTATTCACGGATTATACATGCAAATATAGGACAACAATATTATGAATGAACATAAACATAACCAATACTTTATTTCATCAGAAAATAATAAATGTTTACAATAACCTTTATCCAAATACTAATCAGAGTTATGCATGAAACTATTAGCCAAACGAAGTCCAATGCCATTGGCAAGTTCAGTAAGCTTTTCTCTAGGTAAAGCCTTAGTGAGAGGATCAACTAAGTTGTCATCTGTGTGAACTTTCGATAGATTTATTTCACCTTCACGGACTTGTTCCCGAACATAGTGATACTTCATAGAAAATGTATGGTGCCCTTCATGACTCTGTGTTCATTGGCAAATATGATTGCGGCGAAATTGTCACAATACATATCAATAGGCGATTCAATTGAAGGCATAACACCAAGCCACGAAATGAATTTCCTAATCCAAACGGCCTCCATTGCGACTTTCAAGCAGCTATGTATTCGACTTCATTGCAGACATCGCTACTGTACTCTGCTTCTTGCTCTTCCAGTCTCCTGCTCCTCCATTAATGACAAAGACATAACCCGTCTGAGACTTCGTATCATCTTTATCAATTTGCCAAGACGCATCACAGAAACCTGTAACATCAAGCTCTGTATCTGGATTTCCACCATACACTAGAAACATATCTTTCGTATTCCTAAAATACTTTAGAATGTGTTTAACAATAGTCCAGATTTTGTTGATATCGACTGGTCATATTTTGAGCGAACGCCACATCTGGCCTTATGCATCTCACAACATACATGATAGATCCTACTGCCGAAGCATAAGGAACTTTCCTCATGCGTGCCACCTCTGCAGGTGTTGAAGCACCCATATCGCTACATAAGCCATGCTTTACTTCCATCGGCAAATATCCTTTCTTGGAATTTTGCATATTGAATCTCTTCAATATTTTATCAATGTAAGCGCTTTGACTTAAACCAATTAACCGCTTTGATCTATCTCTGTAGATCTTGATTCCCAAAATGTATGCAGCTTCCCCTAAATCCTTCATGGAAAAACACATCCAAGATATGGCTTAACACTTTGCAAACTTGGAATGTCTTTTCCCATAATTAATATGTCATCGACATATAGGATAAGTAAAATTACATCACTCCCACTAACTTTGTTATTTACACATGGCTCATCAAGATTTTGAATAAGTCCATACTTTTTTATTTCTTCATCAAATCTTTTATTCCATTGCCTTGATGCTTGCTTCAATCCATAAATGGATCTTTGAAGTTTGCGTACACGGTTTGGAAATTGTGGATTCACAAACCCCTCAGGTTGCTTCATATAGATGTCTTCATCTAAGAGACCATTTAAGAAGGCGGTTTTGATATCCATCTGCCATATCTCATAGTCATAGTACGCTGCTATAGCTATGAGAATTCTAATAGCTCTAATGTCTGCTACAGGAGAAAAGGTCTCCTCGTAATCAACCCCATAGGTTTGAGTAAAACCTTGAGCTACCAGACGAGCTTTATAGATGTGTACATTGCCATCCATGTCATTCTTTTTCTTATAGAGCCACTTACTTCCAACTACCTTAGCATTTGGAGGTAAGTCAACCTCTTCCCAGACTTCATTTTCTTTCATGGATTTCATTTCCCATTCATTCCAGCTTGCCATTTGTCTTTTTCAGGATCAGCCATTGTAGCTCTATAATTAGCAGGCTCTCCAAGATCCCCTAATATAGTTTCCTCAACTTCTATGTTAAGACATAGACGTTCAGGTGCACACGTAGTCCTTACAGATCTACGAATGGGAACCACTTCAACTTCCGGTGGAGGACCCAGACTATCGTGTTCTACCTAAGTACGTTAGTGTTTTCGAAGGTAATGCATCTTCATGATCATCTTCCGGATCATAAACTCTCCCACTGAATTCTTGAGATACGAGATCCTTTTCAAGAAAATCTCCATACCTAGCAACAATTACTTTATTTTCGGATGGATAGTAAAAGTAGTAACCCATAGTTTCCTTAGGGTATCCTACAAAGATACACTTTACGAGATCTCTATTGAAGTTTATCTATTGAGTCACGTCTAACATACGCCTCGCAATCCCAGAGCTTTTAATAAGACAAGTTAGGAGCTTTACCATTCCATATTTCATATGGTTTCTTATCAACTTTCTTGGTGGGAACCATATTTAGAATACGAACTGCAGATGCTAAAGCATAATCCCAAAAAGATAAGGGTAGAGTAGTAAGATTAAACATTGATCGCACCATGTCTAACAATGTACGATTTCTTCTCTCAGATACACCATTTTGTTGTGGAGTATATGGAGATGTGAGATTCTGGACAATTCCATTCTCAGCTAAGTAATCTTTAAACTCTTGGCTTAAATATTCACCGCCTCTATCGGATCGAAGAGCTTTAATCTTCTTTCCTAATTGCAACTCTACTTCTGCTTTGAAAACCTTAAATGTTTCAAACACCTCATGTTTATGCTTAAGTAAATAAACATAGCTATAACGACTGAAATCATCAGTAAAGGTTAAGAAGTAGCTAGCACCTCTCTTTGACACATGTCTAAGTGGTCCACACACATCAATATGAATTAGACCAAGTAGATCAGACGCCCTCTCCATATTACTATGAAAAGGTTTCTTCGTCATCTTCCCAGATATACAAGACTCACATTTATCAAATGATTCATCATTGATATTTTTCAAAAGCCCTTCACGTTGCAGCTTTTGCATGCGAGTCTTGCCTATATGAGCAAGTCTACAATGCCAAATATAAGAAGAATTCAAGTCTAACTTCATTCTCTTATTGATGCTAAACATTGAATTATTATTATTGGATACATTCCCAATCATATCAATCTCAAACACACCATTCACATTAATAGCATTAAAATAAAATACACCATTTAAAGAAACTGAAATTCCATTACTTGTGATAGTATGATTAAAACCAAGATCCAACAAAACAGAAAAGGAAACAACACCTCTAATAATAGAAGGTGCATAATAGCAATTGTTTAATGACAGTACTAAGCCCGAAGGCAATACTAAACTAAACACTCTTATGGCTTCAACAACTGCACGTGATCCATTGCCCACATGCATATATTGCTCCCCATAAGATAGCTTCTTTTCCACTCTAAACCCCTGCAGTGTATTACAAATGTGAATACCACATCCAATATCATATACCCAGGAATTAATTTTATGATTTAGAGTAAATAATTCAATCATAAATAAGTTACTTGAAGAACTGGCACCCAAGGACCCGTAATTCTTCATCTTATTTTTCTGCAAATCATCAAGATAAAGAGCACAATTTCTCTTCCAGTGACCTCTACTTTACAGTAGTGGCAAGCCTGATCCTTCTTGGGATTCTCTTTCTTCTGAGGAGGGTATTTCTTAGGTTCAGGTTGATAGGCCATAACTTGCTTACCCTTATCAGCCTTTCCATTTCCTTTACCCTTCTTGTTCGTGACGCGGTTTTGCCTTGTTGATCCTACCACCGAATAGCAAGTACCGGGAGTAGGGGCCTTTTGAGGTAACCTTTTCTCAGAATCAATAAGCAATGCGTGTAATTCATTTATTTCTTCCTCACGCAATGCATATTGAAATTACGAACAAAACCATTAAAGTCCTTATTAATGGACCTATTGATTAAGTTCACAGAAATATCTTGTTCATAGATTTTGCTAAGTGCTTGCCGTTGGTCCATGTAACCCTTCATTTCCAACAAATCTGCACTTACAGGTTTACCTTCTCCCTGCTTACAGTTGTGAAGTGCATCAATCAAATCATAGATTTCAACAGCTTGTGGTTTCTCAAACATTCGTCTGAGTTCGTTGAGCATGTCATACGGGAAGTAATTTTCAAACTGCTTTTGTAGAGCAGGTGTCATCACTCCCAACATCAAACAAGCCACTTCATTATGACACTTTTATTCAACTTTCCATTCTGCTTTTGCCTCGGCAGAGGCTTCAGCAGGTGGTTCAGCAGGACAGGCCTTATACAAATAATCTAGTCTATCAGCCACTCTACAAACAATTCTCAGAGAACGATACCAATCATTGAAATTTTATGAGCCAATCAATTTTTCTCGCTCAAAGAAAGTTTTGAACGCATAACCTAGTGTAGTGTTATTGTTTTGAGCCATTTCTATAGAAAAAAGTTCAAAAATTAGTATTTTCAATAATAAAACTTTTCAAGAAAATAAAATACCCAAGATAATATTCATATAACCATAGAATTTTCTCGAAATCTAGGATCCAAATTATCATTTCCATTACATCAGTTGATCTGCTAGTAACGAAAGCACATAATAAGGTAATATGTCGAACAATAATTGGCAAACCTTTTCCAATTCCTAGATCATTATGGGATTAACATTACCAACAACATTGCAATGTAAACATGTTTTATCCTCATCTTGTGCCATTAGTCCAAGTTATCACTTACAATTCAATTTTAAGTCATCTAATTTAAAGAACTGCAAATGTGTCCACTTGAGGTCTGACTCAACATGAAGATTTACCTTTCCATTACAATCTCGCCAAGTTCTTGCATGACGTAAATTGCAACTTCAAGTCTTCCTTGAACTAGATGGCACTAACTTAATTTAAAGGGTACTAGTTTTGATTATGGTGTCAAATCAAATATGTACAAAGATGTCATGCATTCATTTTGTAGCATAATTTCAGTAAAAACTTTTACTAATTTTTACTAAGCTAAATCAACAAAGTTTCAATCGATGCATTGAGAAACTTACAACTTTGCATTAAGATGCTTCGTACATAGAATAGTTATTGGTAGCTTCAAATATGATGCACAAAGTGGCGGAGAAGCGGGTCAGCGCATGGCCTATTAAAAACCTTCTTCTTCCGAGTCGAAATTTAATGCGGACCCTCATTAAACCCCTCACACAGTTTGTCATAATGGGTGAGTCATTCTAACCATTTAGTACAGTCGCATCAATCGACTAAAATTTGAGATTTTATGCTTAAAACAAATCATATTTCATCATTGTTTAGTCCAATTTATTTTTCTATTCAAAAAATTACCCTTTTCTTAAAACTTGTTAAACAAAATAAACAAACAAGTAAATAAAAAATAAACAACTAAAGCAATGTGCACATAACTAACAATTTATATGTGTAACAATTAATATCTGTGTTTGTATTTGATATACTTTGTGTATATCTGCTGCAAGTCGACTGTCCCAAACACCCTTGTTCATCATTACCGAATTCAAGAAGTTGTATAACTCGAGGTACAAGGTTTAATCAAGGCCATTTAACAACAAAGGTATTAGAGCAAGAGTCAATCGATCCGAGGAAGAACGTGCAAGTGGTCATCGATTGAAAAGCAAGAATCAAAGGTGAATGATTGTTGCACAATCATTGTGTGTAACGACTAGAGGAAGAAAGCAGATACCAAACCACACCACCGATTGCAGTGAGAAAAGAAAGATGGGATCGAAAGTTTGCCCTAATTGCAGAAGATTGTAAGTGATCGTTTTTGAACAAGTGCTTTTCGCTTTCACTTCATATATTTCAGTATTAGAATTAGTATTATATAATAAGTTAGAAAGAAAAGAAAGTAAGAAACTGAACCCTTGTGGTTCACAAAGTAAGAAGTAAGATAACCATTGTTGGTTAATAGCAAGACAACCCGAACCCTTTGTGGTTCATAGCAAGTTAAACCGAATCCTAGTGATTCTTAGCAAGTCGAGTCTGAATCCTTAGGTTCATAGCAAGTTCCAAGCCTTAAGGTTCAAATAGCAAGTAGAACCCGTAATTCAAACCAACAAGAAAGTAGAATCATTGGGGTCTTAATATCCAAAGAAAGGATCAATTATTTTGATCAAAGCAAGTAAGAACATGATTAGCAAGTGGGCCAGGAGACACGAATTGATTAGCGGGTAGGTCAGATATGTGCAATAAGAGCCAGATCAACAAGTGGGTCTGGAAAACACAATATTGATTAGCAAGTTTAGCAAGAAAACCTGGTTAGCAAGTTGGCTAGTAGCAAGTAAGAGTTTTGATCTTTTGATTAAACACAAGAGCAAGAAAACCATAAACCATCTCGGTCTGATTGTAAGAAGTAAGCAAGTTAAAAGCAAGCATGGTAGGAAAAGAAGGTGACAAGCATGATAACGCATCAAGCAGTGCATCAGTTCGAGAACAAGGAAATGTTTCACTACAATGTCCAAAATTGACCGAAACAAACTACACTACGTGGGCATTGTTGATGGAAACAATATTAAAGGTCCATGGTCTATGGGAAACAATTAATGCTGAAGATGCGGTGGGTGAGAAGAAATCACATGCATCAAAGGCAATGATCTTTCAAACATTGCCCGAAGATGTCCTAATGCAGGTAGCACAGTGTTCGACTACAAAGGAAGTTTGGAACTCGATCAAAGTTCTATTCATTGGAGTAGACTTAGTTCAGAAGGCACGTTCGCAAACTTTGAGGAGTGAACTAGAGTATTTAAAGATGAAAGAAAGTGAAACTATAAGTGGTTTTGCAACCTAACTGAGCATTATAAGGGCAAAATTTAGAAATCTTGGAACTACACTCAAAAGCAAGATAATTGTGAGGAAAGTACTCAATTTGGTTCCAAAGAAGTTTTTACCGATCGTGGCAACTATTGAACAATATCAAGATTTAGACAAGATGTCGTTTGAGGAAGTCGTTGGAAGATTAACAGCCTTTGAAGAACGAATCAAAAGTCAAGACACGCTAGAGGAAAATGATCAAAACAAACTTCTAATGGCAAGTTCAAACAACCAAAGTCACGGTAAAGGCGAGGTAAAATTTCGACGGAGAAGCCAAGGAAAGCATGAAATTGAAGGATAGTCCAAATGCACGTGGAACAAGTACGAGTCAAGGAACTAAAGACAAGAGCACTTACGAGATGCTATGAATGTGGTGACTTAGGTCATTTTGCACGCGAATGCACCAAATGAAAGAAGAAAGACAAGGAGGAACAAGCACATCTCATTTATGAAACTGACGATGAACCCACATTGTTGTGAAGTCAAGTAAAGAAGACATGATTTCCGTCTATAACATTAGGGGGGTGAATGTTGGACCTTATGTTATAGAAGCAAAGGATAGGGTACTTTAGTGTATATATATGTTATGTATTTGTAAAGTTTCGGTATATACCAAAACATAGTATTGGGTTGGGTCAAGAATATAACCGTTTTGAAAGGTTATAACGTTTAGAATAGGTTGTGTAATTTACTTTTAGGGAAACGGTATTCCTCTTGTTCATAGGTACCGATTCACGTAGTATAAATAGGTATAAAGTTGTGTTATAACACAATCGATCAATACAAGTTCATTAGTATAAATTCGTGTTTATACTCTCCGAATCATATTCGCTTTTCTTTCGTTATACTTTGTATATTTGTCACGCAAATCGGCAAAGTGACATTCAAAGTTGTTATATGTGTTTGTATTTGATATACTTTGCGATATCTGCCGCAAGTCGATCGTCCCAAACACCCTTGTTCATCTAGACCGAATTCAAAAGTTGTATAATCTGAGAAACAAGTTTTAATCGAAGGCCATTTAACAACACTCGCTACTCCGGATGAGAAGAAGGAGAAGAAGAATGTGTACGTTGATGATGATGCGTTTGAATTTTGCGATGACCGTGCCTTTATAAACTTCTCGAATATTTTGCCAATAGACCCAATGGTGTTTTTGGTTCTTGTAAATTAAAAGGTAAAGATGGCTATCTAGAGTTATATTATGTTGCTTTAAAGCATGCGAGAGAAGCGACTCGAAGTAGACTTTGTTGCGACTTCTAAGGAAAGAAGTCGTTGGAAGGTTAATGGCTTATTCCGCAACACATTTTGGTATGGTCATTGGTCGATGAAAAAGATCTTTACAATGCAATGCTCTTTGAAACAGAACAACCCGAGGTTAAGCATGGCAAAATAAAATTGATACGATCCGTGTTGGTGTACCATCCCGGTTCTCCTCATAATTGATGCAAACTTAAGTGACATCACCTCGGGGATATAATTTTGTCGGCGCTTGCAAATTTCATGTGCCAGTTGTTGATGGTAGCATCAGTGTTGGTTCTATTAAGGGGAATAATTTTGCTTTCTGAAAGTGGACTGGTAGCTATTGGGTTTAATCCCAATCTATCCAACCCAGCGACCCAAGTCAACACCCATTATGACCCGGTCAACAAAAGTCAACGAAAGTCAACCTCAACGAAAGTCAACAAGAAGCAGTTACATAAACGGTTATATAGCAGTTACACTATAACTGCCATATCCTTTAACCGACACAACGGTTCAACATGTACCTTTTCACTTTGTATAAATAGAATAGAACATGTAAAGAATCATTCATGACATATTTATAAGAAAATAGAGATTATTTCATACTTTTGGTATATTTTGATTAAAGATCCGTAAAACTGGGCCAACAATTGGTATCAGAGCCTGATTCATCATATACCTTTTTCGTTTTAAGTTTCAGAATCAATAAGAACCCTAAAACAGTTTCGAGAAAAAAATTTCTGCAAAATAATCCGAACACAAAATCAAAAGATATCATCTTTTGTGTTCCATATACGTTTGTCGCACCAAGGGAACAATCACATAAGTGACTGCTCCAACCCGGCAACAAAATTATTTGCATTTTTCATCAAAACTGATTTTTTATCCACATAGGATCAGAAACGAATTAAAATCGTTTATATATTGATTCAAACAAAAACCAAAACGAAGTCATCAATTTAGGCGCAATTAAAGATTCAAATTAGAACAAACACACCTGTTCCGAATCAAAATCAAGCCCAGAACTTTATTTGAGTCACCAATCGACTCTATCCCATCTCCAATCGTTTAATCTCTCACGGATATTGAAAACCCCCAATTCATTGAAACCCTAGTTTCATTTTGTGGGATCAATTTGTGCTCGCGAAGAACACTGATTTGTCCTAAACCAGTCATCTTTATATTAGCCAACCACTTGTGAATGGTCAACCATGTAAGTCAAACTAATCTAGGACCAAAGACAATTAAAATCCATGGGAGTATAGTGTTATATCCCCGGTCGTTAAGTCCCAACGAGGTGTGTAAACCGTAATACAACGATCGTGTGTCTTTGAAATGATATAGAATATACCAAAACAGAATCGATTGACTAATACTAGAAATGTGAATAGTGATAGCTCACACGCCTATATCGTTAAAAACGCAATCGAAACCTAAAACGTAAAACTTATACAACGTCGTTATGATTATCTCACAAGTTGAATTCACTCTTCAGCAGATTCACTAAGAATTATTTGCTATTATTAATTACTAAAAACTATTATTGATTTATTATAAATAATAAATGAATAAAGAAAACTGAAACTTATTATGTACTTATTATAAACAAGGTTAATGAAAACAAAACTAAACAAACCTAGAATTAAGCAAATTGTAAGGTTTATGGCTTATTCAGTTAAGACAGTCAAGCCATAAGCTTGAAATAAGCTTGAAAAAGCTATAAACATGAAACAAAAGATAAAATAAGATAAACACAAGTCCAATGGATAAATATAAACAATAAAATGGACGTGGCAAATTTAGACAGTTAAGCTTTTTGAGCTTAACTTGATGGAATGAAGGCTTGAATAAGCTCGGTATAAGCTCCACACAGAAAATAAAATAATATGTGTACAAGTGATATAAACAAGTATGAACAAGTCGGTATCTTGGATTTTATCAAATAAGCTTGTAATAAGTTAATAAGCAATTCAAAGAATCCGAATCTTCTTGAACCATAGCAAGGTCTTCGAGGAGTCATTGGTAATGGTGTAAGTTCACCGATTTCTCGGTTAATCGTTATGAATGGGCAAACAACAAACTCCTATAAGACTTATCAAATAAGCTCATGAGAGCTCAACCAAGACCGAAACACGAGTATGATAGATTAGCCTCACATGAAGCCAAGATCACAAGCTCAAGTTCAATGAGGAACTTTTCATGAGCTTAGAAAACAACCCAACTACACTTTTGCTTCTATGTAGTGAGTAAGATGGGACAAAAAGGAGAAAGTGATTAAGCTATCTAATAAGCTAAAACCGAAAAATAAAACATAAACATAACACATAAGTTACAAGGGATCGCAGAAATGATTCTCACGAAACACATAAACTGCGCACAGTGGCACAAACAAGCTAAAATAAATGTAAGAAAAGCACTTAAACATTGAAACTAAAAATTAACAAAATTAACTAATGAAGACAAGCAACAAAACATTAAAACTCTAAAATATGGAATATTAAACAAAGATAAACATAAAATAAACAAAGATAAACAATAATTAAACAGATATGCAAGATTATTAGATCTAACAACCTCAAAGTTCTCATAATGAGATAGTCAAGTGTCAAATTGACTTTCTACCATGCTAAACCCTTTGGTTAGTATTTCACCGAGTCAAATAAGTTCCATATAGTGTAAGTCAAACAAGAACAACACCATTCACAACCATTTTCACGCTTTCATTATTAAATCCAAACAACCCTTAAAATGGACTGCTTTTGAGGTTTTCAAAACATAAGACTATGTAAACCAATTTCATCAAATCCAGGGTCACAATGTGTCAAATCGCACCTTTTAAGCATAAACAAGTAGTCACAAATGTTCAAACCTAGAATTCTCAAAACTAGCATATTAACAATCAAGTGCCAAATCAAGCCACAATCCAATCCAAAACATAACAACCTAATATTAAGACATATTATGACTAATAAACAACAAGGAAACATAAAACTTGAAAATTAAAGCATATAAAAGACTAAAATAGTTAAATGCAAAATAGGTAAAATGAGCTTACAAGTGAATCCTCACTGAAAATGAGAACCATGGCCACAGAACACATCCTAAGGCTTTCCACAAAGCTTCTAAACCAAAGGCAATCCACACTTAACCTTGCTCCATGCAGCTTCACCAAGATCACTTCATTATTTTTGGATTTTCATTGTTTTTCTTGATTTTATTGTTTTTCTGAATTTTAAAGACTAAACTTGTTTTAAGGTCTCTAAAAGCTTTAAAGCTTTGTCAGGAGCTTATGTGAGCTTATTGAGTCCATTAAACAATTACATAACAAGAATTTAAAGAACATGAAATTTAAAGGAATTTAAGCAAGAACTTGAAACTGAAAGATACTTGAAATCAAACTGGAAATAAAGTTTCATTACACTACAACATTAAAACAGTAAATGACAAGTAATTTAAAGAAAGCATTTTAAAATTACACTACGTGACCAATGGCTAATCCAAAGGTATTTACACTACATGACTAAGGCTAGATTAGTCAAGTAACTTCTTCTCTTGCCTCTCTCCGATATTTATAGTCATTTAAGTTCCCACCATCTTCCTCGTAAAATCCCACTTTAATTTTTGACCATTGATTGAACAGAGATGATCCTAGCCTTTGAATTCACTTTTGGCGCCAAAAGTAATACTAGTAGATTGAGGCAGTTCTGCAACAATTAATGCTTCTTGTTCACTTGTAGAGGTGGAGGGGACAAGTTTGGTGGGTTTAGAGGTCAAGTGGTAGAAAAAACAGGGTATGTGAGGTGAGGTGAAGTGTTTGTGGTGAGAATGCATTTATTGATTGTGGGCTGGTATAGGTGGAAGGATGGTGGTGAGAGTTGTTAAACAACTGGGGTAGTGAGGTGAAAAGGTGGTAAAGAAAAAGGTGGAGGAGTGGTTTTGACCAGATATTATTTAGGGACCAGATATTTTAGTGGAAGTATCTGCTGAAACGTATGCCTTCAGCAGAAACCATCGTCGATTATATCTTCTAGAAACCATTGATTCAAATAGAATCACAATAGTTTCAAAGAAACCATCATTATTAGCGTAATCAAACTGTTTCAACTCTTTTGTACCGATTCACATAAAACACATTTTGATGATATTTGTAACATTTATAAAGTCATTTGTGTGTTTTTGGTCATTTTTATGGTTTAAACAATGTAAAATATATGTGTTTTAGACACATATCAAATCCCCACACTAAACTATTGCTAGTCCCTAGCAATCTTTTATGAAGTTTTAATGGATTTTAAAGAACTCTTTACCAAAAGCCATCACTCGAGTAGCCAATTGTTTCAGGTTCAAGTAAGAACCTTGGTACAATGATAACCAAATGATTTTGAGCAAATCATAAGTCAGAACGGATTTGATTTGTCTTTACCGTGCCGCTTGCTTCGGACTAGCCAACTCTTAGATAAATTATCAATATTATCTTTGGTGAGTGATTACCAATTATGGCTTTTCCAACGCCTTTACCACAAGCCATAAACTTGCGGGCTAGCCAACTCTTCACTAATTAAAGATATGGTGAGTTGAACACCATACAATTTTGGGCAAATTGCAAGTCGTTAACGGATTTGAGAAATCTTTACCAAGAGCCGTTTGCTCTGGATTAGCCAATCCTTATGTGGGTTAGACATGGTGGATGATTACCATTTGTTGTGTTTAGTACATAGTACTTCCACTAAAAAAATTTAAATTTGGCCATTTTGGGGAAAACGGGACTAAAAGGGTACATTTATGATCAAATTCGCGAATTTCCCCACACTTAGAAATGAATATTGTCCTCAATATTCAAAGTCCCTACTATTATGCCGAATCCTTGAACGTAAAAGATAACATTACTAGCTAAGTGTAGAAACACAACAATTATTCTCTTTTTAATATTTACAATTGTCATTCATTTTTAGATCTATATTATTACAACATGTGGGGCATCTCCCCCACACTAAGGTGGTACACACGGGTGAAAACCCATGTTTTACTACTGTTTTTGATTACCGAGTCGCTAGCTTGACTCGGCCCCGAATTAAATGGTTCATGGGGAAATGACTAGATGGGAAATTGGAGTGGGGTCACCACTCACAGAATTATGAATAGTAAGGTAAGGAGAATATTTTTGGTTTTTTTGATTTTTTTTATATATATATACAAAGAAAAAGGAAAAATATTTTTGTGTTTTATATTGTTCTTGGAAGTGAAATATGATATATGAAATATATATACAAGTACGTTATACGCAGCACACCTCCCCGGCAGCGGCGCCAAAATTTGATTTGTCCTAAACCAGTCATCTTTATATTAGCCAACCACTTGTGAATGGTCAACCATGTAAGTCAAACTAATCTAGGACCAAAGACAATTAAAATCCATGGGAGTATAGTGTTATATCCCCGGGTCGTTAAGTCCCAACGAGGTGTGTAAACTGTAATACAACGACTGTGTGTGCTCAAATGATATAGAATATACTAAAAACAGGAATCTGATTGACTAATACTAGAAATGTGAATAGTGATAGCTCTGTCACAGCTATATCGTTAAAAACGTGCAATCAGAAACCTAAAAACGTAAAAACTTATACAAACGTCGTTATGATTCTGCTGAAGTTGAATTCACTCTTCAGCAGATTCACTAAGAATTATTTGCTTTTATTAATTACTAAAAACTATTATTGATTTATTATAAATAATAAATGAATAAAGAAAACTGAAACTTATTATGTACTTATTATAAACAAGGTTAATGAAAACAAAACTAAACAAACCTAGAATTAAGCAAATTGTAAGGTTTATGGCTTATTCGATTAAGACACCAAGCCATAAGCTTGAAATAAGCTTGAAAAGCTATAAACATGAAACAAAAGATAAAATAAGATAAACACAAGTCCAATGGATAAATATAAACAATAAAATGGACTGTGGCGGTGTGAAATTTAGAGGCAGTTAAGCTTTTTGAGCTTAACTTGATGGAATGAAGGCTTGAATAAGCCCGGTATAAGCTCCACACGGAAAATAAAAATAATATGTGTACAAGTGATATAAACAAGTATGAACAAGTCGGTATCTTGGATTTTATCAAATAAGCTTGTAATAAGTTAATAAGCAATTCAGTGAGAATCCGTATCATCACGAACCATAGCAAGGTATCGCTGAGGAGTTTGGTAATGGTGTAAGTTCACCGATTTCTCGCTTAATCGTATGAATGGGCAAACAACAAACTCCTATAAGACTTATCAAATAAGCTCATGAGAGCTCAACCAGCACCGAAACTGAGTATGATAGATTAGCCTCACATGAAGCCAAAGATCACAAGCTCAAGTTCAATGAGGAACTTTTCATGAGCTTAGGAAAACAACTCCAACTACACAGTTTGCTTCTATGTAGTGAGTAAGATGGGACAAAAAGGAGAAAGTGATTAAGCTATCTAATAAGCTAAAACCGAAAAATAAAACATAAACATAACACATAAGTTATAGGGATCGTGAGAATGATTCTCACTGAAACACATAAAATAAAGCATGTGGCACAAACAAGCTAAAATAAATGTAAGAAAAAGCACTTAAACATTGAAACTAAAATTAACAAAATTAACTAATGAAGACAAGCAACAAAACATTAAAACTCTAAAATATGGAATATTAAACAAGATAAACATAAAATAAACAAAGATAAACAATAATTAAACAGATATGCAGGATTATTAGATCTAACAACCTCAAAGTTCTCATAATGAGATAGTCAAGTGTCAAATTGACTTTCTACCATGCTAAACCCTTTGGTTAGTATTTCACTGAGTCAAATAAGTTCCATATAGTGTAAGTCAAACAAGAACAACACCATTCACAACCATTTTCACAGTTTCATTATTAAATCCAAACAACCCTTAAAATGGACTGTTTTGAGGTTTTCAAAACATAAGACTATGTAAACCAATTTCATCAAATCCAGGGGTCACAATGTGTCAAATCAGACCCTTTTAAGCATAAACAAGTAGTCACAAATGTTCAAACCTAGAATTCTCAAAAACTAGCATATTAACAGTCAAGTGCCAAATCAAGTCACAATCCAATCCAAAACATAACAACCTAATATTAAGACATATTATGACTAATAAACAACAAGGAAACATAAAAACTTGAAAATTAAAGCATATAAAAGACTAAAATAGTTAAATGCAAAATAGGTAAAATGAGCTTACAAGTGAATCCTCAAAAATGAGAACCATGGCCACAGTAACACATCCTAAGGCTTTCCACAAAGCTTCTAAACCAAAGGCAATCCACACTTAACCTTGCTCCATGCGGTTTCACCAAGATCACTTCATTATTTTTGGATTTTCATTGTTTTCTTGATTTTATTGTTTTTCCGAATTTTAAAGACTAAACTTGTTTTAAGGTCTCTAAAAGCTTTAAAGCTTTGTCGAGCTTATGTGAGCTTATTGAGTCCATTAAACAATTACATAACAAGAATTTAAAGAACATGAAATTTAAAGGAATTTAAGCAAGAACTTGAAACCGAAAGATACTTGAAATCAAACTCGAAATAAAGTTTCATTACACTACAACATTAAAACAAGAAATGACAAGTAATTTAAAGAAAGCATTTTAAAATTACACTACGTGACCAATGGCTAATCCAAAGGTATTTACACTACAAGACTAAGGCTAGATTAGCCAAGTAACTTCTTCTCTTGCCTCTCCTCCGATATTTATAGTCATTTAAGTTCCCACCATCTTCCTCGTAAAATCCCACTTTAATTTTTGACCATTGATTGAGCGAGATGATCCTAGTTTTGAATTCACTTTTGGCGCCAAAAGTAATACTAGTAGATTGAGGCGCTTCGCAACAATTAATGCTTCTTGTTCACTTGTAGAGGTGGAGGGACAAGTTTGGTGGGTTTAGAGGTCAAGTGGTAGAAAAAACAGGTATGTGAGGTGAGGTGAAGTGTTTGTGGTGAGAATGCATTTATTGATTGTGGGCTGGTATAGGTGGAAGGATGGTGGTGAGAGTTGTTAAACAACCGGGGTAGTGAGGTGGAAAGGTGGTAAAGAAAAGGTGGAGGAGTGGTTTTGACCGGATATTATTTAGGGACCGGATATTTTAGTGGAAGTATCTCACGAAACGTATGCCTTCAGCAGAAACCATCGCATTATATCTTCTAGAAACCATTGATTCAAAGAATCACAATAGGCTTCAGCAGAAACCATCATTATTAGCGAATCAAACTGTTTCAACTCTTTTGTACCGATTCACATAAAACACATTTTGATGATATTTGTAACATTTATAAAGTCATTTGTGTGTTTTGGTGTTTTTTTGGGTTTAAACAATGTAAAATATATGTGTTTTTAGACACATATCAAATCCCCCACACTAAACTATTGCTAGTCCCTAGCAATCTTTTATGAAGTTTTAATGGATTTTAAAGAACTCTTTACCAAAAGCCATCACTTCTGGAGTAGCCAATTGTTTCAGTTCAAGTAAGAACCTTGGTACAAATGATAACCAAATGATTTTGAGCAAATCATAAGTCAGAACGGATTTGATTTGTCTTTACCGTAGCCGCTTGCTTCGGACTAGCCAACTCTTAGATAAATTATCGATTATCTTTGGTGAGTGATTACCAATTATGGCTTTTCCAACCGCCTTTACCACAAGCCATAAACTTGCGGGCTAGCCAACTCTTCACTAATTAAAGATATGGTGAGTGAACACCATACAATTTTGGGCAAATTGCAAGTCGTTAACGGATTTGAGAAATCTTTACCAAGAGCCGCTTTGCTCTGGATTAGCCAATCCTTATGTGGGTTAGACATGGTGGACTGATTACCATTTGTTGTGTTTAGTACATAGTACTTCCACTAAAAAAATTTTAAAATTTGGCCATTTTGGGGAAAACGGGACTAAAGGGTACATTTATGATCAAATTCGCTGCAATTTCCCCCACACTTAGAAATGAATATTGTCCTCAATATTCAAAGTCCCGCTATTATGCCGAATCCTTGAACGTAAAAAGATAACATTACTAGCTAAGTGTAGAAACACAACAATTATTCTCTTTTTAATATTTACAATTGTCATTCATTTTTAGATCTATATACAACATGTGGGCATCTCCCCACACTAAGTGTGGTACACACGGGTGAAAACCCATGTTTTACTACTGTTTTTGATTACCGAGTCGCTAGCTTGACTCGGCCCCGAATTAAATGGTTCATGGGGAAATGACTAGATGGGAAATTGGAGTGGGGTCACCACTCACAGAATTATGAATAGTAAGGTAAGGAGAATATTTTTGGTTTTTTTGATTTTTTTTATATATATATACAAAGAAAAATTCCTTACAACCGGAAAAATATTTTTGTGTTTTATATTGTTCTTGAAGTGAAATATGATATATGAAATATATATACAAGTCGTTATAAAACACAAGACACACTCCCCTCCCGTGCGCCAAAATTTGATTTGTCCTAAACTAGTCATCTTTATATTAGCCAACCACTTGTGAATGGTCAACCATGTAAGTCAAACTAATCTAGGACCAAAGACAATTAAAATCCATGGGAGTATAGTGTTATATCCCCGGTCGTTAAGTCCCAACGAGGTGTGTAAACCGTAATACAACGATCGTGTGTGCTTAAATGATATAGAATATACCAAAACAGAATCGATTGACTAATACTAGAAATGTGAATAGTGATAGCTCATCGCCTATATCGTTAAAAACGTGCAATCGAAACCTAAAAACGTAAAAACTTATACAAACGTCGTTATGATTCTGCTGAAGTTGAATTCACTCTTCAGCAGATTCACTAAGAATTATTTGCTATTATTAATTACTAAAAACTATTATTGATTTATTATAAATAATAAATGAATAAAGAAAACTGAAACTTATTATGTACTTATTATAAACAAGGTTAATGAAAACAAAACTAAACAAACCTAGAATTAAGCAAATTGTAAGGTTTATGGCTTATTCAGTTAAGACAGTCAAGCCATAAGCTTGAAATAAGCTTGAAAAAGCTATAAACATGAAACAAAAGATAAAATAAGATAAACACAAGTCCAATGGATAAATATAAACAATAAAATGGACTGTGGCAGTGTGAGCTTAAGGTTTAGACAGTTAAGCTTTTTGAGCTTAACTTGGATGGAATGAAGGCTTGAATAAGCCTGGTATAAGCTCCACACATGAAAATAAAAATAATATGTGTACAAGTGATATAAACAAGTATGAACAAGCTGGTATACTGGATTTTATCAAATAAGCTTGTAATAAGCTAATAAGCAATTCAGCAGAATCCAGAATACTGCTGAACCATAGCAAGGTACTGCTGAGGAGCTGTTGGTAATGGTGTAAGTTCACTGATTTCTCGCTAATCATTATGAATGGGCAAACAACAAACTCTATAAGACTTATCAAATAAGCTCATGAGAGCTCAACCAAGACCGAAACACGAGTATGATAGATTAGCCTCACATGAAGCCAAAGATCACAAGCTCAAGTTCAATGAGGAACTTTTCATGAGCTTAGGAAAACAACTCCAACTACACAGTTTGCTTCTATGTAGTGAGTAAGATGGGACAAAAAAGGAGAAAGTGATTAAGCTATCTAATAAGCTAAAAACTGAAAAATAAAACATAAACATAACACATAAGCTACAAGGGATCGTGAAATGATTCTCACTGAAACACATAAAACTGCATGTGGCACAAACAAGCTAAAATAAATGCAGAAGAAAAGCACTTAAACATTGAAACTAAAATTAACAAAAATTAACTAATGAAGACAAGCAACAAAACATTAAAACTCTAAAATATGGAATATTAAACAGCATAAACATAAAATAAACAAAGATAAACAATAATTAAACAGATATGCAAGATTATTAGATCTAACAACCTCAAAGTTCTCATAATGAGATAGTCAAGTGTCAAATTGACTTTCTACCATGCTAAACCCTTTGGTTAGTATTTCACTGAGTCAAATAAGTTCCATATAGTGTAAGTCAAACAAGAACAACACCATTCACAACCATTTTCACAGTTTCATTATTAAATCCAAACAACCCTTAAAATGGACTGTTTTGAGGTTTTCAAAACATAAGACTATGTAAACCAATTTCATCAAATCCAGGGTCACAATGTGTCAAATCGGACCTTTTAAGCATAAACAAGTAGTCACAAATGTTCAAACCTAGAATTCTCAAAACTAGCATATTAACAAATAGTGCCAAATCAAGCCACAATCCAATCCAAAACATAACAACCTAATATTAAGACATATTATGACTAATAAACAACAAGGAAACATAAAACTTGAAAATTAAAGCATATAAAAGACTAAAATAGTTAAATGCAAAAATAGGTAAAATGAGCTTACAAGTGAATCCTCTTTGAAAATGAGAACCATGGCCACAGAACACATCCTAAGGCTTTCCACAAAGCTTCTAAACCGAATGCAATCCACACTTAACCTTGCTCCATGCAGTTTCACCAAGATCACTTCATTATTTTTGGATTTTCATTGTTTTTCTTGATTTTTATTGTTTTTCTGAATTTTAAAGACTAAACTTGTTTTAAGGTCTCTAAAAGCTTTAAAGCTTTGTCAGGAGCTTATGTGAGCTTATTGAGTCCATTAAACAATTACATAACAAGAATTTAAAGAACATGAAATTTAAAGGAATTTAAGCAAGAACTTGAAACTGAAAGATACTTGAAATCAAACTGGAAATAAAGTTTCATTACACTACAACATTAAAACAGTAAATGACAAGTAATTTAAAGAAAGCATTTTAAAATTACACTACGTGACCAATGGCTAATCCAAAGGTATTTACACTACATGACTAAGGCTAGATTAGCCAAGTAACTTCTTCTCTTGCCTCCTCCGATATTTATAGTCATTTAAGTTCCCACCATCTTCCTCATAAAATCCCACTTTAATTTTTGACCATTGATTGAGCGAGAGATGATCCTAGCCTTTGAATTCACTTTTGGCGCCAAAAGTAATACTAGTAGATTGAGGCGCTTCGCAACAATTAATGCTTCTTGTTCACTTGTAGAGGTGGAGGGACAAGTTTGGTGGGTTTAGAGGTCAAGTGGTAGAAAAAAAGGTATGTGAGTGAGGTGAAGTGTTTGTGGTGAGAATGCATTTATTGATTGTGGGTGGTATAGGTGGAAGGATGGTGGTGAGAGTTGTTAAACAACCGGGGTAGTGAGGTGGAAAGAAAAGTGGTAAAGAAAAGGTGGAGGAGTGGTTTTGACCAGATATTATTTAGGGACCGATATTTTAGTGGAAGTATCTGTCAAACGTATGCCTTCAAAGAAACCATCAACAAGATTATATCTTCGGCAAACCATTGATTCAAGAGAATCACAATAGGCTTCAGCAGAAACCATCATTATCGCAGAATCAAACTGTTTCAACTCTTTTTGTACATGATTCACATAAAAACACATTTTGATGATATTTGTAACATTTATAAAGTCATTTGTGTGTTTTTGGCTGTTTTTGTGGGTTTAAACAATGTAAAATATATGTGTTTTTAGACACATATGAAACACATCAAACCGGAGGAAAAAGAAAGGCCAACGATTGACCATCAAGGAGAAGAGAAGAAGAAGAGAACGAGTCTCAACCCAGAAGAAAGAAGAGACAAAAATAATTCAGTCTCTCTCAAGAGATTTTTTTTCTCTGTTTTTCTATCTCAGCAAAAATAGAAGATAAGAAGTGTAAAAAGGGGCGCTCACTTATATTAGGGCAACAAGAACTTTTATTTTAAGGCTACGGGTTTAATAACCCTCCAGGTTCCAAAATTCGCAAATACCACCCTTCACTTTGCTTTTGATATATATAGTATATTAGTTTTCAATTAATATATTGTATAGTTTTTACTTTAGATAAGATACTTCTTAATTTTAAAGTTAGTATTTTTTCGAAGTTTAGAAAATATAATAACCTAGTGTTAAAAAGTTTTTTTTGTTAATATATTTAAAATATGACGAAAGGAAATGGAACTAAGGAACCTAGTACTAATTTTACAAATAGTACACCCCAATTTCAATGCCCAATCCTAAAGCCCGCGAATTACTCATTATGGGCAATTCAAATACAAATCATTCTCGAAGCAAGTGGTTTATGGGAAACAATAGAGCCGACTGAATCGACTCAACCCAATAAGAAAAAAGATAAAACCGCTATTGCTTTCCTTTATCAAGCCTTACCCGAGGAACAATTACTTCAAATAACAAAGCACAAAACCGCGAAGGACATTTGGAATGCTTTGAAAACTAGACACGTTGGCGAAAAGGGAGTCCAACAAGCAAGACTACAAACACTCAAATCTAATTTTGAGATGCTACAAATGAAGGAAGACGAGACAATCGACACCTTCACTACAAAACTTACAACTCTGGTAAACAAAGCCGCTAGTCTAGGACACACCATAGAAGATGAAACCTTAGTACGGAAACTACTAAATGTTGTACCCGATAGGTATCTGCAAATAGTCGCATCTATAGAACAATATTCCGACCTAAGTGAAATGACTATGGAAGAAGCAATTGGAAGACTTAAGACCTATGAAGAAAGGATTAAGTTTAAGAAGGATAAACAAGTGAACAATCAAGAGACTTTGATGTTCACACGACATAAAGGACAAGGAAAACCTTTTAGAGAATATGGTCAGGGAAGATTTAACCAGTCTCAAGGCCGAGAACAAGACAAGAACAATTATCAATCTAAAAGGGAAGAACGAGAGTCTTTTGAAGAAGATACAAGAGACAAATCTCAAGTCACATGCTACCGATGTCACAAACTTGGACATTATGCATATGAATGTCAAAATAAACGCAAGAATCAAGTCAGAGAACATTCAAATTTTATTGAAGAAGACTTAGAGCCAACATTACTTATGGCGGCTATAACTGAAGAGAAATGATACAATGAGAAACCGCAGTGATTGCAATAACAGCAGAGATTGCAGTAACAGCAGAGATTGCAAAAACCGCAGAGAATGCAAAAACGGCAGAGATTGCAGTAACCGCAGAGAATGCAGAAACAGCAGAGAATGCAGAAGAAAGCAAAATGGAGACGACTACAAAAGACTTAAAGACCTACGTCGCAGCGATTGTGATTAAGGGGGAGAATATTGGGTTAATCCCAATCTATCCAACCCAGCGACCCAAGTCAACACCCATTATGACCCGGTCAACAAAAGTCAATGAAAGTCAACCTCAACGAAAGTCAACAAGAAGCAGTTACATAAACGGTTATATAGCAGTTACACTATAACTGCCATATCCTTTAACCGACACAACGGTTCAACATGTACCTTTTCACTTTGTATAAAGAGAATAGAACATGTAAAGAATCATTCATGACATATTTATAAGAAAATAGAGATTATTTCATACTTTTGGTATATTTTGATTAAAGATCCGTAAAACTGGGCCAACAGTAGCTGCCACTTGATATGGGGCCCGATATGAATAATAACACTCAAGATTCGGCTATGGATAGCAGCAACCAAGTTCCAGTAGTACTCTTTGAAGAAAAAGGTGGTGATTTGTCTCAGTTAACAGCAGCAAATATTATCAAGACAATCGTGGGGCTGGGCCAAGCTGGAAAAGGATTGAACGTAGTGGGTGCTGGAGGAGGATTAATGAATCTGGTGGGTGGAAGAGGATTGGCTAGTTATGTTGATTTAGCCCTCGACGAAGCATAGCACTCATATTCACCGGGTATAATCCCTTTACCCAAAAAAAAACGAAGCATAGCACTCAAGAAACAGCCTTGGATACGTTATCCGCTGAGGAGAAACTAGATGAAGTTGGTGACTTGGTGACCAGTCAGCATCAAGTGCTAGTCATGATCAAGGTATGTCTATGGCGACTGATACAATTCAAGAAGGCTCCAATGTCTGGGAATGGTCAACAACAAACTTACTTTACAAAAAGGAACTTTGCTCCAGCTTGTGGTTATGTTACGTTTAACAACAAATTTACATCAATAATTAGATTGATCATTATGTAGTTGCTAATTATACCCTTAAAGGTTATGATTAGCATACTTGAGCATATTCACGAGATCTTGTTTGCATTTGTTAGTGTCAGGTACGTTTTGGACACCCGGAACTGGGCAACGCCCACTCCTCGTATGAAAAAGCAATCGTTTTAGCATGTTCACTAATAATACATACTTGTATAAGATAATTTGCATTTAAAAACGAAGTTGGAACTGCCTAAGTTTCGTGTGCAACCTTAACCTCAACTTACACTTTAAATCCAAATCACTCCATATGCAACACTCACCTACCCTCTATTCATATCTTTGGCCACCCTTCTTTTCCACTATAAAACACTCTTCTTGCTTCACTCTACAGCTACTATAAACTGCCCCTCTATTACAGTTACATATTACTCATTCTTATTCTCTATAAACTAGCAAAAGTACCATTCACCAAAATTTATTTGATTTTTAGTCATTCAGTTGAGTTTGGGTTCCAACTTCTGCTCAAAAACAATATGAAGAATATTTTCTTCATTGGAGTTCTTCTTTCACTTCTCCTTGCCACTAGTTTCATTCCACCTTCGTTGGCCAATATGCAAGGTATATCGATTTGATTTATATGTATTAGCTGTCAACGATAGAAGTTATTGTATGCAGGAATTCATTATTATGTAATCATCCCAAAACGTTCTAAAATTGTTTTTTTTTTTTTTTTTTTTTTTTTTTTCCATAAATTTAATTCAAGACCATAATGGTGACAGTTTGAGATGACATTCAAATTTATTGATATTCACTATATTTTTTGTTATCATTGGTCATATGGAATGATGTTCGATTTACATATGTATGCCATAAGTTTGATGTTAAGTATAAGACACACATTTGACTTGCTTGTGGTACACTAGTACTGTGTTAATAATATGGCTATTTATGAATTTTTAACATCTAACGAGACAATTTTTGTTTGATATCAACGGAAAAAAGTGTTCTGCAAAGCCAAGTGTAAGGTAAGGTGCTTGAAGTCAGGATTCCCGGACAAGTGCATGAAGTATTGCCAGGTTTGTTGCTTAGACTGCAAGTGTGTGCCTACGTATATGACGAATATGTTGGATGCCAAGCATGAATGCCCTTGCTACAAAGACAAGAAGACCAACAAAGGCAGATCCAAGTGTCCTTAAACTCAATCGCATTATCATTTCCATGGAGACAAGAACAACAACAAAGGCAAACGCAGATGCCCTTAAATTATGATTTCATTGCTTTATGTATCTTTTTTTTTTTTCCAATTTTATGCAGTGGGCTTTAATGTGTCTCTTTAGTTATGAATGAAATAAATTAACACCATTTTCTAGTCACCACACAAGGTTTGTGTTTGTAATTTTGTATGGGATTAATTGGATGGTGATTGCTCAATGCGAAACTACTAAGTACTTAAGTAGCGTTTGGTATACGTTCCGGAATGCACATCATTTTTTTATGGTTATTGGACTTGTGAACTATATGTACACAGCCACACGCACATATAAATATGCTTCAAGTCTAATTCTAAATTATCAGAATTGTTGAACTCAGCGTCTTTCGCATTGTACATGTAGTTTCGCAAAGTTAATTATTATCATGGCAGCTATTTCGGTTTTAGTACACCTTCTGGACTTCACCCGCCTTCCACTCAGCAATTAAAGAGTGCCATGAATGTCCACAACAAGTGTTCTTACATGATGATTCACTTTCAATCTCAAGATTTAGGTTATTAACAAATTTTGTAACTGATGACTGTAAAAGTTTCTATGTATATTATTCATAAATTCCTATGCAACAATATAGAACAATTTAGTTTTAAGATTAGCAAATTACACGAGAAAGAAGAGTGGGTCGCTCAATCATATAACCAATGTTGGAAAATGATCTCAAAGTGGTTATTTCTTAGAATATAGTAAATAAAAAAAATTTCACATAATAACTTGATCAAGCTGTGATGATACAGATAGGTTGGTAACGGGTCAAAACAAGTCATGTTGACTCACCCGATATTTTCCAGTTTCATACATAATTTATTACTACCAATTAAGTAGCACAAACACACAACATCCAGCCACGGATACCCTGTCTGAATGTGGCCAAATGAAACAATCGAGTATCATGTTGAAGCGGGTTTGATTCTAACCAATTCAGGTCAACTTAGTGACAGTGATCATCATGACGGCAAAGGTAGTTTCATTGTAAAAACCATCATGCGTCAAGAAAAAATGAAACCAAAACATGGAATTCAAAAAACAAGTAGATTAATCCAATTTCTAGCGCCATATAACATGAATATAAAGTCGACGAGCAGAAACAAGCTTTTTAATTCTATACGGAACAAATTTAACAATGAGGTTAAACTAGTTGATGGGTAGATCTGACCAAAACCAAATCAAACCACATGCATAAAGATCAATATTAGAACACACATACTATTAATAACATACGAAGTCTTAACAATACGAACACATAACATCGACCACAAAACATCAACATGCACCACTAAGGTTTATATATCCACCAATCTTTCCTAATTGCACTTACAACTGCAACTAGATTAGCAAATGACATATTACGACAAACAACCTAATTAAGACGACCTAGATAATAATTATAATTCGACATATACCTTATAACAGACACGGCTTAACTTCCTTGGATCTCTACTCCACAACATATAGAAAACAATCAGTGGTGATAACTAGTGGCACAAAACAACACTTCTTAAGCATGAGAACACGACCCTCGCGGTTTACTGTTTCTAGCCAATGCCAAAACCCTCTTCCCATGGGGATGGCTGTGTAAAAACGGGTATTCCTTCTGAATTTTGCTGATCAATGCCTCCTTAAGAGAACCCTTCAAAGTATTAAAAGACAGGTTACAAAATGGTCAAGTTTAAAGTAAGCACAAAGTTCTACCATTACAACTTACGACCGAATTACCTTTGAGGCTTGTAGCGCGGATTGTACAACATAGTTCCCAAAAGCATTCTGAACAACTGATAGAAAGTTTGGACTGTTTATTAGCTCACGAATAATAGGCAAACACTCATCATCAGGACCATCCTTCAAACACTTTTCTACAACATTACTAGCAAATTTGTTCGTAGCAAGATGCACCAAATTCCCAGAAAGCTTTCGCACTATCTCACCAGTAACTTCTGGAATCTGCATCCCTACTATGTGTTGCACAACATAATTCCTGAAAGTTTTAAGAAATAAAAGACAATGACAATCTTATTTATACTGTTAAATCTATGATTAATTACTAAGAGAAGTGGTACAAACCCATAAGGATGTTCTGATAGAGGAAGTGCATTGGCTATGATTTCAGCCATGAGCCTATCTCTTGATACTCCATCAGCGTGTAACACGCATTGTTGTAACACGCAACATCCACTTTTATCCATAGCTATGTCTAGACAGTTATCAGCTACCACTTTCATAATTGGCTACAATAAGACATTCATTAGTTTTCAACCACAAAACCAGCTAGATTAAATCATATCCGGAATCTATCAAGAAACCATGATCTTATATTATTCAAAATCATACACGTCTTAACTAATTAATTACTATTGTAGTATATTAGTGACATCCTATATGGATGGCGGAGATATACTATATAACAATACAAATATATCCCGATCCCAAACCTAAACTATGTTACCTAAAGCCACATATTTATGAACTCTGCACATATATTATACATATAATGAAAGAGCTAAAAAACTATAAACATGATACGGAGTAGGTAACATAATCAGAAGAACTTGACATTTAACAGTTTCAACACCCAAATTAGATTAGTGACAAAAATTTCTACATATAATATACCTGGACTTCATCAACCTTGAAGGATTTCAAGCAATGCTGAATGACATGATGACCATTGGTGTTTTTGGTCAAGGGAACAGTAATCCTCTTAAGTGCTGAGACTATCAAAGACCGCTGATCTGCGGTCGTGAGGAGTTCAATCAACTTCTGCATCGCTCGAGTCCTGAAACAACAGCCAATAAGTACTATTTATATATGATTATTGATTCATAAAGACCTACAACAAAAACTATTGAATTAATACCCATGAGAATTGAGGCAAATAGAGGAGAGACGACCGCCATCATCACTAGCCACGGAAAGAACAATGTCTGTCATTTGTTTCTCGTTACACACTTTAAACAATTTCTGACCAAGATAATTCATAGATGCATCTACCATAACCTCAGGAATATGATCTTTAATCCCATTAAAAATCATCTCAATATCTTCAGCCTTTCCTTCTTCGCACTTCATCTGCAAGAATTGACAGCCTTCTTGATCCTTAGCCACATCATATATTGTCCCTTTGATATCTTCCAAATAAGCCGGAAACTTGTTTCGTTTAGGCTGCTGTTGTCTCAACTGTGAAAGAGAAAGAGGACTACTAATAGGGCTTGAGTACTCCCTAACCCTATCTCTAGCCGGACTATCCCTAACCCTGTCCCTGTCCACAAATCTATCACGGGTCTGATCAAGAACATTAGAGAAACTCCTTTGATTCAAATCATAACTATTCCACATATCATGGACCCGAGTGTTCCTATTCACCGGTACCTGAGGTGAGACTCTCCCTTGAGGGTAGATGTTATTATTCATATTATTCATATATGAATTGCTAAGAGCACTGTTTCGGATAGCCGGTCCAGGAAGAGGCACAGCCATATGGCTTGGTGACGATAAAGCAAGCCGACTGAAATCAAACTCAAGACTCCTATCAATATTAGGGTTTTCCATGAACCCATTCATACCATTATTCATACCTGATCTATGATCAAAACCAGCAACTCCAGGATGATAACCACTAACACAGTACATCGGGTCTTGATGGCATGTGTTACAACAGAAGCCGTTATACGGTGACAAAGCCTGATGATACCTATGATCACCATAATCAAGAATCGACCTAACTGGATTAGGGTTTAACCCCATACCGAAAACACTTGTTTTTCTTTATCGAAAACATACCCACCATTACTACCAACATCAAACGATCTCACCGAAGAAGACGAAGAACCCATGTATGTATTCAACTGTGGCTGTTGAATGGATGATCCAGCAGATGACGGCGCAAAATAGTGATCATAACTAGGGTTTTGACTAGGGTTTTGACTGAAAAACATCCAGTCAAGCTCGTCTTCTTTGATGGATCTTGGGTTATTGCTGTTGTTATTCTCCATTGGAATTGATTTGTTTTGTAACTGAAAACAGAAAAGAATCAAGAAGGGTTTTTGTAGGGGAAGATATTAATGAGATATCGATTAATACGGAAGAAAGAGAAGGTTAATTTGATGAGTATATATAAACGCTTATTAACTCATGCATGCAATATATTTTAAATATTGGAATAAATTTGTAATTAGTGAAACTTTCTTAACATATATCTCATTAAATGTAAAGTTCTATTTAAGTTAAATTTAAATTTAAAATATATATACCATATCTCGGTTCTTGATTAACTTTAACAAATTCTCTTTGAAGATTGTCGCTATCTAATACAAAGTTGGTAATTAGAATGTGTGTTTGATTTAAATATGATATAACGTGTTTCTAAATATTAAACTATTTTATAGGAGATAAAATAGCATAATTAGTGAGATGCAAATAATAACATTATTACTATATTTTTTTAATGGTAAATAATCACATTCTGAGGAACAAGAAGAAAGGGTTAGGATATGTTTATTTGGGCTTTTGTCTTATATAATTTGGATGGGCTAATCCAAAATTATTAATTGGGATGCATCTCACTAATTATGAAGGTGTTTGAGTAATTGAGCTATCCGAATTTGGGAGATTTAGTTCGTATTTTTTTAATCTTCATATTGTAATTTGAATTTTTATTTGAATGAATGAAAATTTATTTTGTTTGATAAATGAAAAAAAAAAGATGGGGCCCAAAAACTGCGACACACAAGCGGCTTGAGCCACTGCAAATGAGGGTATTTTTGATGTGCAAATGTGAAATGTCAAATGTTGAGGTAGCACTCATTTGGCACAAACGACACGCAAACGGCATATTACCGTAACCTTTACTCTTAGAGCTTAAACTTAAAAAATAAGCAGTTTACAAAGCCAGATTTAGTTGACACACAAGCTCATAGTAGCATTATAAACTCTAAGTTTCTATAAGCTCAAGCTTTTTGAAATTATCGTTCAGAAATGACTAGATCTTATAGTTAGACTAAATGTAACTGAGCGATTCTGCGCAAGATAACTTGACGCAGTGTATAATATTCGATAAAATTCAATTACGCTATCTAGTGTGATCCTTGTGTTGGTCTTTTATCATTTATTTGTGTGGTGCCAAATAATTTTATTGCGAACTTGCGGTTCAATGTTTCTCTAGTTACTTAAATGTCACCGAACAATATATCTTTTTACACTATTCATCCTAGACACTTTTTGCGATAACCAAACTCATATTGTCATAAATCAATTTATTATATACTATTATAGTTGTCGAATCCCGATCACGATCTTGGGATCTTACGATTTTACGATCTTGAAAGCAAAAATGATCCGGATCCTACATGGGATCTTTGCAAGCTTAAGATCTTATAGGATCCCAATCTTAACCATACGATGTTACGATCTAATCCAATCCGATCTTACTTTTCTCGGATTACAAACTAAAAAACTACAAATTTATGGGTTGTTTGTTTGTAGAATCCAAAAAACAACATGTTAATCTTTTTAAACATTTTATAATCATAATTTAGGACAACATTTATATGAAACATTTATAGTATTTTATGGTTATAATATATTAGAATTTGTATATTTGTATAAAATTACATAAACTATTAAGAAATAACATTAGAGTAGGATATTAATATCCCGATCCGATCTTACGATTACGATCTTGCAATGACGAAAACGATCTTAGACAGGATCCCGATCTTGACAACCACTATTAGTAATAAAATAAGATGCTTTAAGTTTAATTTAAATGAATGAATCAAGTACAAAATAAGAATTATTTAATTAAGTATATTGGGTGTTGATTTAGAAGTAGATTTGGAAGTAAATAAAGATAAGAGTAAATTACACGGATGGTCCCTAAGGTTTGTCCAAACTTTCACTCACAGTCCCTGAAAGTTTAAAGTTGCATGGATAGTCCCTATCTACGAAAAGAATAACACACGTGGTCCCTTATTTAACTGGCGTTAAGTAAGCTCGTTATAATTTACATTTTAGCCCTTTTGGTTGAAGGTCGTTACCTTGTCGATCCATTATCATAACGATGCGTTTATAAGTCAAAGTTTTTCGACATTAGATGCGTTTTATACATTTCTTCGTTTTTACGTTTCGTGCTTTTTAACGTTTTCATCCGTTTTTTATACGTTTCGCCCGTTTGCTTACATTTTACATTTGGTCCGTTTTATCGTTTCTTACGCTTTTTAACGTTTTCGTCATAAAAATTTTTGACATAAAATTTCAAAAAAAAATTTGAAAAATTTTCGACATAAAATTTTGAAAATTTTCACTCAATTTTTTCCGAAATTCTTTTCAAATTTTTCCGAAAATTTTTTGACATAAATTTGAAAAATTTTTACTCCAATTTTTTCGAAAAATTTCGCCGGTTTTATCGTTTTCATCCATTTTTACGTTTTCATCTATTTTTATCGTTTGCTTACATTTTTTACATTTGGTCGTTTTATCGTTTTCGTCCGCTTTTTACGTTTTCATTGGCTTTTTATGTTTTCATCCCATTTTTATACGTTTTCGCTTGCTTACATTTTTACATTTTGGCCCGTTTTATATGTTTTCTTCTCTCTTTAACGTTTCGACATAAAAATTTTGACATAAAATTTCAAAAATAATTTTTTCGAAATTCTTTTCAAAATTCTTGTTCGAATTTTTTCCCAAATTTTTTTTGAAATTCTTTTTCAAAATTTTTTTCAATTTTTTCAAATTCCTTTTAATTTTTTTTCGAAATTTTTTTTCCAGTTATTTTTTGAAAGTCTTTTTCAAAATTTTATTTTCCAAATTCTTTTCAAAATTTGAAAAAAGCGGATGAAAAATTTCGAAAAATTTGGAAAAAATCTAAAAATTGGAAAAAATTTGAAAAAAATTTCGAAAAAAATTGAGTAAAAATTTTCAAAATTTTTATGTCGAAAAATTTTTCAAATTTTTTTGAAATTTTATGTCAAAAAATTTTATGACGAAAACGTTAAAAGCGAAGAAAACGGACAAAACGATAAAAGCGGACCAAAATATAAGCAAGCGGTAAAACATATAAAAAACGGATGAAACCTATAAAAACGGACGGCGTTAAAAAGCAGACAACGTAAAAACGTAAGAAAATGTATACAAACGCACCTAATGTCGAAAAACTTTAACTTATAAACGATCGTTATGATAATGGACCGACAAGGTGGCGACCTTCAACCAAAAGGGCTAAAATGTAAATTATAACGGAGCTTACTTAACGCCAGTTAAATAAGGGACCACGGTGTTATTCTTTTGAGATAGGGACTATCCATGCAACTTTAAACTTTCGAGGACCGTGAGTGAAACTTTGGACAAACCTTAGGGACCATCCGTGTAATTTACTCTAAAGATAACATTCAAATATATTTCTCATTGTTAAAGTTTTTAACTAAAGTTATGTTTTCTTTATATGTAATATAGATAGATATGGATATCTTATGATGAATGTTATCTAAATCAGTGAACCAAATAAAAAAAAATACAAGAATTAATTAATTAAGGGCTTGTTTGTTTTTGAAAAAAAATGTCTGACTCGCTCTGACATCTTACCGGTCAGACGCGGTCAGACGTTTTTGTTGTTTGTTTTTTCATAGCGAGTCAGACGCGGTCAGAGGTTATAAATCTGACTCAGTAAGAGGTGGTGAACATCTCTGACTACCTCTAACCCTATTAACACCCTTCTCCTCAAAACCAATTCATCTTCAAAACCTTCACCCCACCACCGGCCACCTCCGACCTCGGCCGACCACCTCGCCGCTTCTTCTCCACCTCTACGCGCTTCTTCTCCACCTCACCGCCTCCTCTCCACTCTGCCATTTTCACCACCTCTAAGGTATTTTTTTTCTTTTCTTTTTACTGTTTATATTGTACTTCTTATTTTTTGGTTGGTTTAAGTAATTTTATTGTGGGGTTGGTTTCTGTTTTGGTCAACTATGAGGTTTATGATGTGTGTTTGTGTTTTACATTTATGTATGGATCATATATGGGTAGATTCTTGTATGTTTATGATGTGTGTTTGTGTTTTACATTTTGTTGTTTTGCTACATTCCTTTGGCTTGGTATCTATATGTTCTTGATAGCATTCGATTTTTCTTATGTATATATCGCATTAATACATAAATATGTTTAGGACACGTGTGCTTCCTACTATAGTGTGCTGCATCTGTAATTTTTGGTTGTTATGGTTAGTTTAGTACTTTATATCAATGTGCTTGCCCACCTTGAAGGATATGATAATCCTGTTTCAAGTCATAAGATAGTATCTTAACATTGGAGTCCTATAATCTTGAGTGAGAATTGTTTTAGTATGTTGAGTTTGAGCGTTGGTAAAGATCATGAAAAGATGATAATATTGATGGGCGAATGAGGCGAAAAAGAGTCGCTTGGAGTTGATGCAAGAACCCTTTTTACGTCTAGTTCAAGGGTTCCTTTAGAGAGCGTAGCTTCTAGAGATTAGTTTCTAGAGAGTTGTAGGCTGTAGCTTTTCTTGTACACAAGAGTAGGCAATGCCACAAATTGTTCGATGGTGGCAACACAACTTTTAGTAATGTCTTTGGTTGCTATGTTTTATATCTTTGAGTGGTTGTGTCATAGGCTCATAGTTGCTTTCTTGTTTTATATTTAGAAGCATCAAGGCTTTCTAATTATGAGAAGTTGAAAATTCGTTCTACAAATTTCGGTTGAAGGATGTTTGTAGTTCCATTTCTAGAGTCAAAGATTTGAGTATGTAGTTTTATATGCTTATGGATGCCTTCTTTCACTTTGTCACGTAGACTCGTATTAATTGTTGTTTTATGTTCGGTTTCTATAAGATTTCAAGTTGTTCTCTTTATTTGTTTCATGATACTAGTTGTTCGAAAGTCGAAACATTGTTTCATGATATATTTTCGTGTCATATCTTCGTTTTTACGCTACTTTATGTTTGGAAATTTTGGAGCGTCGATTTGTGGCGGTTACAGTATTATGCTTATTATAACCTTTACATATATAATCAAAGAGTATGGTTTCTTTGCACATATGTAGTGTATTTGGGTTGTCGGTGGGTCGGGATGAGTCAGTCGGTATAATTTTTGGTGTGTTTTTAGGTAGTCGGGTGAGGTTTGTGGTCAGTGTATATCCCGAAAGTTGGTTGTGAGCGATGCTTATCTGCATATGCGTTCGGATACACAAATCTGTTGGTTTGGGTTGAACTTATGCGATTATGTCATGGGTTTATATGCGATTGGATGCACAAATCGCATATGCGATTCGATACACAAATCCGAAGTTACGATTACTAGGTTGCGATCTCTTCACGGGGGATATCGGGGCTATGTGTGATCTTGTTGTTGAAGAAGTTCAAAAGCTTCTTGGGTATGATAGAGTGATGGTTATAAGTTGCCTATTCGAGTACTCGGGAAGGGTGTTTCCACTTTTCTTTTCTCGGTTTTTATTTGTATAGTGTGATCTTCTAGCTTCCTTGATAGTTGCATATTGGTGATTGGATTATTATGGATTGCAGTAGAATAAAATTGGAGAACGAAAGAGAGGAAGCAGTAGATTAGGAATCCGTATTAATACCCATGTCAACTCCTTATACTTTTCCGTTAATTTCCACAAACGTTATCCTAGCTCAAGTACCTTTTCCACTCACCTCATTAACTGTCTAGAACTGATTCCTGAAGATTTACGGTTAACAAGGACTAACTTATCACAGCGCTACTCCTTGATCCTTAGGAAAGTATAGTAACTTGAAAGTATAGTAACTTAAACTGTGGAAACCTTATTTATCATAGAAATTGTTGTAGGTGTTTTGGACAGATTACTTTATACTTTTGACTGTGATATGTATATAGTTACCTTAGATTGTTGCAAGATTACTTTATAATTTTTTGACCTGCCTATTGGATAGGTTAGTAACTAGGCTTGGCATAAAAAATCAACTCTTCGTTGAAACTAATGAATACTTATTATTCGTTGGAACTGATGAATACACTATCTTGAATATTTGTATGTTTGATTTTTTTAATGTATTTTGTAAGAATAATGACATATACGGTTTACCTTATGTATTTTGTAGATGTGTATTTATATGTTTGATTGTTTTTTTTATAGGAATGGGTGAAATGCTAAATTTTACTCCGATCAATACAAGTTTTTTGGACTCATGTATCGAGGAAGTGAATAGGGTAGATGCTAAGGGTAATAGCCTACATATTGAGTATGCCCAAATTTTCTTTGGTAACACAAAGAGATATTACTATTTCATGTTTTACTATTCATAATTTTATTCGAAAATAGGGTCTAAATGATGATTTGTTCACTCAATACGATCAAAGTGACGTACATGATAACGAAAATGTACATGATGATAATGACGGTGATGTTGAAGTTGTTCAACCAATTGGGAGTGACGCGGATCAACAAGCATGATTAACTTACGAGATCAAATCACGACACAACTTATGCAAAGCTAGGTTTTTATTTGTTATTGGTTAAGTTACTTAATTGCTGTTTCATTGCGTTAAGCTTATGTTTTATTTTAAGACGATTCATGTAATAGTTTTTATTATGTTAAATTTTGGATATGTATTAAGATGATTTATAATTGTGTTAAATCTATGATAAAAATGTTTGGTTTCAAGTTTACACTATCTACTTATTAATCGTATTTGTAATAGTTTAATATATACTTAAAAAAGGGAAAATTAAAACCATTTAGACAATTATAAAAAAACAAACAACATTTTTTCATTCAGAGTCAGACATTATAACCACCTCTTACTAGTAAGATGTGGTAGTCAGATTCAGATGTGAAACATCTTAATGAAACAAACACACCCTAAGTATATTAGGTGTTAATATAGAAGCATATCTATACTACTTATAATGAATGGATGACCCTTTCTCCTAAAAAATTTTAAGATGTCATTAATGTGTTTTTTAAGCATTACAAATTTTAATGCATAATGTACACAATAAATAGTTTTTACTAATTTATCTTCCACAACATTTTAATGCTTCATTTATTATTTCTTTTTGAATAAGTTTAGTTTTAATGCAAAAATGCACATATAAATGAATATGATTTTAAAATGCATGCAAAACTACAAAGTTCCAAAACTATTATTATATCGTAAGAGTGTTTCGAGAATCAATCTAAATAAATTTTGAATTATTTTAAATAAAATTAACCACAAAAGTAAATAACGTTTTTTTGTAAAAGTCGAGACAATTTTTTTAAGACAAATGTTGCAAATGCGCAAAGTGCTAAGTGCTAATTCAATGATTAATATATTAGTATATTAATTATTATACTTTTCATGGATAACTCTAAATGATTGCTTAAACATGTTAGTTTTCTTTACATTATAAGCATTCTTTTATTTATATCTTCTATCTATGTGGGACAAGTGTTATAAATAATATTAATGATTCAAACATTTTTTCATAAATATATACTTTACAAGATGTATACATTATAAGTACTCTTTTATTTATATCTTTTATCTATATGGGACAAATGTAATAAACAATATTAATGATACAAACATGTTCAAATATATATATATATATATATATATATATATATATATATATATATATATATATATATATATATATATATATATATATATATATATATATATATATATCATAAAAAAAATGTTTCTACTTACTTGTGACTACGAACACTATCAACTAATTTGACCATAACCCATAACATTATTGACTACTGCAACGCAAAATCACGTTACTTTCAATTGTTTTATATGAATTAGTTTGATATTATCCATCACTTTTTTTAAAGTTACTCAAACTCATTATGTTTTCGTGATTGGTAAAGTTATTGTAAGAGAAAACATAAAATTGAAAACATTTTTTGCCAAAAATTTTATTACTTGATAACCGCCATCGCAACGCTCGGGTACCCTACTATAATATTCTAAAGAGTTGAAATATGCGACATGAAACTTTTGGAATCCGCAAATTTATCGTCACATAAAACGTTTTAGATTATAAAGCATGATTTATTGAAATTTTTATTTCGCAGTCATCCGCCATCGCGCAAGTGCCTGATAGTTTGAAGTCAATAGAGATGACATTCAAATGGCTAAATAAGTGGTCAAATTAAGTGATTGATGATAGATACTATGCATGTCTCATTTTAAGAATGTTTAAGTAAAAACATTTTCTCCTAAATGTTAGGTTGGTTATAATAGGTGTGACTGGTCATCCTTCGCCTCTATTTCCCACGAACCACACCATTGAACACACATATGTCACGTGTGACCCAATGAAAAAGGAAGAGTGAGTGGTCAGGGTGCTCATCATTCGGGTATTGTGCATCTTTATTATAATTTATTTGACTTGTGAGTGTGTGTGGGGTATTTTATGAGGTGTGTTTGTATAAAGTATGTATTTTAATGGTGGTAAGAGGAGTGGTGGCCATTGTGGCTGAAGGTGAGTAGGTTGTGATGTGGCTCAGAGGTGAAAGGTGAGGGGAAGGTAAAGTCTTAGCCGAGTAAAGTTCGTTAGTATAAGCCTCTTTACCTCTAATAGTTTTGTTTATATTATACTATTATACATTTGCCATTGTAAAAACAATTAAAAAAATATCCAGTGTTGTTCATAAGTCGTCGGCAAAATTGAGTGGCTTGAAGGAGGAGGATGAGGAGTGTGTATTGTGGAGCCGGAGGATTGAGTTGCATTGTTCATAAGACGAGCCGTTGTTCAAAAAATAATTAAAAAAAACACTTCACTACTCTTGTTGTTTTTTCAGTGTGTTTTTCCACCAAATTACCACTTAATCTTTTGAGTTACTTGCATGTTGTAGTTGAAGTGTTGAACACACCATTATCAAAATGAGTAACAAAATATATTATACTATTAAGGTTATGTGGGAGATTTCCATAACTATTACATCATCCATCTTTTTCAAAAACATTTCTTACGGTTGAAGGGGTTTCAAATTACTCATATGTGTAAACATTTTTTTTTAATGTTTTTTCAATGTATATGTGTTTTGAAATGAGTAGCTATGTATTGTACTCTAACTGTTTGATGTCCTATTTCTTGCAACTTTTAATTTGTTGGTGCATTAGGTATGTCATGTTCACGTGGTTATGGGTTAGAGAATGTGAAACTGAGTAAATTGTAATTTAGATTGTGGAGTTTATTGTTGATAGGTTCATAACATTTATATTTTAGCAGTTAAGTTGTTGAACCATTGCACTAAAGATGTGGTGTATGAAACTATCATTGGTGTGAATGTGCTTTGTTTTGAGCCTAGTCAGTTGTTGTTACTGGTTCTCCATGAACTTATTGAATGTTTAATTTGTGGATTGTTTATGCTATTAGCGTTAAATGCATGGTTGATTCACGATTCGGATTGTTCTAGTTGCGTTATTTGGGCAAGATATTCGTATTACAGGTGAGTTTATGGTCTTTTTTGGGATTTCCTTTATTTTAAGTCACTTTTTTAATTAGTCTCATGTTTGTTTTGTAAATTGATATTTTGCAATGTTGTATAAATTTATAATTATTACTTATCATCTGCAAATTGTGATATTTTTTTGTACTAGTAGTAATTGGGTTTTTAAAATATGAAAGGAAAATTAAAACATGAAAACGAAAATAATGAGCCTCAAGTGCCTAATGACCATGATGAGTGTGTAAATACTCATCATTTTGATAGTCGAAATCTGAGCAAGGTGTGTAACACGCAAAATCGCGTTTAAAAATGCTCAAATGCATCAAAATCTGAAAATATTCCAAAATTTGCATTTTATATGTTTCGGATGCAAAATGTTCAAAATCGGATGAAAAATGAGCTAAGTTTGCATAATTGGCGGTTTCAGTCCCCAGTTTCAAAAGTTGTCGAAATAGTCCACGAGCACTTAATTTCAAAGAAAAATCACCAAAGGTCCTTTTAAAATCATAAGTTGTCAAAATTAGTCCTTTGGTGAAAAATATCAAAAGTTTTGAGAAATTACAAGTTTGGTCCTCGAGTTTAAAAATTGGCAAAATGGTCCTTGGAAAATTTGAAAATGTCACTTTGGTCCTTGTACTATTGAAACTTGTCAATTTCAGCCCTTGGAACAACTTTGTGATAATGGCGAGCGGTCCTCCAATTTTCGAAATTACAAACAGGTCCTTGATTATTAAACCCTTTAACCCATTTGGACCTTGTCAAAACCTTTTGACCCTGCCATAAACCTTTTGACCCCTTCAATTTGGACCCCCTTTGATATTAAATCACCGGTCAAACCCCTTTTGACTTACACTCCCTCCAAAGTCACGAGATACCACAATCCATCATTTCCTCCCTTGCAACACACTGCTACACTCCACCCACCATCTCCTTCATCATCAACCCTACCCTCCACTCACCCCAAGCCAAGGTGCATTTAATGCACCTTCAACCTAACACTCTACCCCCCAATGGCTTAAACACTTTTGGCGCCAAATGCATCAAATGGCCAAGATCGATTTTAGCAATCCAAGGGCCAATATTTATTCTTTGGGATTTGAAGAGAGGTGAGAGAAGCTCATTGGAGTATAAAAGAAGGAAGAAAGAAGCAAATAAAAGCGACACTTAGTTTAATTTTCAAATTGTATGTCGTTTTAAATTTCTTAAGTCTTAAATTAAGTTCTTAGTTGTAATTTTCAAGTTTCATTGTATCAAGTTAAGTTATTTAAGTGTATTGCAACTCTTTTCAAGTATCAATTCAAGTTAATGTTACAATTTCATATTTTTGTGCCTTTGTTGAAATTTTCATTTTCAAATTCTTATGTCAAAGCTCTTAGTAACTTATTTTTAAGCTCAAACAAGCTTATATAAGCTTATTATAGCTTTTATAAGCTCACATTTAAGTTTCAAGCAACTTTGGATATTGGTCAACAAAAGTCAACTTGGAGCAAAAATGGTATGAAATGGGTAATGGTTGAGCGATGGATTTGGGTTGATTTAGAAGCGGTTGGGTTGGTTTAGATAGGGTAGTGGTTACGGTTTCATTCTTTGTTTCAAGCCATAGTGGCTAGGGACCCATTGTAAGTGCATTTTCAAGTTTCATAGCATAATCTTGTTTTTGTAGTTATAAGTAGTTAAAATATGTTCATTAGGTTGTATTTAAGTTAATTAAACTTAGTTTAATCGGTGACATTAGCTAGTTCGATGTTTAACTCATTAATTTTAAATCGGTTATTTAAAGGGTGTTTGGATTTATTGCTTAATCGTATTTTAGGTTTATTCGATGGTTAGAATCTTTGTTCATGCTTGTTAAGTCCATTTGAACTCATTCTCTGTCATCATTTTGTGCTGCAAACCACATAAGTCAAAATCCATCTCAATCATCTCAAGTACTTCTCTGTTGTGATTTTGAAAATCAAAAGCTTGTTTTGTGTTTAGAATTCATAGAGCTAGATTGCGATTGAGTTCATTTCATCATAATACATCATAATCGGTCCTCAAATTGGATTCAAAGTTCACAAAAGTCAAAATGTCAAAAGTGTTTCAAAAGTCAAAAAGTTGAAAAAGTGGTTTTGAGCCAAATGAGTTGATTTTCATGGCTTCATTTTGGGCCAAATTAAGTGAAACTTGTTGTTTTAAAACTTCAACTGGTCTAATTTGTTATCACCATTTTGTGGATTTTTACAAATTTTTATAAGCTCCAAACGAGCTTGTCTTTTGGGTCTTAGTTGCCACATGCAAAATCTCGAGTCGATAAAGCGAGTTTGCTAGGTTTTGTGCGACTTGCCAACAGCTCATCGAGAGCTTGTCCAGGTCGGATTTGGTTTACAAGGTCCCACCCAGGTCTAGTTTAGGTTCCAATCGGTTGGTTTTATTTCAAGCTTATTTAAGTGCTTATTTTTAAGCATCAAAGTAGTACCTTAAGCTGTTCTTTTTAGCTTATATTCTCAAATAATCAAATCTGTGTAAATGGTGATTTAGAGGTTAAAAGCAGTTAAGATTAGTTGCATTTAAGTACTTATAGTATATTAGAGCTTCTATAAGCAGTTTGGTGCTTATTGGTTTCATTTGGCTTATTTCAGTGCTTATTTATAAGCACTTTGCATATGATTCATTTTCTTGTACACAACCTACTGTTTTCCATTTTCCTAGATTCATAATATTATTTTAGGCTTATCTTGAATTTTTGATTTTTCCAAGTCGGTTTGGTATTTTTCTTCATTTTAATCAGTTTTTAGTACTTTTAATTAGCATTTAATACAAATAATTAAGAAAAGTTTCAAAAAATAATTTTCATTTTCTTAAGTTAAGATAAATATAAAAGACAAAAAAATATTTTTCAGATTTTTCTTAGTTAAATTTGTATTTTAAAGCAATTTAATTAGTTTTAAATAGTTTTAAATTCATAGAAAATAGAAAATAATCGAGAAAAATACAAAAATAGTTTTGAAAATTCTCTTTTGTTATTTTAGATTTTTCCAAGTCATAATTTTATTTTTCTAGCTTTATTTCCTATTTTCTTGTATTTTAGGTTATTATTTAATAGTTAAAATTAGTTTTAATTAATAATAATTAGATAAATAGTTATAAAAATAATTTTCTTTTTCTATAAATTTTCTTTTATCATTAGGTTTGTAAAATATCATTTTCATATTTTTAGGATTAATATTGTGTAAGTTTCACATTTTCATTTATGCGTTACGTAGTTTTAATTTAAGTTTTATAAAACATAAAATCAAAAACATCATTTTGCAAATAGTGATAGCGTTTATTTAATATTTTTATCTTTTAATTTTCTTTAATTTGCATTTAAGCCTTTGTAATTATAGGCTATTTACGTAGTTATAATAATCACAATCCTTTTTTCATTCAAATCTCTCGATCACTATCGTTTGGTGATTCATTGCATAGCTTCATTGGGACATAACGACCGGAAACACTATACTCCCGATCTTCATTGCATTGGTGTCGAAATTGTTTTAAGTTTCTTCTGATTGGCCATTCACAGTGGTCGACTTGCGTGAGAAAACTTGACGGTTTAACAACGATCAAATTTTAGCGCCATTGCTTGGGGTTGTCTTGATTATCTTCCGTTTAGCAGTTAGTAGTTTGAATACTCACTCTTTGTTCATATCATCCATCTATCTATCTATATATATATATCCATATTTTCTTATAAAAATCCAAAACCAAAAACATCCAAAAGCGTATAAAACACAAAAATATTTTCCTTTTGTTTCTATATATGTATCAAAAATAAAAATACAAAAGATTTGTCGTTTTCTTTAATAATAACAACATAAAAGATTACCACCGCAAACCAAGGCGTTGTACTACCTAGCTGAAATACGACCATAATAAGTTCCCGAACTAAAGATTTAAAACTTGCCTTTGTGTCCTTGTGATTGGTGTACCTTTTTCAAAAAGCCATTCATCTTGTGATTATTGGTTAAGTTCATTTGTTGTTTTGCCTCGATTTTGTTTTAATTGGATTTGTTGTTATATATACTTGTCGAACCGAGAAAACCCATAAAGATTCTTCTCACCCCATTTTATAAAATATCTTCATAATTCCCATTCCTCTCCTTAACTCGAGTTTCCTTAGAGTTAACTCTAGTGTATCTTTTCGCTCTTCTAGATCTGTGAGCCCATTTCGTGAGCTTGTCAAGATTCCAAGAAGGCGTGTCCGTGACTTTCTGCTCCATCGATCGGATCGAGATCGGGATGCTCACACTACTTCCGTTATCATGGCGGAAGAACGCCTATGTGTGAGCTTCTCCGGCACCATCGGCGGGTATGGAGATGCTATTGTTGTACCGACCATTGTGGTGAAAATTTTGAACTCAAGACCGGGTTCTTGAATCTTGTAACCTCAAATCAATTCTACGGTTTTGGCGGGATGATCCTCATGCTCATATTCGATGGTTTAACAAGATTGCATCTACCATCAAATACAAGAATGTCCCTACTTGATCTTTGTTAAGCTTCTTACATTCCCATTTTCTCTTGAGGACAAGCCGGTTTGGCTTGAAAAACAACCCCTCGGTCAATTGAGACATGGGAAGACACGGTGAAGAAATTTGTGAATGAATTCTATCCACCTTCCAAAACCACGAGTCTTAAAATGAAATCATCAAGTTCACTCAAAAGTTTGATGAACCCTTGATGAATCGTGGGATCGTTTCAAGGAATTGCTTGCAAATGTCCTCACCACGGTTTCTCGAGTTGATGCAACTCGATACTTTCTATAATGGGTGAGTCAATCGATCAAGATTCTCTCAATTCCTCCGCGGAGGAAATTTCTTAAGCAAAGCTGTCAAAGAAGCTTTAGCGATCATTGAAAACAAGTCTAAAGTCCGCCTTGCCGAAGCAAGCGGTTGTTTCCCAAGTCGGTGTTGGTCCTTCTTCTTCATCGCGTGAGTCAATCTAGCACCGATGCTAAGATTGACAAACTCATGAAGCTATTCAAGCTTTGGTTCTCTCCAACCAAAAGAAAGTCTCTTTTCACAAACTTCACCTCCTGCTTTGAAGTTAAGAAAGTGGAAGTCGTGTTACTTGTGGTGGCCCCATGCTTATTACAATTGTATGGCCACCGATGGTAACCCTTTGAAGCTAATCTTGTGGGCGGGATTTCTAATCAAGGAGGCAACCAATATCGTGCTCTATAGACCGAACCACCGTCCTAACCACTACCTGGACCTCCGGTTTCAATCAAAACCGTAATCAAAATCGAATAGACCAAACCAAGGTTTTCAAAACCAAGGTAATTTTAGTCCAAACAACGGTTTTCAAAATCAAAATCAAAATTTCCAACACCAAGGAAATTTCAATAGAAACCAGTCGGGAAATTTCAACCAAGGGTATTTTCATGGCAATAATCAAGGAAATTTTCAAAATCAAGGCCTAATCCTAACAATAGAGGCGAAATTTTCTGTGCAAACTCAAGCCATTGTTCCAAGCTGGACCATCATCGATGAGTTGTTGAAACAATTCATGAAATCCCAGAGGAAATGAATCGGTTGTTGGTTAGCGGTTTACGACATTAAGAAGTCTTTAAATGATCGACCCTCGGGCTCGGTACTTTACCTAGCAACACGATCGCTAATCCGAGGCGATGCAAAGCGATCACAACCAGTGGTGCTTCTTATGATGGACCCGCTATTCCTACTACCTCTTCTTCTTCTCTCCCGAAGGTAGTGGAAAGCGAACACGAGGCGACAAAGGACAAGGAACTTCCTACTAATAACGGAAGTACCAACAATGTCCATCCTCGGGTTGTCCCAAAACCCAATACCAAACACAGGTTGTTTTGAACCTCCGGTTGGTAACCCCAAATCAAAACTTCTATTCCTTACCCTCACGTTTACATGAGCAAAAACTCATGAAAAAGCTAGTCATCAAATGGAAAAATTCTTTCAAATTTTCCAAGAACTTCATTTTGACATAAGCTTTGCGGATGCTATCATGTTGATGCCCAAGTTTGCATCTACTCTCAAACACATGTTGAGCAATAAGGAAAAGTTGTTTGAAATGGCTAAAACTCCTTTGAGCGAGCGCTCGGTGATTACATTAAAAAGCTTCAGAAAGCTAGGAGATCCCGAAAATTTCTTCTTCCTTGTGTTTTCTGGGATGATTGAATGCTTTGCCCTTGCCGATCTTGGTGCAAGCATCAATCGATGCCTTATTCGATGTGGAAGAAACTTTCTCTTAGGAACTTATTCCTACCGCATGACTCTTGAGCTTGCGGATCGTTCTATATCGCGTCCTCTTGGCATCGCCGAGGATGTATTCGTGAAAGTAGGAAAGTTCCATTTTCCGGTGACTTTGTGGTTGTTGATTTCGATGCGATCCTCGGGTTCCTCTCATTGTTGGACGAGGATTCACGAGAATGGGCGTGCTCTTATTGATGTATTTGAGCAAGAAATCACTTTACGTGTGGGTAATGAAGTCATTACCTTTAACCTTGATCAAACTTGAGGTACTCCTCAAATTATGATCTTGAATCAATTAATCGAGTCGATTTAATTGATATTGCTTGAGGAGTACTCTCGAGAGTTTCTTGGTTATCTTCATAATTACGTGGTGGAGATTCCACCACATCTTCTCAACCTATCATTGCCGACTCTTCCCCTCTCACTCCGTTTGAGGAGGTGACTTCCTACGGAAGAGATCGATGAATTTCTTGCTCTTGATGAATCAATTCCGCTGGAATTGATGGTGTTTATGATTCGGAGGAGATATTCTTTATCTTGAGCAATTGCTAAATGAAGATCCATTACCTTCACTCCTCCGAAAGAGATCACGATTGAGGAAATCAAATCGGTACAAACATCTCTTGAAGAATTTCCGAGGTTGAACTTAAGGACCTACCTCCTCATCTCGAGTATGCATTCTTGGAGGGTGATGATAAATTACCGTCATAATTGCTAAAGACTTAGCGAGGAGGAGAAAGCGCTCTCATAAAGGTCTTGAAGTCACACAAGCAAGCAATTGCTTGGAAACTCTCCGACATTAAGGGTATCAACCACGAGTTTTGTACTCACAAAATCTTAATGGAGGATGACTTCAAACCAATGATCCAACATCGAGAGAAGGGTGAATCCTAAGATTCATGAGGTTATCAAACAAGAGGTTCTCAAACTTCTTGATGCGGTTTAATTTACCCGATCTCGATAGTCCTTGGGTTAGCCCAATTCATTGCGTTCCAAAAAGGGTGGCATTCTTGTTGTCACGAATGAAGAAAGCGAGTTAATTCCAACTCGATTGGTTACGGGATGGCGTGTGTGTATTGACTATCGCAAGTTAAGCGAAGCCACCCGTAAAGACCATTTTCCTCTACCCTTCATGGACGGATGCTTGAGAGATTAGCGAGGAGCGAGTACTATTGTTTCCTTGATGGTTTCTCGGGTTACTTCGAGATCCCCATTGATCCATTGGATCAAGAAAGACCACATTCACCGCCCATACGGAACTTTTGCCTATGAGGCGTATGCCTTTTGGCTTATGTAATGCTCACAGCACGTTCCAACGATGTATGATGGCAATTTTCCACGACATGATCGGGGAAACAATGGAGGTGTTTATGGATGACTTCTCGGTCATTGGGGACTCGTTTCATACATGTCTCTCCCATTTAGACAAAATGCTAAAACGGTGTGAAGACACCAATCTATGTCTAAATTGGGAGAAGAGCCACTTTATGGTCAAAGAAGGCATAGTCCTTGGCCATAAGATTTCAAAAAACGGGATTGAGGTAGATAGAGCAAAAGTTGATGTTATTGCTAAATTGCCTCATCCTACTACCGTCAAAGGTATTAGGAGTTTTCTAGGTCATGCCGGGTTTTATCGTAGATTCATTCAAGATTTTTCTAAAATCGCTCGGCCTATGACCCATCTTCTCGAAAAAGATGCTCCTTTTATCTTCTCTCCCGAGTGCATCGAAGCTTTTGAAACACTAAAGAAAAAGCTTACGGAAGCACCCATTCTAGTTGCCCCCGACTGGGATTTACCCTTTGAGCTCATGTGCGATGCAAGTGATTTTGCTATCGGTGCAGTCTTGGGGCAACGCAAAACCAAACATTTTCAGCCTATCCACTACATAAGCAAAACTATGGTGAAGCTCAAACCCATTACACCACTACGAGAAAAAGAATTATTAGGCATGGTGTATGCGTTTGAAAAGTTTCGACCATACCTTATCTTGACCAAATGCGTGGTGTATACGGATCACTCGGCTCTCAAATATCTCTTTGCAAAACAAGATGCAAAGCGAGATTGCTCCGTTGGGTTCTCCTCCTACAAGAATTTGATATCATTATCGTGATAAAAGGAGGCGAGAACACAGGCTGCGATCATCTATCCGTCTAGAAAACCCTCACCAAGATGTGTTCGAGAAAAAGGAAATAAATGAAACATTTCCTCTCGAAACAATCAATGTGGTTTCTTTTCGTGGAGACTCTTCTACCCCATGGTTTCTTGACTTTGCAAATTACCATGCGGGTAACTTTGTGGTGAAAGGATGTCGTCCCAACGAAAAAACAAATTCTTTAAAGATGTGAAACATTACTTACGGGACGACCCTACTTGTTCAAAATTTGTGCGGATCAAGTCATCCGCGATGTGTATATGGTCGGGAAGCTATTGACATTCTCAAGGCTTGCCATTACGGACCTCTTGGGGACATCATAGCCCCAACTACACCGCCAAGAAGGTGTTTGATTCCGGATTCTATTGGCCCACGATTTACAAGGATGCCCATGAATTTGTCAAAACACATGGCGCTTGTCAACGTCATGGGAATATCTCACAAAAGAAATGAAATGCCATAAAGCGCCATTCAAGTGTGTGAGATTTTTGACATCGGGGCATTGACTTTATGGGGCCATTTCCTTCTTCTCGTGGTAACAAATACATACTCGTGGCGTTGACTACTTGTCAAAATGGGTTGAAGCTAAGGCTTTGCCTACCAACGATGCCGAGTTGTTGTGAAATTCTTAAAATCTCTTTTTGCTAGGTTTGGAACTCCACGAGCCATAATCGGTGATCGTAGTGCGCATTTTGCAATGACCAATTTGATAGAGTCATGCAAAAGTATGGTGTAACTCACCGTCTCTCTGCGTACCACCCCGAACAAGTGGGCAAGTGGAAGTTTCCAACCGGGGATTAAAGAATTCTTGAGAGGACGGTTGGCGAAAACCGTGCCTCTTGGTCGGATAAGCTAGATGGCGCACTCGGGCCTTCCGTGCGACTTATAAAACACCCATCGGTGCACTCCATACAAGCTAGTGTGCGGAAGGCATGTCATCTGCGGTTGAGCTCGAGCACAAGGCATCTTGGGCCTTGAAACATGCCAACTTTGATATTCGAGACGGTGGTGATCACGGAAAGTTCAAATGAATGAATTAAATGAACTCCGTGATCAAGCATCGAGAACTCTTTGATCTACAAACAAAAGACAAAGAAGATTCATGACTCAAAATCAAAAACCGCGTTTTCAACGTCGGTGATCGAGTCCTTCTTTTCAACTCAAGATTGAAGATTTTCTCGGGAAAATTAAAATCCAGTGATGCGGACCATTTACCATCACTAAAGTCTTTCCATATGGAACCATTGAGTTATCTCAACCCGATGGTCCAAACTTTAAAGTGAATGGTCATCGGTTGAAGCATTATTTTGGAGAGGACATTCCTCCGTGGTTGTCCGGTTACAAACTTTCCCATGAACCAATGAATGCGGGGATCGAGTCAAGCTAGCGACTCGGGAATCAAAAACGATAGCATGCCATATGGGTTTTCACCCATATTTCGACTTCTTTCTATCTTTCTACCACCCTAGTGTGGGGGGTTGCCCATGTTGTTGTATATATAAGTTTCAAAAAAAAAAAAAAAAAAAAAAAAAAAATCTTTCTAAATAATGGCCGTAGTATTTCCTTTTACGTTCTCGGTTTCGGCATAACCGCGGTACTTTGAATATTGAGGGCAATATTCATTTCTAAGTGTGGGGGAATTCTCACGAATTTTATCATGTAATTATACCACCCAATTCCCGTTTTGGCCAAAATTTTTTTGGAGTAAGTGTTTTACACTTACTCAATTGGTTATCGATCCGCCTTGTCTAATAAACAAAAGGATTGGCTAATCCGAGAGCAAGCGGCTCTTGGTAAAGATATCTCAAATCCGTTGACGACTTGCAATTTGCCCAAAATTGTATGGTATTATTCACCATATCCTAAAAAGTGAAGAGTTGGCTAGCCCGCAAGTTTATGGCTTGTGGTAAAGGCGATGGAAAAACCATAATTGGTAATCGGCTCACCAAAGATAATATTGATAATTTATCTAAGAGTTGGCTAGTCCGAAGCAAGCGGCACGGTAAAGACAAATCAAATCCGTTGGAAGGCGGTGGTTTGCTCAAAATCACATGGTTATCGGTGTACCATGGTTCTTACTTGAACTGAAACATTTGGCTACTCGAGTAATGGCTTTTGGTAAAGAGATTCAAATCCATTAAGTTTTCTCAAAAGATTGCTAGGGACTAGCAATAGTTTAGTGTGGGGATTGATGAGTGTGTAAATACTCATCATTTTGGTCAATCTGAGCTAAAGCGTTTAAAATGCTCGAAATGCATCAAAATCTGAAAATATTCCAAAATTGCATTTTATATGTTTCGGATGCAAAATGTTCAAAATCGGATGAAAAATGAGCTAAGTTTGCATAATTGGCGGTTTAGGTCCCCAAGTTTCAAAAGTTGTCGAAATAGTCCACGAGCACTTAATTTCAAAGAAAAATCACCAAAGGTCCTTTTAAAATCATAAGTTGTCAAAATTAGTCCTTTGGTGAAAAATATCAAAAGTTTTGAGAAATTACAAGTTTGGTCCTCGAGTTTAAAATTGGCAAAATGGTCCTTGGAAAATTTGAAAATGTCAACTTTGGTCCTTGTACTATTGAAACTTGTCAATTTCAGCCCTTGGAACAACTTTGTGATATTGGCGAATTTGGTCCTCAATTTTCGAAATTACAAACAGGTCCTTGATTATTAAACCCTTTACACCCATTGGACCTTGTCAAAACCCTTTGGACCCTGCCATTCCTTTTGACCCCTTTTTGACCCTGGACCCCTTTAATATTAAATCACCGGTCAAACCTTTTGACTTCACCTTTCCCTCCTCACGAGATACCACAATCCATCATTTCCTCCCCTGCAACTCCTCACTAACACTCCACCCTCCTCCTCCATCATCAACCCTACCTCCACCTCACCCCAAGCCAAGATGCATTTAATGCACCTTCAACCTAACACTCTACCTCCATTTGTTAAAAACAACTTTGGCGCCAAAATGCATCAAATGGCCAAGATCGCTTCTAGCAATCAATGGCCAAATTTTATTCTTGGGATTTGAAGAGAGAGAGAGAAGCTCATTGGAGTATAAAAGAAGGAAGAAGAAGCAAAATAAAGATAGCACTTAGTTTAAATTTTCAATTGTATGTCGTTTTATATTTCTTAAGTCTTAAATTAAGTTCTTAGTTGTAATTTCAAGTTTCATTGTATCAAGTTAAGTTATTTAAGTGTATTGCAACTCTTTTCAAGTATCAATTCAAGTTTATGTTACAATTTCATATTTTGTGTTCCTTGTTGAAATTTCCATTTTCAAATTCTTATGTCAAAGCTCTTAGTAACTTATTTGTTTTCAAACAAGCTCATAAGCTTATTATAGCTTTTGTAAGCTCACATTTAAGTTTCAAACAACTTTGGATATTGGTCAATGAAAGTCAACTGAATGGAAATGGGTATGAAATGGAAATGGTTGATGCGAGTGGATTTGGGTTGATTTAGAAGCTATTGGGTTGATTTAGATAGGTTAGTGGTTACGGTTTCATTGTTTTTCAAGCCATAGTGGCTAGGACCCATTGTAAGTGCATTTTCAAGTTTCATAGCATAATCTGTTTTTGTAGTTATAAGTAGTTAAAATCTGTTTATTAGGTTGTATTTAAGTTAATTAAACTCGGTTTAATCGGTTACATTAGCTAAATCGATGGTTAGGTCTCATTAAACTTGCAAATCGGTGTTTAAAGGGTGTTTGGATTTATTGCTTAAATCGTATTTTAGGTTTATTCGATGGTTAGGACTTGTTGGTTCATGCTTGTTAAGTCCATTTGAACTCATTCTAGTCATCATTTTGTGCTGCACACTCTCAAAGTCAAAATCCATCTCAATCATCTCAACTACTTCTCATTGTGATTTTGGAAATCAAAAGCTTGTTTTGTGTTTAGAATTCATAGACATAGATTGCGATTGAGTGTCATTTCATCATAATACATCATAATCAGTCCTCAAATTGGATTCAAAGTTCACAAAAGTCAAAATTTCAAAGTGTTTCAAAAGTCAAAACTTGAAAAAGTGGTTTGAGCCAACTGAGGTGATTTTCATGGCTTCATTTTGGGCCAAATTAAGTGAAACTTGTTGTGTTTAAAACTTCAACTGGTCTAATTTCTTATCACCATTTTGTGGAATTTTACAAATTTTTAAAAGCTCCAAAGAGCTTGTCTTTTGGGTCTTAGTTGCCACATGCACAAATCTCGATTAAGCGAGTTGCAGCGGTTTTGTCTGAGGATTGCATTAAGCTCATCGAGCTTGCCAAGGTCTCATTTTGGTTTACAAGGTCCCACCCAGGTCTAGTTTAGGTTCCAATTTGTTGGTTTTATTTCAAGCTTATTTAAGTGCTTATTTTAATCATCAAAGTAGTACCTTAAAGCTGTTTTTTGCTTATTCTCAAATAAGTCAAATCTGTGTAAATGGTGATTTAGAGGTTAAAAGCAGTTAAGATTAGTTGCATTTAAGTACTTATAGTATATTAGAGCTTCGTAAGCAGTTTAGTGCTTATTGGTTTCATTTGGCTTATTTCAGTGCTTATTTATAAGCACTTTGCTATGATTTCATTTTCTTGTACACAACCTACTGTTTTCCATTTTCCTAGATTCATAATATTATTTTAGGCTTATCTTGAATTTTCAGATTTTTCTAGGTCGGTTTGGTATTTTCTTCATTTTAATCAGTTTTAGCACTTTTTAATTAGCATTTAATACAAATAATTAAGAAAAGTTTCAAAAAATAATTTTCATTTTCTTAAGTTAAGATAAATATAAAAGTCAAAAAATATTTTTCCAGATTTTTCTTAGTTAAATTTGTATTTTTAAGCAATTTAATTAGTTTTAAATAGTTTTAAATTCATAGAAAATAGAAAATAATCGAGAAAAATACAAAAATAGTTTTGAAAATTCTCTTTTGATATTTTAGATTTTCCAAGTCATAATTTTATTTTTCTAGCTTTATTTCCTATTTTCTTGTATTTTAGGCTATTATTTAATAGTTAAAATTAGTTTTAATTAATAATAATTAGATAAATAGTTATAAAAATAATTTTCTTTTCTATAAATTTTCTTTTATCATTAGGTTTGTAAAATATCATTTTCATATTTTTAGGATTAATATTGTGTAAGTTTCACATTTTCATTTATGCGTAACGTAGTTTTAAATTTAAGTTTTATAAAACATAAAATCAAAAACATCATTTTGCAAATAGTGATAGCGTTTATTTAATATTTTTATCTTTTAATTTCCTTTAATTTGCATTTAAGCCTTTGTAATTATAGGCTATTTACGTAGTTATAATAATCACAATCCTCTTTTCATTCAAATCTCTCGATCACTATCGTTTGGTGATTCATTGCATAGCTTCATTGGGACATAACGACCGGAAACACTATACTCCCGATCTTCATTGCATTGGTGTCTTAAATGTTTTAAGTTTCTTCTGATTGGCCATTCACAAGTGGTCGACTTGCGTGAGAAAACTTGACGGTTTTACATAGAGCCTACATTCTTCAAATGGTTAACATATGGGTTTGAGGAGGCTTATTGTTTAAATGTTTAACCATTTATATGCTACATCGAGGTAAAGGTTTTGGCTACTACTTATTGGTATTTGTACTGCTGGTTCGGATTTCTTTTGCCTTAATTTCATTTTTATCAAGCTTTTTGGTGTTCATTCATGGAGGGTATTTTGAGGCATTAGAAAGATGGATTAGTCGTATGATATTGGTTTGTGGTGGTTGAGATCAAAGTTGCTTCTACTTATCTTCTCCTAGTGGATAAGACAAAAAGGGGAAGAAGAGTCTACTTAAAGATTTGCAACTTGAAGACCTTTGATGGTACAACATGGCTTAAAGGCAAGTTTCATTCATCGTATAGTTTTGTCATATCAAGTAGGGAAGATTGTTGGGTCAGGTATTTTGAGTTGATAAGACAAAATGAATGAAACTTGAAGGACTAAAGGTGACAAAGGATGAATTCTTTAATGGAATGACAATTTGATGAGTGTGTAAATACTCATCATTTTAGTTTATCAATATAAAGCGCAAAATCATCTTTTAAAAATGCTCGAAAATGCATCAAAATCTTGAAAATATTCCAAAATTGCATTTTATATGTTTCGGATGCAAAATGTTTAAAATCGGATGAAAAATGAGCAAAGTTTGCAAAATTGCGGTTTAGGTCCCCAAGTTTCAAAAGTTGTCAAAAATAGTCCACGAGTCATAATTTCAAAGAAAAAGTCACCAAAGGTCCTTTTAAAATCATAAGTTGTCAAATTTAGTCCTTTGGTGAAAAATATAAAAGTTTGAGAAAATTACAAGTTTAGTCCTTGACTTTGAAATTTGGCGAAATGGCCCTGGAAAATTGCAAAATGGCAAGTTTGGTCCTTATACTTTTGAAGAGTGTCACTTTTGGTCCCTTGAAATAACTTTGCATAATTGGCGACAATGGTCCCTTGATTTTCGAGTTTACACATTAAGTCCCTATAGTTATTAACCCTTTAAACCCCATTTGGCTGGTCATTCTTTTGGACCCCATCAAATTGAATTTTGGACCCCCTTCTATTATTAACCTTGGTCAAAAGCTTGGTCAAACCAAGCAACTTGCGCCAAAAGTCTCATCTCTCCACTTCTCTGCAACTCACAAGCACACCCATTCCCTCCTCTCATCCCACTCAAATATGTTCCCCACTCAACTAACATCCAAGGGACATTAAATGCACATCCCCCCCTCACTCAACCCCATTTGGCGGATAAGAATTTGGCGCCAAAATCCATTTAAGCGGCCATGATCATTTTAAAGCCATCCAATGGCTATGGATTGATGGGATCAATCGGAAGAGAGAGAAAGACTTTGGATTATAAAAGAAGCAAAGGAGAAGCAAGAGGGTAGTAGATTATTAGTTTTAAATTTTCTTATGTCGTTTTTCTCATTAAAGTCTTAGTTAAATTCAAAAGCTGTAATTTTTTGTTCCCAAGTATTAAACTCGAGTGTTTTCGTATTGTAATCAAGTTTCAATCATTAATTCAAGGTTTATTTAATTTCATTGTTTGCATTCTTGTTGAATTTTTCCATTTCAAATTCTCATACAAAAAGCTTTAACTAGCTTTATTCTCTCGCTTCTAATAAGCTTATATGGGCTTATTATAGCTTTGTATAAGCTTAAGTTCAAGTTTCAATCAAGTTTGGATCTTTGGTCAACAAAAGTCAAGCAGGGGCAAAAATGGCAATGGAAATGGAAATGGGTGATGCGAGTGGAAATGGGTTGATTTAGGTCTATTGGGTTGATATAAATAGGTTAGTGATCCTTTGGTTCATTGATTCAAGCCATAGTGGCTAGGACCCTTTGTAAGTAATTTTCTAGTTTCTTTGCATAATCTTTATTTGTAGTTAAAATCTGTTAATATCTGTTCTAAAGATGTATTTAGGTTATAAGAGATGTAGTTTGATCATTGATACAAGTTTGATCGTGTTTGTCTCGGTTTAATTTTCAAAGCATATTTAAAGGTGTGTTTGGTTCATAAGCTTAATCGTCCTCAAGGCTTAGTCGGTGGTTGCTTTACATTGGTTCATGTTTGTTAAGCTCATTTGAGCTCATTTGAGTCTTAGTTTGGGTGCTGCACCACCAAAGTCAAACATTACATTAAAATCATCTTCATGATCTCATTGTTGTTTTTGGATAAGCAAATCCTTGATTTGTGTTTAGAATTCATTAGACATTGATTGCATTAGGTTTATTACATCATATAACATCATCATCGGTGATAAAATTGGATTCAAAATCCATTTTAGTCAAAGTTCATCATTCTTCAAAAGTCAAAGTTGCAAAATCATTTTGAGCCAACTAAGGAATTTTCATGAGCTCATTTTTGGACTTATCAAGTGAAACTTGGCATTTAGAAACTTCAACTGGTCTTTTACTTATTAGCATTTTTGTAAAATTTTACAATTTTTTAAAAGCTCTAAACAAGCTTGTCTTTTAGGTCATAAATGCCACCTCCTTTGATCTCGATTGACCTTGAGTTTTCTCGATTTTGTGCAAGGTGCACAGGGCTCATAAGAGCTTGGTCATGGTCTGATTTTTGGTGCACTTGGTCTCACCCAGGTCTAGTCTAGATTCCAATTTGTAGTTTTCATTTTGAGCTTATTTTTAAGCTTGTGCTTGTGTCTAAAGTTAGTACTCGAAAATCTGTTTTAGCTTATAAGCTCATAAACATCAAATCTTTGTAGCTTGTGATTCGAGTGGTTAAAGCTTGTTGTTTTTGTTGCATTTAGTTGTTTTAGCATATTTTAGAACTTCTTTAATCAGTTGGTGCTTGTTGGTGTAACTTTGGCTTATTCAGTGCTTATTTCAATAAGCACTTCAACATCGATTCAAATTTCTCCACACAAGCACCTGTTTTCCATTTTCTTATATTCCTAATATTATTTTAGACTTTTCCTGAAATTTTCAGATTTTTCTAAGTTGATTTGCTATTTTTCTTAATTTAAATTAGTTTTAAGCATTTTTAATTAGCTTTTAATACAAAAATTAAGAAAAGGTTCAAAAAATAATTTTCATTTTCTTAAGTTTAGATAAATATAAAAAGTAAAAAAGTATTTTTCTAGATTTTCTTAGTTAAATTTGTATTTTTAAGTAATTTAATTAGTTTTAGATAGTTTAAAATTCATAAAAATAGAAAAATAATCGAAAAATTACAAAAATAGTTTTGAAAATTCTATTTTGATATTTTAGATTTTTCTAAGTCTTAATTTTATTTTTCTAGCTTTATTTCCTAATTTCTTGTATTTTAGGTAATTATTTAATAGTTAAAAATAGTTTTTAATTAATAATAATTAATTAATTAGTTATAAAAATAATTTTCTTTTTCTAAATATTTTCTTTTATCATTAGGATTGTAAAAATATCATTTTCATATTTTTAGGGTTAATATTGTGTAAGTTTCACGTTTTTATTTATGCGTCGCGTAGTTTTTAATTTCAGTTTTATAAAAACATAAAAACAAAAACATCATTTTAAATATAGTGATAGCGTTTATTTAATAGATTTTATCTTTTAATTTCCTTTAATTTGCATTTAAGCCGTTGTAATTTGTTGGCTTTTGTTGTAGTTATAATCTATTCACAAATCCTTTTACATTCAAATTTCTCGATCACTTTCGTTTGATAATCCATTGCATAGCTCATTTGGGACATAACGACCGGGAGACTCTATACTCCTCGGATCTTCATTGCATTCGTGCTTGGCGGTTTAAGGCGATTACGATGCGCCATTCACAAGTGGCGAGCTTGTGTGATTAGCTTGATTTGTTTGGGCGCATCAAATTTTAGGCGCCATTGCTTGGTGTTGTGCTAATTGTCTTCGTCTAGCAGTTAGTTGTTTGAATACTCACTCATTTGTTCATATCATCCATATCTATCTATATATATATCCATATTTTCTTAAAAAATCCAAAACCCAAAAACATCTAAAAGCGTATAAAACACAAAAATATTTTCTTTTGTTTCTATATATGTATCAAAAATAAAAATACAAAAGATTAAATCGTTTTCTTTAATAATAACAACTTAAAGATTACCACATAAACCAAGGCGGTGCACTACCTAGCGGGGTGCGACCATAATAAGTTCGAACTAAAGATTTAAAACTTGCCTTTGTGTCCTTGTGATTGGTGTACCTTTTTCAAAGCCATTCATATTGTGATTATTGGTTAAGTTCATTTGTTGTTTTGCCTCGATTTTGTGTTAATTGATTTTGTTGTGATATCTACGTTTGAACGGAAAACCCATAAAGATTCTTCTCACCACCATTTTATAAAACGTCTTCATAATTCTCATTCTCATCGAAAGATTTTCATAATTCCATTTCTCTCCTTAACTCGAGTTTCCTTAGAGTTAACTCTAGTGTATCTTTTCGCTCTTCTAGATCTGTGAGCCCATTTCGTGAGCTTGTCAAGATTCCAAGAAGGCGTGTTCGTGAACTTCTGCTCCATCGATCGGATCGAGATCCGGATGCTCTCACACTACTTCCGTTATCATGGCGGAAGAAATTCCTATGTGAGCTTCTCCGGGCACCCATCGGCGGGTATGGAGATGCTATCGTTATACCGACCATCGTGGTGAAAATTTTGAACTCAAGACCGGGTTCTTGAATCTTGTAACCTCAAATCGGTTCTACGGTTTTGGCGGGATGATCCTCATGCTCATATTCGATGGTTTAACAAGATTGCATCTACCATCAAGTATAAGAATGTCCCTACGATCTTTGTTAAGCTTCTTACATTCCCATTTTCTCTTGAGGGCAAGCCGGTTTGGCTTGAAAAACAACCCCTCGGTCTATTGAGACATGGGAAGATCGGTGAAGAAATTTGTGAATGAATTCTATCCACCTTCCAAAACCACGAGTCTTAAAATGAAATCATCAAGTTCACTCGAAGTTTGATGAATCCTTGATGAATCGTGGGATCGTTTCAAGGAATTGCTTCATAAAATGTCCTCACCACGGTTTCTCGAGTTGATGCAACTCGATACTTTCTACAATGGGTGAGTCAATCGATCAAGATTCTCTCAATTCCTCCGCGGAGGAAATTTCCTAAGCAAAGCTGTCAAAGAAGCTTTAGCGATAATCGAAAACAAGTCTAAAGTCCGCCTTTGCCTGAAGCAAGCGGTTGTTTCCCAAGTCGGTGTTGGTCCTTCTTCTTCTTCATCGCCGTGAGTCGATCTAGCACCGATGCTAAGATTGATAAACTCACGGAAGCTATCAAGCTTTGGTTCTCTCCAACCGAAGAAAGTCTCTTTTCACAAACTTCACCTCCTGCTGAAGTTAAGAAAGTGGAAGTCGTGTTACTGTGGTGGCCCCATGCTTATTATAAGCTGTATGGCCACCGATGGTAACCCTTTGAAGCCAATCTTGTGGGCGGGATGTCTAATCGGGGAGGCAATCAATATCGTGCTCTGTGGACCCGAACCACCGTCCTAACCACTACTCGGACCTCCGGTTTCAATCAAAACCGTGTCGAAATCAAATAGACCAAACCAAGGTTTTCAAAACCAAGGTAATTTCGGTCAAACAACGGTTTTCAAAATCGAATCAAAATTTCCAACACCAAGGAAATTTCAATAGAAACCAGTCGGGAAATTTCAACCGGGGTATTTTCATGGCAACAATCAAGGAAATTTTCAAAATCAAGGCCTAATCCTAACAATAGAGGCGAAATTTTCTGTGCAAACTCAAGCCATTGTTCCAAGCGGACCATCATCGATGAGTTGTTGAAACAATTCATGAAATCGAGAGGAAATGAATCGGTTGTTGGTCGGCCAATTTACGACATCAAGAAGTCTTTAAATGATCGACCCTCGGGCTCGGTACTTTACCTAGCAACACGATCGCTAATCAGAGGCGATGCAAAGCGATCACAACCAGTGGTGCTTCTTATCTTGGACCCGCTATTCCTACTACCTCTTCTTCTTCTCTCCCAAGGTAGTGGAAAGTGAACCTCAGGCGACAATGGACAATGAACTTCCTACTAATAAGTCAAGTTACCAGGAACAACGGACAAGGTGCATTATTCCATCCTCGGGTTGTCCCAAACCCAAACCCAAGTCAAACACAGGTTGTTTTGAACCTCCGGTTGTTGACCCTAAATCAAAACTTCTATTCCTTACCCTCACGTTTACATGAGCAAAAGCTCATGAGAAAGCTAGTCATCAAATGGAAAAATTCTTTCAAATTTTCCAAGAGCTACACTTTGACATAAGCTTCGCGGATGCCATCATGTTAATGCCCAAGTTTGCATCTACTACGAAACACATGTTGAGCAACAAAGAAAAGCTATTTGAAATGGCTAAGACTCCTTTGAATGAGAATTGCTCATTGTCTTGTTAAAGCTTCCAGAAGCTAGGAGATCCGGAAAATTTCTTCTTCCTTGTGTTTTCACGGATGATTGAATGCTTTGCCCTTGCCGATCTTGGTGCAAGCATCAATCGATGCCTTATTCGATGTGGAAGAAACTTTCTCTTAGGAACTTATTCCTACCGCATGACTCTTGAGCTTGCGGATCGTTCTATCTCGCGTCCTCTTGGCATCGCCGAGGATGTATTCGTAAAGTAGGAAAGTTCCATTTCCGGTGATTTTGTGGTTGTTGATTTCGATGCGATCATCGGGTTCCTCTTATTGTTGGTCGAGTTCACGAGCGGGCGTGCTCTTATCGATGTATTTGAGCAAGAGATCACTTTACGTGTGGGTAATGAAGTACTTTTAACCTCGATCAAACTTGAGGTACTCCTCAAATATGACCTTGAATCGGTTAATCGAGTCGATTTAATTGATATTGCTTGAGGAGTACTCTCGAGAGTTTCTTGGTTATCTTCATAATTACGTGGTGAGAATTCCATTCCACCACATCTTCTCAACCTATCATTGCCGACTCTTCCCCTCTCTCTCCGTTTGAGGGAGGTGACTTCCTACGGAAGAGATCGATGAATTTCTTGCTCTTGATGAATCAATTCCGCTGGAATTGATGGTGTTTATGATTCGGAGGGATATTCTTTATCTTGAGCAATTGCTTAATGAAGATCCATTACCTTCACTCCTCCGAAAGAAATCACGATTGAGGAAATCAAATCGGTACAAACATCTCTTGATGAATTTCCGAGGTTGAACTTAAGGACCTACCTCCTCATCTCGAGTATGCATTCTTGGAGGTGATGATAAATTACCGTCATAATTGCTAAAGACTTGAATGAGGAGGAGAAAGCTGCTCTCATAAAGGTCTTGAAGTCACACAAGCAAGCAATTGCTTGGAAACTCTCCGATATTAAGGGTATCAACCACGAGTTTTGTACTCACAAAATCTTAATGGAGGATGACTTCAAACCAATGATCCAACATCGAGAGAAGGGTGAATCCTAAGATTCATGAGGTTATCAAACAAGAGGTTCTCAAACTTCTTGATGCGGTTTGATTTACCCGATCTCGATAGTCCTTGGGTTAGCCCAATTCATTGCGTTCCAAAAAGGGTGGCATTCTTGTTGTCACGAATGAAGAAAGCGAGTTAATTCCAACTCGATTGGTTACGGGATGGCGTGTGTGCATTGACTATCGAAAGTTAAGCGAAGCCACCGTAAAGACCATTTTCCTCTACCCTTCATGGACGGATGCTTGAGAGATTAGCGAGGAGCAGTACTATTGTTTCCTTGATGGTTTCTCGGGTTACTTCGATCCCCATTGATCCATTGGATCAAGAAAAAACCACATTCACACGCCCATACGGGACGTTTGCCTATAGGCGTATGCCTTTTGGCTTATGTAATGCTCACAGCACGTTCAAAGATGTATGATGGCAATTTTCCACGACATGATCGGAAACTATGGAGGTGTTTATGGATGACTTCTCGGTCATTGGGGACTCATTTCATACATGTCTCTCCACTTAGACAAAATGTTAAAAGGTGTGAAGACACCAATCTATGTCTAAAGCGGGAGAAGAGCCACTTTATGGTCAAAGAAGGCATAGTCCTTGGCCATAAGATTTCCAAGAATGGGATTGAGGTAGATAGAGCAAAAGTTGATGTTATTGCTAAACTACCTCATCCTACTACCGTCAAAGGTATTAGGAGTTTTCTAGGTCATGCGGGTTTTATCGTAGATTCATTCAAGATTTCTCTAAAATCGCTCGACCTATGACCCATCTTCTCGAAAAGATGCTCCTTTTATCTTTTCTCTGAGTGCATCGAAGCTTTTGAAACACTTAAGAAAAAGCTTACGGAAGCACCCATTCTAGTTGCCCCATGGGATTTACCCTTTGAGCTCATGTGCGATGCAAGTGATTTTGCTATCGGTGCGGTCTTGGGGCAGCATAAAACCAAGCATTTTCGGCCAATCCACTCATGAAGCAAAACTATGGTGAAGCTCGGACCCATTACACCACTACGGAAAAAGAATTATTAGTTGTGGTGTATGCGTTTGAAAAGTTTCGACCATACCTTATCTTGACCAAATGCGTGGTGTATACGGATCACTCGGCACTCAAATATCTCTTTGCAAAACAAGATGCAAAGCCGAGATTGCTCCGTTGGGTTCTCCTCTACAAGAATTTGATATCATTATTCGTGATAAAAAGGAGTGAGAACACAGGCTGCGATCATCTTTCGATTAGAGAACCCTCACGGGATGTGTTCGAAAAAAGGAAATTAATGAAACATTTCCTCTCGAAACACTCAATATGGTTTCTTTTAGTGGAGACTCTTCTACCCCATGGTTTCTTGACTTTGCAAATTACCATGCGGGTAACTTTGTGGTGAAAGGGATGTCGTCCCAGCGAAAAATAAATTCTTTAAAGATGTGAAACATTATTTACGGGGCGACCCTACTTGTTTAAAATTTGTGCGGATCAAGTCATCCGGCGATGTGTGTATGGTCGGGAAGCTATTGACATTCTCAAGGCTTGCCATTACGGACCTCTTGGGGACATCATAGCCCCAACTACACCGCCAAGAAGGTGTTTGATTCCGGATTCTATTGGCCCAATCTACAAGGATGCCCATGAATTCGTCAAAACACATGACGCTTGTCAGCGTCACGGAAATATCTCACAAAGGAATGAAATGCCGCAAGCGCCATTCAAGTGTGTGAGATTTTTGACATATGGGGCATTGACTTTATGGGGCCATTTCCTTCTTCCGTGGTAACAAATACATACTCGTGGCCGTTGACTACTTGTCAAAATGGGTTGAAGCTAAGGCTTTACCCACCAACGATGCCGAGTTGTGGTGAAATTCTTGAAATCTCTATTTGCTAGGTTTGGAACTCCACGAGCCATAATCGGTGATCGTGAGTGCGCATTTTGCAATGACCAATTTGAAAGAGTCATGCAAAAGTATGGTGTAACTCACCGTCTATCTCTGCGTACCACCCCGAACAAGTGGGCAAGTGGAAGTTTCTAACAGGGATAAAAATTCTTGAGAGGGCGGTTGGTGAAAACCGTGCCTCTTGGTCGGATAAGCTAGATGGCGCTCTGGGCCTTCCGTGCGACTTACAAAACACCCATCGGTGCACTCCATCTAAGCTTGTGTACGGGAAGGCATGTCATCTACCGGTTGAGCTCGAGCACAAGGCATCTTGGGCCTTGAAGCATGCTAATTTCGACATTCGAGACGGTGGTGATCATCGGAAAGTTCAAATGAATGAATTAAATGAACTCCGTGATCAAGCTTACGAGAACTCTTTGATCTATAAACAAAAGACAAAGAAGATTCATGACTCAAAATCAAAAACCGCGTTTTCAACGTCGGTGATCGAGTCCTTCTTTTCAACTCAAGATTGAAGATTTTCTCGGGAAAGCTCAAGTCCGTTAGTGCGGTCCATTTACTATCGCTAAGGTTTATCCTTATGGTACCATTGAGTTATCTCAACCCGATGGTCCTAATTTTAAAGTGAATGGTCATCGGTGAAGCATTACTTTGGAAGGACATTCCATCCATGGTTGTCCGGTTACAAACTTTCCCGTGAACCAATGAATGCGGGGATCGAGTCAAGCTAGCGACTCGGTAATCAAAACGATAGCATGCCATATGGGTTGCACCCATATTTACGGGTTTCTTAAGTTTGTTACGGTTAGCCATTCACAAGTTAGCTTGTGTGATAAAACGTCTTCTTTCTATCTTTCTACCACCCTAGTGTGGGGGGGTTGCCCATGTTGTGTATATAAGTCTTCAAAAAAAAAAAAAAAAAAATCTTTCTAAATAATGGCGTAGTATTTCCCTTTACGTTCTTTGTTTCGGCATAACCGCGGTACTTTGAATATTGAGGGCAATATTCATTTCTAAGTGTGGGGAATTCTCACGAATTTTATCATATAATTATACCAATTCCCGTTTTTGGCCAAAATTTTTTTTGGAGTAAGTGTTCTACACTTTCTCATTTGGTTATCGATCCGCCTTGTCTAATAAACAAAAGGATTGGCTAATCCGAGAGCAAGCGGCTCTTGGTAAAGATATCTCAAATCCGTTGACGACTTGCAATTTGCCCAAAATTGTATGGTATTATTCACCATATCCTAAAAAGTGAAGAGTTGGCTAGCCCATGAGTTTATGGCTTGTGGTAAAGGCGATGGAAAAACCATAATTGGTAATCGACTCACCAAAGATAATATTGATAATTTATCTAAGAGTTGGCTAGTCCGAGCAAGCGGCACGGTAAAGACAAATCAAATCCGTTGAAAGGCGGTGGTTTGCTCAAAATCACATGGTTATCGGTGTACCATGGTTCTTACTTGAACTAAAACATTTGGCTACTCGAGTAATGGCTTTTGGTAAAGAGATTCAAATCCATTAAGTTTTCTCAAAAGATTGCTAGGGACTAGCAATAGTTTAGTGTGGGGATTGATGAGTGTGTAAATACTCATCATTTTAATCAATATAAGCTGCAAAATCATCTAAAATGCTCGAAATGCATCAAAATCTGAAAATATTCCAAAATTGCATTTTATATGTTTCGGATGCAAAATGTTTAAAATCGGATGAAAAATGAGCAAAGTTTGCAAATTGGCGTTTTAGTCCCCAAGTTTCAAAAGTTGTCAAAAATAGTCCACGAGCACATAATTTCAAAGAAAAGTCACCAAAGGTCCTTTTAAAATCATAAGTTGTCAAATTTAGTCCTTTGGTGAAAAATATAAAAGTTTGAGAAAATTACAAGTTTAGTCCTTGACTTTGAAATTTGGCGAAATGGCCCTGGAAAATTGCAAAATGGCAAGTTTGGTCCTTATACTTTTGAAGAGTGTCACTTTTGGTCCCTTGGAATAACTTTGCATAATTGGCGACAATGGTCCCTTGATTTTCGAAATTTACACATTAAGTCCTATAGTTATTAACCCTTTAAACCCCATTTGGCACAGTCATTAATTTTGGACCCCTGTCAATATTGAATTTTGGACCCCCTTATTATTAACCTTGGTCAAAAGCTTGGTCAAACAAGCAAGGCGCCTAAAGTCTCATCTCTCCAACTTCTGCTGCAACTCAGCAACACCCGTCCCCTCCTCATCCACTCCCTATGTTCCCCCACTCAACTAACATCCAAATATGCATTAAATGCTCATCCCCCTCCTCACTCAACCCCATTTGGCGGATAAGAAATTGGCGCCAAAATCCATTTAAGCGGCTTAGATCATTTTAAAGCCATCCAATGGCTATGGATTGATGGGATCTGATTCGAAGAAGAGAGAAAAAGACTTTGGATTATAAAAGAAGCAAAGAGAAGCAAGAGGGTAGAGTTATTAGTTTTAAATTTTCTTATGTCGTTTTTCTCATTAAAGTTTTAGTTTAATTCAAAACGTAATATTTTGTTCCCAAGTATCAAACTCGAGTGTTATTTGTAATGTAATCAAGTTTCAATCATTAATTTCAAGTTTAATTTAATTTCATTGTTTGTGTCCTTGTTGAATTTTCCATTTCAAATTCATACAAAAGCTTTAACTAGCTTTATTCTCGATTCTAATAAGCTTATATAAGCTTATTATAGCTTTGTATAAGCTTAAGTTCAAGTTTCAATTCAGTTTGGATCTTTGGTCAACAAAAGTCAAACAGGGGCAAAAATGGCAATGGAAATGGAAATGGGTGATGCGACCATGGAAATGGGTTGATTTAGAGCTATAGGGGTTGATATAAATAGGTTAGTGGTCCTTTGGTTCATTGATTCAAGCCATAGTGGCTAGGACCTTTGTAAGTGATTTTCTAAATTTCTTTGCATAATCTGTATTTGTAGTTATAATCTGTTAAAACATGTTCTAAAAGATGTATTTAGGTTATAAGAATGTAGTTTGATCATTGATACAAGTTTGATCGGTGTTTGTCTCAGTTTAATTTTCAAAGCAGATGATTAAAGGGTGTTTGGTTCATAAGCAAAATCATCCCTCAAGGCTTAGTCGGTGGTTGCTTTACATTGGTTCATGTTTGTTAAGCTCATTTGAGCTCATTTGAGTCTTAGTTTGGGTCTGCAACACCAAAGTCAAACATTACATTAAAATCATCTCTAATTAATCATTTGTTGTGATTTTGGATTTGCAAATCCTTGATTTGTGTTTAGAATTCATTAACATAAAGATTGCATTAGGTTTATTACATCATATAACATCATCATCGGTGATAAAATTGGATCCAAAGTTCATTTTAGTCAAAGTTCATCATTCTTGTCAAAAGTCAAAATTGCAAAATCATTTTGAGCCAACTACAAGGAATTTTCATGAGCTCATTTTTGGACTTATCAAGTGAAACTTGGCATTTTAGAAACTTCACAGTGGTCTTTTACTTATTAGCATTTTGTAAAATTTTACAATTTTTTAAAAGCTCTAAACAAGCTTGTCTTTTAGGTCATAAATGCCTGCTCAACGATCTCGATTGACAGTGAGTTTTCTCGGTTTTGTGCAAGGTTGCAGGGGCTCATAAGAGCTGGTCATGGTCTGATTTTGGTGCACTTGGTCTCACCCAGGTCTAGTCTAGATTCCAATTTGTAGTTTTCATTTTGAGCTTATTTTTTGCTTGTGCTTGTGTCTAAAGTTAGTACTCGAAATCTGTTTTAGCTTATAAGCTCATAAACATCAAATCTTTGTAGCTTGTGATTCAGTGGTTAAAAGCAGTTGTTATTTGTTGCATTTTAGTTATTTTAGCATATTTTAGAACTTCTTTAATCAGTTGGTGCTTGTTGGTGTAATTTGGCTTATTCAGTGCTTATTTCATAAGCACTTCAACATCGATTCATATTTCTCCACACAAGCACCTGTTTTCCATTTTCTTATATTCCTAATATTATTTTAGAGTTTTCCTGAAATTTTCAGATTTTCTAAGTTGATTTGCTATTTTTCTTAATTTAAATTAGTTTTAAGCATTTTAATTAGCTTTTAATACAAAAATTAAGAAAAGGTTCAAAAAATAATTTTCATTTTCTTAAGTTTAGATAAATATAAAAAGACAAAAAGTATTTTTCTAGATTTTTCTTAGTTAAATTTGTATTTTTAAGTAATTTAATTAGTTTTAAATAGTTTAAAATTCATAAAAAATAGAAAAATAATCAGAAAAATACAAAAATAGTTTTGAAAATTCTAATTTGATATTTTAGATTTTTCTAAGTCTTAATTTTATTTTTCTAGCTTTATTTCCTAATTTCTTGTATTTTAGGTAATTATTTAATAGTTAAAAATAGTTTTTAATTAATAATAATTAATTAAATAGTTGTAAAAATAATTTTCTTTTTCTAAATATTTTCTTTTATCATTAGGATTGTAAAAATATCATTTTCATATTTTTAGGGTTAATATTGTGTAAGTTTCACGTTTTTATTTGTACGTCGCGTAGTTTTTAATTTCGGTTTATAAAAACATAAAAACAAAAACATCATTTTAAATATAGTGATAGCGTTTATTTAATAGATTTTATCTTTTTAATTTCCTTTAATTTGCATTTAAGCCGTTGTAATTTGTTGGCTTTTTACGTAGTTATAATCTATTCATAAAAAATCCTTTTTGTGATAATCCATTGTTCAAATTTCCGATCACTTTGCGTTTGATAATCCATTGCATAGCTCATTGGGGACATAACGACCGGGAAACACTATACTCCTCGGATCTTCATTGCATTCGTGCATCTGGCGGTTTAAGCTTAGCTTCACGATGCGCCATTCACAGTGGCGAGAGATCTATTTTCTTGTGTAGTTTAGTGGGTCAAGTTTGGGCCACGAAACGCATGAGTTTGTATGTAAATAAGGCCCATGTGTGGCTATTAGATAGAGCGGTTAGGGCTATGACGGTTATTTTGAAACGTTGTGTCGCTTGATTAAACGGCATAACCGCCTCCAATGCAACGTTTCATCATGTATATATAGCCTAGGGTCTGTAAACAATGTACTCACTCATTATCAATATATACACATTGTTTTACACATCAAGTCTCTTATTTTTCTGCATATCATACGATGTCCCAAACACCCTAACATTGTTTGCGCAGTCAATCATACCAAATCCATGTCGAACCAGAAACTTATGTTGCATCAAGGTTGGCCTCGAAACCAATTACCAACGATGGTATCGAGTGAGGTTGGGAGATCGTGGGAGAGCCAACTCGAGCAGAAGATGGTAGCACGACGGTATGAAGGAAGAGATGAAGACAACATCGAAAGCGTTGGCGGCAATGATGTAGGCTGCATGGAAGGACAGGAAAGGCTAGACGTGGTCAGAAAAGAGGCCATTGATTTGGATGGAAACCAAAGAATGAAGGTACCATTTAAATATGAAATTGAAAGTTTTATTGGGTTTATGGCAATGATTAGCAATCAAAAAATAAGTTTGGAATATAGAGATATGGTGAAGAACCACTTCGAGAGGTTAATGGCATGGTTCTATAAGGATTGTATGGAAGTAGTAGAATGACCCATGCCTGTTAAGATAAGTGGAATACGGATTTTTCATTTAGACCTTTATCTTACAGTGAAGGGAATGGGTGGTCACACCCAGATTGTTAGAAAAAATAAATGGATTAAAGTAGCCAATGCAATGGGATTCCCAAAGGAGTATGCGGATGGTTTAGAGGAGTGTTACGGAACGCACTTGAGTCTCTTAGGATCCTACTATGAAGTGGCAAGGAATTCCAGCGGAATGGATGTACCAAGGGCAAAGGAATGCGAGGGTACAAGTGGAATAATGGCAAAGGAGATGCCAAGGAAAGAGACCGGACCAAGCATTAGTGGAATCGAGGCAAGGCAAAGTGAAGAAAGGTTAAAAGGCACATTTGAGTTCAACAATGATGAATAATTACTTGAAGATTTCAACGTTAAGGAACCCATGGAGAAGGAAGCAAAAGAGTAAGAAGACTGTGTTGTGAGACTTTGTCATTAGGGGGAAGTGTTAAACGATAATGACAAAGTCAGTAGATTTGTATGTGTATTAGTTTAGTGGGTCGAAGCTTGGGCCACAGGCCAAGCAAGTTTGTATGTAAATAAGGCCCATGTGTGGCTATTAGATAGAACGGTTAGGGCTATGACAGTTATTTTGAAACGTTGTGTCGCTTGATGAAACGGCATAACCGCCTCTAATGCAACGTTTCATCATGAATATATAGCCTAGGGTCTGTAAACAATGTACTCACTCATTATCAATATATACACATTGTTTAACACATCAAGTCTCTTATTTTTCTGCATATCATACGTTGTCCCAAACACCCCTGCTGTTGTTTGTGCAGTCAATCATACGAAAACCATGTCGAACCAGAAACTTATGTTTCATCAAGGTTGGCCTCTAGAAACCAATTACCAACATTGTTAATGTCTTTCTTTGCCAATGTCGTTGTTTAATACTAATGTTCTCTCTTTAATTTATCAGTAGAATGGCACAGAGCAATATTGCTCACTCGAAAGATGGGGACCAAAACAAAATCTTAAAAGCCAAATTCTACCATAAATGGGTAGCCCGAAACATTCTGAACCCAATACCAACTGCTTATTATTGCATCTTGCTCGACAAAGAGGTATATCACACGAATAAATGTACAACAACCATATTAACTGTTAGTATTTGTCTTGTAATATCTTAATGTGCACATGGCAATGCAAAACAAACAAACATGCATGCCAACGATATTGAGTACTTCAATTCAATCCTCGAACTCGATTTAGCTTACATAATCTCATAATTCAGTTGCGAGGAAACCAACAATTGGCAACAGACTACTAACAACAAGGCAAGCCTCGGATTTGGAAAATACACGGAATTTAAAAACATACCAACAATCAATTTTCCAAACCATTACTTTAACGTTGTTTCATATAACCACCTAGATTTCAAGATACCTCAAGCAAACAACAAATCTAAAAGCCAACATCCGGTTCGACGGGTTATATATATATATATATATATATATATATATATATATATATATATATATATATTTATCTTGTTCTTATTTCATAGACAAAGCATCTAACTTAAATCTTCTTTATGTTCACATATTATATAGGTTGTGTTAGATCAGTGAGTACCAATAAAAATCAAACCGTGAGAAGAAAGATTGACATTGAAAATATGAAGTAAGCAGCTTCACATACCCTACAAATTTTGCACATAAAATAAGCAACGCATCATTCTCACTAAATCTGCTAAAATTATCACATGAACAACATTATTGACCTCACAATGTAGGATGAGATGGCTAGAAACTTTGACTAGAGCTCACTCAAAATAATGGAGAAACCCGTCATAATTGTTTTGAGCTCATGCAGAGTGTCGAAATACAGAGGTACTTGTTTAACACTTAAAGTAATTTAAGAACCTTTAATGCATGAACAAACTATGCATTCATAACATTAATCGTTAATATTTCAAACACATAGTTATCAACCACAAGGACAACACACTACTATCTCAATTCGAACATACAAGAAACTCATCAATCCGTGTTGAGTAAGTAATATAAACAAAAACCGTACTCCGCATAAGAATTTTTTTTATCAAAATACCACAGCACGGCTATTCATTTATAAATATGAAACATATACAAGAAAAAAGTACAACATGCAATCGCCGCTTGAAATCTGCAAATACCGAAACAAAGATCCAGACATAAAAAACTAAGGAATAAATCTACTTTGTCAGTGCTACTCCAACAAAACCCATATAGTTACAAGGTCACCTCACACTAATATCATATGCAGAATTCCTAAACTTATATCTCAAGCTTTTTCCTACTTGACTCTTTAGTCTAGAAATTGTTCAAAAAAGACATTTTATTAAAAGCATCTTAACAATCTTCAAAGTTAAAGTTCATCACATTAATATAATATTTTCTCACACATATTAAGGGTTGTTTGGCATTGTCTTTTAAAGAATGCTTAAGTTTGCTAAAGTCAACTTTAACTACTGTTGATTTGTACACATTTGCCAACTTTCACACTACTACTGCTTCTATAACTTTTATCCAACTACATTGTTAAACGATTACAGGGTTTCAGATTCACGTATAAAGGAACAATAATCTATGTCAATAAATCAAGAGACTGGTACTACACATCATGCACCACGTGTACAAAAAAGGTCAGATGTGACAACAATGTGTTTGAGTGTGTACATCATGGACCACAACCCGAACCCACCTACAAGTAATATCCTAACAAACCACGTGACATATTGACCAAATAAATATAATCCTCGCACTTGGAATATCATTGCTAAATATACATGTGCAATTTCAAAGCATGTGTTTAGATCAATTAGCAATAACATTGTTCACCTTCGCCACTCCGGGTGCCAATACCATCGTCGGACATGAATGCTTCTAATTAGTTCAGCTACTCAAAACACCCAATCCTTAACAAATCCCACCATATATACAAGCAATCGAAGGGAAGAAACATACATTCCAGTACCATTTCAATCCCTTAAACTAAACAGGAGCAGTTGACTTCACCCTAGATGATGTCTTAGATAAAACTCCCGAAGCTCAAGGGGGAAATGTGGATCCGCTTTCGTTGGAGAGCCTATCTCTTACACATGGTAATGGAGGTTAGAACACTTAGCTTCATATTTACTACTTCAAAGGAAATTCAAGCTTCCCCGAGTTTTTATCACGCGTTAACTTTTCCATAAACTTAGGGACACCACCATCACCATATTCAGCGAAAGATCAAGTTGTTGGAAAAAGAATCTTGGGGAATGAAACCAACATAAATTTAGCAAAAAGGCCATTGTTTTAAACCCCAACAACTAAAGCAAAAAAGTAAAAGTCGGACTAACGGAATGGCAAGTGGTCCACCTCCAAGAAAAATGGCAGCCAATCCTTCTTCTAACCTTTTGTAACCAAAAGTTGAATTACTATCACCAAATCTATTCCAACTTTATATAAATCTTAGCTAAAGTCTTTTGGGCTAACATAACAACAGCAACAAAAAAATAATTTGTAACTAAACAATAATTGTAAGCTCTTTAGCTATGTATCTAACTAGGTTATTTTATTTAGATGATTTTATGTTCCTTCTATAATTTTTATCCAATTACACTTCTAAACGTCGTAACTAATTAGGTCAAATGATGTTCCACGCCAATGCAAGCTACGCCGTAACTCTTTCCACAATTACGGCGTAATCATGATTTTGTAACGTATATTGAAGATACGGCGTAACTCATTCCATGTGTTACGCCGTAACCAACTTTTCGAGCAATTTATTTAAGATATTGATGTTACGGCGTAACTCTCGACTTAAGTTACGCAGTAACTAGAAGCGGCCTATAAATACCGACCCTAAATTCGCATTTCACATCATTCACTCCACACACAAAGCGTAGAACGTGGGTAGGAGGCGGGCGGTTCTTGAGGACATACTGAGCCATCTCCAAGGGAGAAATCACTCCTTAACGATACGCATTAGTAATTTATTCTTTCTTTTACTTTCAATTCGTGTATTTCATTATGTCAAACATTGAATCTATTGTTTCATTTAGTATGATCGGCTAAGAACCTCTGGTGCTAGCCTAGTTATAATTCCTTAATTGTTATGTTTATGTTTACATTGCTTTCGTATAATTGTTTCTAGTGTATGCATGCATAGTTTGTTGGTAACTACCCTTGTTTCGGTAGTTTTGAATGGCGGTAGTGTCTCGTTGCTTAGGAGAATTGACCAATTAACCCTAAGTAGGTAGACTGAGTGGGAAGGGTAAGAATTGACCAACTGACGACCCTTCTTCGCTTGTGCGAACTGACCAAATGATCACCTGCCGTTTGGATAAACTTAAGTACTTAGGGATGAGTGTCTAAGATGCTAGCGCCCGAGCACTCATAGTTATGAATCTTGCATGTAGCGAAACTTAATGACTTGGCTTAGGGGACTAAAAACAATTGGACTTTCAAGGGTAGTAGCTTGATCTCCGGTGGAAACCTTTGCTGATAGGTTAAGACGAACTGACCAAATGTTGTCCTAGCGACCTAAACCCCCACTTGATGCAATTGGAAGTAATTAAACGTGAACATAACATGATAGGATGAGTAACTAGGTTAGTGATAACATCAAATAGTCCTGAATATTTAGTGTCAATTTCCCCCGATAAGGCTTGTAATTTATATCATTTATATGGATTTACGCTTGTTTTCCATTGTTTTCCACTTCGGGTAAATTCTGACGTTGGAGCTAAAGAGCGGAATTGGAGAATTATCAAAGATTTATTAGAGTATGCTCATTTTGAAGAAGTTACGGCGTAACTCATCTCTCACATTACCGTAACTAAAGCGTGACTCGAAAAACCAACTCATCGAAGATTACGGCGTAACTCTCCCAAAGGATTACGCCGTAACTATATTAAGTCAAATGAGGTTCCACGCGATAACTACGCGTAACTATTGAATAAACTCCGCGTAACCAATAAATATTGAAGATACTGGCGTAACTACTTCTAAGGTTACGCAGTAACCAACAGATCTAGTGCAAATTACGAAGAAATAGAAGATTACGGCGTAACTATTATATTAGTTACGCCGTAACTCATATCTGTCCTATAAATACCCCACGATTTCCAGCATTTCAAAGCATCCCATTTCACACACCAGAACCAAAGAATGTGGAAAGAAGCCAAAGGCAGGTCTAGAGGAGCATACGGAGTTGTCTCCAAGGGAGAAATCCGTCACACCCCCAAATTACCTGTTTTGCAGTGGAATGGAATACCTTGGGGTGATTGTCATAGCATCAAAGTTACAGTTATATCGAACGACCTAAAGTGTTGTTTTGAAAATATCGTTTGATTAAGTAAAATAACCAGAGTTTACAAAACGTAGGTCCCAAAAGATTTCCAATGTACCAAAATGAGTTTCTTACAATCAAACGATAGTTAAGTGCATAAAATATATGTGAGACGCGTCGACATCGCGACTCTATGATAAGTCCACATGCATGCCATGAAGTGAATGCCTTAGAAGATACCTGAGATAAAACATGCTAAAAAGTGTCAACAAAATGGTTGAGTGAGTTCATAGAGTTTGTTAAACATGTAAAACTTTTTAAAGAAAGATCATGCAGCAAAGGCAAAGTTTTTGGTCATTTAGAATAGTTCACAAAGCAAAGGCATTGTAAATCCACTCAGTTCCAAGTTTCGCCCATACAAAACTTGCAACCTGTGTGTTCACAACCCACTGCCAAAAGTAGTATGTCTAGACGTCAAGTACACGTTATCATAATAGTTCACAAAGCAAAGGCATTGTAAATCCACTCGGTTCAAGTTCGCCCATACAAAACTTGCAACACATGTGTTCACAACCCATTGCACAAAATATAGTGTATAGTGGTCGAGTATCTGTTGTCATAATAGTTCACAATATAGCACCATATATAATAATGTATGCCGTGCAAAGCCCTAGAATAAATAATATCGTCCGTAACATAGTGAGCGAGAGGTTGGCCGACCTCTAATAGCGCTATCCATACTACCTACTAATAGGAGACTAACAATGCCAATGTACGAATGGTACATCATACAACTATTATATACAATTAAGAACACTCCGAACATGAGAGAATTTGCACTGCTCCGTACAAGGGAGACTTACTATTGCTCCGTTCACATAGGGAGACTTTATAGTGATGCTCCGAACATGGGAGACTTTATAGTGATGCTCCGATCATGGGAGACTCTATAGTGATGCTCCGATCATGGGAGACTTTATAGTGATGCTCCGATCATGGGAGAGTTTAGGTCAAGGTCATAGCACGTACGGTTCAATAAGTTTAAACAAGTCATAAGTTCGTATTTAAGTTCAAGGGTTCCATTCAAAAGTTCGTAATTAAGTTCAAGAGTTTAAGTCGAGTTTAAAAGTTCAAAACAGTCAAAGAGCTCGAAACATATCAAAAGGTTCAAAATAGTCAAAGAGTTCAATGTTATGTCAACAAGTTCAAAATAGTCAAAAGGTTCAATATTAAGTTTAAAAGAGATTAATTATATGTCAAAATGTTTTAAATCAAGTTAAAAGAGATTAATTATATGTCAAAATGTTTAAAATCAAGTTAAAAGAGATTAATTATATGTCAAAAGAATTAAATCAAGTTAAAGAGATTAATTATATGTCAAAATTTTTTAAATCAAGTTAAAGTGTTCAAATATATGTGAAAAGGTTCCTATCAAGTTAAAAGAGTTCAAATATATATGTCGAAGGGCTCAAAATCAAGGAAAGTGGTTCAAATAATAGTGTTCATAACATAGTATCAATTTAGTTCGGTTATAATCTACTTACTAACATAAGTAGTGAAACAACAGTTATTTAAGTTCATATAAGTGTAAAGTAAAAGCAAGTAGTTTAGCATGTATCTCCCACGAAGAGTTTATAAAACAATTAAACGAGTAAAAGTGGGGCTACGAACTCACCTGATGCAATGATTATGATGACAAAAGTAGATAAACTGAAATGAGGTGCGATCTGTATCTGCAACCTAATATGAATGATATGCTCTAATGTAAGTCATGAAACAATGTCGTGCATGCAAACTCATATGATATCCATACCACTTGTGCATTTTTGGAAATAAAGTTTATCGTCGAAATACACGTTTATGATATCTCGTCATGTTATAAAATATTTTACAAGTACTTACGTTGAAACGACATCCTACAATAGTTGCTTAGTGATTTATCAAGAAATTATAGTTTATGAGTAGTTTTCGGAAAAGTTCAAGAGATCGTATATTACTCGTTACAACTTCGTTTAACGAACGGTTGAACATTTTGGAAAATAGGCCAGGTGAACTCACTTTTACATAAAGACATTACTTTCTCAAAAGTACTCTATCGATAAGAAAATGGCTCCAAACACGGTCACTTGCGATAACCATTTTGGACTAGTAAAAATATGTAAGTGTTATGCTTGTGAAAAATAGTTACGATATCCACATTTAAAACGCGTATAACTTAGTCGTTATAAGTCCGTTTTATACGTTTTATATATCCTTGGTTTCGTGTTAAAGTATTCTAATATATTTTTGACAAATCGACTCATTTAGACAATGTTTAAAACTCATTTTTGCCCTTAAAATAACTCTTGACAGCTTGCATATTTTTCAGAAAATTAGTTTTCGTCGTTAAACTTGAAAATATCGTAACTTCTTCGTTATAAATCCGTTTTAACCCGTTCAAGCGACCACGGTTTCGTTTTAAAGTATATTTTCTGGAAATATAACTCAAAATACTTCATGACCTTCTGAATTTTCCAGATTTTACAAAAACGATTAGACCACAATATTAAGTTGTCGAAAATGATTTTTCTAGCGTAATACTTGTTTCAATCACTTAAAATCAACACCAAATCTATTCCAAACCTACCATACACCTTTTTAAGGTGTCATGGGTTCTTAAACATCATCAACAATGATATGTTTCAAGGGATTAATTATAGGATGATTAAAAATCAAAATAGGTACTAAAAACAAATAAAAGTAGTATAAATACATATGATACTTGCATGTTTTTGTACTAGAATGATAAAATAGACCAAATAGAAGTATGAAAGATTAGGAAAAATATTAGAAGCTTACTTGTGATGATTGTGAGGATTGATGATAGAAAACTTAGTTAAACTTCAATATTATAACTCTAAACCTTTAATGGATCACTAATAACCATATGTAACTCTTGATCTTGAAAAAAATATGGATTCTTCTTGTGTTCTATGTTTGGCCGGCCACCAAGGAGAAGAAAGGAGAAAGTTTGATTTGTTTTCACCTTTGTAAATGTGTTTCTATGTGTTTTTGGATAATAATATCAAGCATAACTTAGCCTAGTCATAAAGGGTATGTGTACATTTACTTAGGATATTTTTTTTTTGTGAAATGTATGACTAAGGGGGGGGAGGTGGCGGCAAGGTATTATTGGGGAGGGTTTAGATGAGTTTTGTTAGTTAAATCTAGATAATGCTAAGTATATTGTGTAAATTGGTAACTATAATTAGGTATTTAGTGTAACGTTAAATAGAAATTGATTTTAACGGAACAAAATAAAATATAACGAAGTCATAAAAATTATAAAAATGCATTTCTCGCAAGAATTGAGTGAATAAATAATTGTCGATTAGAATTTACGAAAACTGTCGTAAATATATACGTATAACAATTTATATACAAAATAAATTTAAAACATCGGATAAACTAATAATATATTTTTTATAATCTTAAAATGAGTATAAAAATATATCTGGACAATTTTTGAAAGTTTCGGATCAATTATTCAAAATAAATGATCGTGCGATAACGTTTATTTAATAGGAAAATATACGTTAATGAAATATGCAAACCCATGCATGAACTAATATGCAGATAATGGTCGTAAATATAAATTTTTCTCCGAGGATGAATAGTGTTTCATGAATAGTAACATTTTGAAATACACTCTCAAAATATTAAATCGACTTCAAAAACGATGAATATTAAAATGATGAATAGTAACCGATGAATAGTAAATTCCCGAGATGAATAGTAAATTTTTTTAAAGTTCGCAAAATGACCGGAAATTGAGTGTTGTGACAAAATCACTCCCCTACGATAAGCATTAGCATTTTATCTTTTCTTTACTTTCGATTCATTTATTTCGTAACATTGAATATTGAATTGATTTATATGGTTAATATGAGCGGCTAAGCACCTATTGGTGTTGGCCTAGTTATGATTCCTTAATTGTTTTGTTTGCGTTTACATTACTTCCGTATAATTATTTCTAAGTGTATGCATGCCAATGTTTTGAAAGGCTCAAGGCGCACTAAGGCACGAAGGGACCAAAGAGCCTCGGTGAAGCGCATACCAAGGCGCGGGATTCACGAATCACGAGGCGCACTAAATACATTAAGTTTTTTTATAATATATGTGACCATTTATGTAGCTTAAATAACACAAAATAACATTAAATACTTAATACATGACACATATAGCCATTATAAAGATTAAAATGGATCAATTGTCACTTCAAATAGATCAACTCTTTGGCTCGATGAACTATATATAGATTAAAATCCATATCATATTAAATATGCTTGTGTCATACACTTGCAGACTTACATCTAACAAAGCTCACAATTTAACCCAAAATATCAAGCAAGCAACATATTAATATTCAAGGCATAATGCCACATTTTCATGATAATGTCATAAAGAAAATACTTTATGAAACAAAGTAACTTGTTAAAAAATAACAATCAATAAAATAAACATAAAATCTGTTCAAAGTTACAAATCGTACAAATACTCACCCTATTATGTGATGCTTGAAGATAAAATAAACTTATGACGTTATTTACAAATCAATAAAAAAACAATCAATAAAAATCAGTTCAAGATATAAACTTATGACGTGAGAGAGATTACATATTTGTAAAATGATCAGAATATATAGTTACCCACTTGATTGTGTGTTTAATTCTTTTCAAATTAGGGTTATTAGATATAACTTAAAAGGCTCATGCATATAACTTATAAGGCCCATGTATCTTATCTTAATATTTAAAAAAAAAAAAAAAAAAAAAAAAAAAAAAAACTCAAAACTGTTACATCTCCGAGGCAAAAAGCCCCAAGGCAAGGCACAAAAGCCCAAGGCGATGTGCTTTTACGGGATTCATGCATGTCGTGAGCCTCGATCCGAAAAATCCTTAGAGCTGAGCCTTGGGCGAGGCGTGCTTAAGACGCGCTTTTTAAAACTATGATGCATGCATAGTTTATTGGTAGCTACCCTTGTTTCAGTGGTTTTGAATGGCGGTGAGGCTAGTTGCTTAGGAGATATGACCAATGACCCTAAGTGAGTAGGCGGAGACGGGAAGGGTAAGATATGACCAATGACGACCCTTTCTACTTGTGCGATTTGACCAACCGATCGCCTACCGTTTGGATGAACTTAAGAATTAGGGGTGAGTGTTTAAGTTGCTAGCGCCGGGCACTCACTATTATAAGTATAGCATGTAGCGGTACTTAATGACTTGGCTTAGGGACCGGGAACAATTGGACTTATGAAGGACACCGACTTCTCCAGGTGGTGGCATCTTTGCGATAGGTTGGGCGAATTGACCAAATGCTTTCCTCTCGAATTTGACCCCACGAAGTAATTGGAAGTAATTAGACGTAAACATTACTAGCTAGGAGGAATAACTAGGTTAGCACCACTCTCCTCTGTTGATTAAACATTTGCCTTTTATTTGCTTTAGTAGTTAATTAATTAATTCCTTATCGAATTCATATTAAAAGCGTGACACCTAGACTTAGTAATAATCCAACACACATAGCTCTTGGGACGACCTCGGTTTTACCAATTACTACACTACACACGATCGGGTACACCGCCTGTTAGTGCATTAGGGTAGACCATAGGTATAACGAGACAATATAAATATTAAAACACAGTCAAGAAACCACCATCAAATTTTTGGCGCTTGCCTGGGGAGCTATTTTAGATTTTTCATTAAGTCTATTTTAATTTCTTTATTCTCTTAAATGTCGGGATATAAGACTAGAAGCTCGAGGCCTTTTGGCCACCCCATTCGATGATCCGGAGAAACAATTTGGACAAGGAAAGTTTACTCTCGGTTCCTATTCATAACATCTTTTCATTTTACTGAATCGGACCGATCCGACGAGAACCGGAGGTCATTGATGAAACTAATATCGATGACTTAACCATGGAGCGATGTTTGGAGCGACCAAATGAGAACCGCCAACGAACCTTCACACAGATTCTAATACTGAAAAATACTCTATTCCTGACCAATTTATTCGAGAGTTACACGAACTTAAGTTTTCAGGAGATGAAGATGAGGACGTTCAGAATCATGTAGAAGAAGTACTCTACTTATCTTCTCTTTTCAACGTCCGAGGCACCCCGAGTTATTCAGTCACCGCAAGAATTTTTCCTATGACTCTCACTGGAACTGCGAAAAGATGGTACAATAAACTCCCTAACGAATGTAAAGGAGCATGGGATAAATTAAGAAGAGATATCGTCCAGCAATTTTGCCCTCTTTCTAAAATGGCCAGACTTCTTGGTAAAATCTATCAATTCGTTCAAGTAGGGGAAGAAACGCTTTATCAGGCATGGGAAAGGTTTAATGAGCTACTTTATCGATGTCCCACTCATGATTTGAACAAACATCGATCGCCTCGTCTTCTACCGGGAATTAATGCGCTAACACGAGAACTACTCGATTCTCCTAGACCTATTCCTAGCATGACCCCTGACCAAGCCTTGGAATGTATTCAACAGATTTCTGAATATTGCTACAAATGGCATATGGATACAGGGTACGGACCAAGAGACAATTTTGATCATAAAGTAATGAAGACATTGACAAAGCAAGAATACAATTATGGGGAATTTTTTGAAAAACGAAGGCTTGAAAGAGAAGTTGAAGCATGTAGGATTGAGAAGGTTAAGATTGTATTTGGGACCAAAACCGGGATCAATCTTGAAAAAAAGATTCTTGACCACATCAAGGAATCGAGGGAACGAGATGAGAGAATTGAAAAGATGATGAAGACATTCGTGGAAATTCAGTCTCTTCTCTCAAAATTCATGAAGATTGGATTAAGGGATTGGAAAAGAGTGTGAGCTCATGTTCGCAAGCCATCACAGATTACCTAGAGGCTCAGGAAGAGGAAGTTGTCAACACGGTGGAAACTATCCTTGAAGAACCGACGACCTTTTCGGAAAAAGTTACGCGACGAATCAGCATGGAAAGACAATCACGTCTGGACCAAGCCTTACCGGTAAACTCCCCTGTTACTAATTCCATTAAAACTAATCATGATGATATTGTGCAGGAATTGAACAATGATGAGACAATTCAACTCAACGAAAGATGTTCAGCGGTTTTGAGAAACGAGCTACCACATAAGGAAAAAGATCCAGGTTGTTTCACTCTCCCTTGCTTGATCGGGAGTCTCAATATGTGTAATGCCCTAGCTGATATTGGAGCAAGCATAAGCATAATGCCCCGTTCGATGTTCCTACCTATGGGAATTGGTGACTTGAAGCCAGCGAAGATGAAAATTGAAATGGCCGATCGATCCATGCAGTCACCGTTAGGCATCATTGAAAATGTGTTGGTAAAGATAAAGAAATTCCTTTTCCCGATAGATTTTGTGATTCTTGACATTCCGGAAGACAACGAATACATGTCATTTTAGGTAGACCTATGCTTGCTCGCTCATACAAAGGTGGATGTCTTTCTTTGGAAAACTAACTCTTGAAGCTAATGGAGAAATTGCAACGTTCGGACCTAATGAAATCCTGTCTACTCTCAAAAGGTATGTGCGGTTGACCAGAGGAAATTTTGGTGACGCCTAGAAGAATTTCTTAGTGACCCCGGATCCTGGCGAGATAGATTCGGGGAAAGATTTTGATGTTTTCGTCAATTTTGAGGAAGAGGATAATTTGGGAATCAATATTGATGACTTCTCAAGTGACGTCGAAATGGCCCATTGGCAAGACAACTCTATGAAGGCTTCTCCGCAGACCGATCAACCTAGATTTTATGAGGTGGGAACCCGCATACATCATAGGAACCCTTATTATCTGAAGATCTCATGCAAAATCGAGTATATCGACTTCCATCCATTTATTGACACAACTTCCCCAGTTAACATTATGTCAAAAGAATGCTACAACCGAGTTATGAAGAAAGAATTAGAATATAAGAGAAATAACTTTCTTGGGTTTGCAACCAACATTCGTGTCTTCGTTGGGACTCATTCATTCTTGGTGGACTTTATGGTCTTGGACGACTTGAGCGAGTTTGTGGAAGATGGACTAACTGGGGTAATCTTAGGAAAACCTTTTCAGGAACTGTCTGGGCTTGATAAAAATGAAAAAGAAGGGTTAGTATGGTTAAAGATAAAACGATGACAAAACAATCTTCAAAATGCCGAGAACCATTAAGAATTTTAAAAATTGGACTAAGAGGCAGTTGAGCCACGCCCAACCATTACACAATATCAGTGACGAAGATAAGGGAAAATGTATTGACCATCCTTACCAGAAGATCAAGAGTTTCTACTCGGGATGTTTAGAGCTTGGGATGGACTACAAACGAGATGAAAATCTGATAAGTTGGATCCAACGTGGAGATTGCCATATCCATGAAATGACCAACAAGCACTGGTAACCCAATGGCTCTGAGTCTAACTTAAAGACTCGTAAGTAAAGAAAAGTTCTCTTTCGGGAGACAACCCGAATTATCCCTTTCTTTTGTTTTATTTCCATTTCTGTAGGGTTTTGTGTTTTTAACCATTTTTGCAGAAAACTTGGAGTAATTGCTGTTGCAGCATGCTGATCTGACCAGAGTTACGGCGCGACTCATCTATGTGGTTACGCCGTAACGAACCCCTAGCAGCAAAAGTTCGGATGCATTACCAATTACGGCGTAATTCCATCTCAGTGGTTACGCCGTAGCTACACTCTTACAGCGTATGCCAGGTTTGCATAGTTACGGCGTAACTACTCTATAGAGTTACGATGTAACTATCCTATGTTTTACTTCTTTCATTTTGAAACACAATAACCTTGTATTAGTATTTTAAATGAACTTTGTGGGTGTGTTCCTCAGAAACCCTCACGAGACTTCACTCGCCCACTTGGGACACCAAGTGGTTTAAAAACTTGTTGCATATGCTAAATGCAACCGTGATTCTAAAAAGTGAGTTAGGTTTGTTTTCATTTTTATTTTTTTAGAATTATGCTTGTCGGTAGTGTGATTTCGAGGTTTGAAGTTTTCTCATGGATGCTTATACGAAGGCACGACTCTTTTTGTGGGCCTTATTTCTTTTGGAGCAAATTCGAGGAAGTTCTCGCTCTAATTCTACTTTTCTCTTCACCTTTATTTAACGCTTAGTACAAAAGGGACTTTTTACAATTCAAGATGGGGCACGGGAGTAGAATTATCTCTTGAATTTTATTTTTCCCTCGTTTTTCTAGTTTATTTTGAAAAATTATGCAATTTTTAAAATCTTGACATGTTTTTCTTAACCTAACTAGATTAGACTTTAGCCGAGCACATACAATCCGTTTCTAATATTTTACCCCAAATCCACCAAATTATGAGGTTGCCGGTAGCTTGTAAACTTTAGAACTTGGCCTTTGCATCATTTCGAGACCATAGACGAGGTATGTTGAGTTGGCTCGATGTATTCGGACTTTTCAGTTTAAGAAGGCAATATTATAGGATTATCACGAAAATAGCCTACCATAGTGTGTCTATCGATTAGGCACCATGACTTCTCGACCCCCATGTGAAACCTTTTTGTTGCACTCACCTTTAGTGCAAGATACCCCTAGATACACCCATATGAGCCATTCATTTCATTTTGTTAACCCAATATATTATTTCGATACACCTATACACCTTATCCTACCATGTATGTCTTTATTTGTGATTGGGAAGTCATCATTTGCCTAAGTTCAAGGTTCAAGTGGAAAGGTTCGGAGATCACGCTTTCGTCGACAACATATTCTTGAAGATCATTGAAGACCACCCGAATTCCCATTGTTCATCTCAAGTGGGGGGATATTATGTTTAGTTGTTATTGTTATGTTGGAAAAAAAATAATAATAAAAAAGTTATGTTATTTAGTTTATTGTAAAGTGCAATGTTATAAGCACTATGTTATGAGCTTTATATAGATTTAGTATCGAGGAGGCCACCTCGGTCACATTCGAAGATTGGAGTTGGTATTTAGGCCAACAGTTGGAGAAAAGGTAGTGTGCCCATTATGACGTCCTCTAATGACACATCTACCTAGTATTTCATGATCCGGTTTCTTAACTTTAAAGCTTGAACTTTGGGCGAACGGTAAGTGTGACTTGGTTATAGATTTACACTACCTGCTTGATTTTTATTTTACACCATTTATATATCCATTGTCTTATCCTACCCTTTAGTCATGAAGCGTGTCTAGGTGATGCAGCGAGCAATCTTTGGTGTCTTGGCCATGGATTTGGTCATGTATCATTGATTTTGTCCACTTCGCCGTGACATGTTAGTAATGACGAGTCACCCCTTTAACCTTTGTCGTGTCTACCCATATTGCCTTCGAAGATTTTTTAGCCCTTAACTCTAGTGGTGGAGATTTGTGTAACCGCCAAGCTTATGATAGAATACATGCTATGACTGTGCAATTGAGTGATCACCCCGAAATTGACATTTAGAAAAGTTGAGAGATTTGAGTGTTTCGTTCCCATTTCGTGAGGTGTTCGGCTTTGTTTTATTCTAGCATAAGTGATTTGTAAACTTATATTTTCCAGGTTATGGGAGATATCTTTTTAGAAATCTATCTAATAAGGTCTACTTGAGGGCAAGTAGAGTTCAAGTGGGGGGATATTTGATAACATCAAATAGAATAGAATATTTAGTGTCAATTTCCCCCGATAATACTTGTAATTTATATCATTTATATGGATTTACGCTTGTTTTCCATTGTTTTCCACTTTTAGGTAAATTACGAGCGTTGGAGCTAAAGAGACGCGGAATTGGAGAATTATCAAAGATTTATCAGAGTATGCTCATTTTGAAAAAGTTAAGGCATAACCCATCTCTCACATTACGCCGTAACTAAAGCGTGACTCATAAAACCAACTCATCAGAAGATTACGGCGTAACTCTCCCAAAGGATTACGCCGTAACTATATTAGGTCAAATGAGGTTCCACGCCGCTGATAACTACGCCGTAACTATTGAATAAACTCCGGCGTAACCAAGAAATATTGAAGATACGGCGTAACTACTTATAAGGTTACGCAGTAACCAGCAGATCTAGTGCAAATTACGAAGAAATAGAAGATTACGGCATAACTATTATATTAGTTACGCCGTAACCCAGATCTGTCCTATAAATACCCCACGATTTCCAGCATTTCAAAGCATCCCATTTCACACACTACAACCAAAGAACGTGGGAAGAAGCCAAAGGCAGGTCTAGAGGAGCATACGGAGTTGTCTCCAAGTGAGAAATCACTCTCCTACGATAAGCATTAGCATTTTATCTTTTCTTTACTTTCAATTCATGTATTTCGTAACATTGAATATTGAATTGATTTGTATGGTTAATATGAGCGGCTAAGCACCTCTTGGTGGTGGCCTAGTTATGATTCCTTAATTGTTTTGTTTGCGTTTACATTACTTGGTATAATTATTTCTAAGTGTATGCATGCATAGTTTATTGGTAGCTACCCTTGTTTGGTAGTTTTGAATGGCGGTGAGGCTAGTTGCTTAGGAGATTGACCAACCGACCCTAAGTGAGTAGGCGGGGCAGGAAGGGTAGATATGACCAACCGACGACCCTTTCTACTTGTGCGATTTGACCAACCGATCACCTACCGTTTGGATGAACTTAAGAATTAGAGTGTGAGTGTTTAAGTTGCTAACGTCCGGCACTCACTATTATAAGTCTAGCATGTATCAATTTAATGACTTGGCTTAGGGACCGGGAACAACTGGACTTATGAAGGGACACCGACTTCTCCATGGTGGCATCTTTGTTGATAGGTTAGGGGCGAATTGACCAAATGCTTTCCTCTCGAATTTGACCCCACCTGAAGTAATTGGAAGTAATTAGACGTAGACATTACTAGCTAGGAGGAATAACTAGGTTAGCACCACTCTCCTCTATTGATTAAACCTTTGCCTTTTATTTGCTTTAGTAGTTAATTAATTAATTCCTTATTGAAATCATATTAAAAACTATGACACCTAGACTTAGTAATAATCCAACACACATAGCTCTGCATCGTTAGTGCATAAGGTAGACCATAGGTAAACGATACAATTATAAATATTAAAACTTGGTCAGTAAAACCTGCATCAAGTGTGTTGCAAGTTTTTTTGCAATGATTTAGCCTTTGACGAAATGCTTCCCTTGACGAGTGCTCCCTTTTGAGGAGGGCGTCAAGTAATATAGAAAACCTAAGTGAATGTATTGCAAGCATTTTTGTAATGCATTGCTTTGACGAAAAGCTCCCCCTTGTTGAGGGTGTCAAAGTCTTCATGTGTATTTTAAAAATCTACAAAAGAAAGGTTAGAAAACAAGTATATGGTGCATTGTTTCCTTCAAATGAGATTCACATTAGTTTAAAAAATGTGCTTCTGTTGGACGGTTCTGGCAGATCCTTCCTCTGAGGGATCCGTCTAGGCTAAATTGTGGGAACCGTGTACCTACATTATATTGGCAGCAATGTAGATGTGAAAAGTGACGTAAACGTCCAAATGAGTTATGTATTGTAGCACCAAACATATTCCCATAACTATATAGCATACAACATTTAGTTTTATTCAATAAAACAAGAGAATTGATACACATATCTCTAAAACTAATAAAATGATACAAACATGTAGTAAATTATCTAACAATTCTAAGTTGCGCCTAAGGCTAGAGGAGAGCACCACTTGTGCTTATATTCATATGTTCTAGGAACGATTATATTTTTTGACCTCATCAAAACGTTCGAGAAGGTGATAGAACTTGAAACGTAATTCGTCGCGTACTTCATGGACTAGTCCTTCGACATGTTGACAATGAAAACAATTATTGTCATGGCTAGGGAATGGTGGTGGTAGGAATGGAGCGGTTTGAGGTGGAAGATTTGATGAGGAAGGTGGAGGTTCCACAAAGGATGGAGGGATTTATGGAGGCAAGTTTGATGAAGTTGGAGGTGGTTCAACTAAAGGTGAAGATGGTGGAATATGTGTTGATGGTGGAGGTAAAGAAGTATCTACTTCTATATGGTCTGGTTGTTGATTCCTCATAATCCAAAATGGACCATTTAAGGGTGAAGGAGAAAAGGATATGGGTGCTAGTGTGGTTTCAACACCAAAGTTTTGGTGAGAAGGTTGTTGTGGCAAAATTTTCTCAATTGAGGAAAATGTTGGCAATTGTGGTGGATGAGATGGCCAAGGTGGCAAGTCTTCTAAGTTGTAAAGATGTGGGGATGAGAGTGGAGTGGAGAAAGAGATAGCTCTAGGTACTAGAGGTGATGGTTTAGTGGAGGTAGGGGTGTTCGGCTTAGGAGGTATGGTAGTGTTTGGTAAGGGTTGTCTTGTGGGAACAATCCTTTTGGGAGTTGGTTTGATTGGTAGAGTTGGTTGTGAGGGAGTTCTAGTGTTTGAGGATTTGACGGGTGATGATTCAGTTGAGGAAATTTCATGAACAACCTGATCAATTTATTGGGAGGTCCTTGGGTAGATGAGTTAACACTAGGGGCTTTCCTCATGGTGAAATGGTATAAAGGGAAGATGTAAAAGGAAGACTTTAGCTACTGAGAATGAGTGTGTGAATGGTGATTTGGAAGTCTTAACACAAGTGGTTTATAAAGAAGAAGATTTGGAAAGTGAATTAAGGCTTAAGCCAATAAGATCCTTCAAATTGCAATGATTAGCATGCACAATAGTCAACTACAGAGTTGTACTGATCTAGGAAGTCATTTAAGACAATGCGGAGTGTTGAGATTAACAAAGATGGTTTGAAATGATTATATCAAGTAGGATCTGTTAGTCTATGTAGACGGTTCCAACGGATCCTTCACTTAAGAGATCTGGCTAGGCTAAACCCAGGGATCCGACTCTCAGGAGCCAAGAAAAGGATTGATGAGGTTCTAGTACCTATGTATCTTAAGTGTTTTTTTTGTCTCTTCATGTATCTTAAATGATATGAGACTTAAATGATCAAGTGTAATGAGTGAGGCTAGCTAATGATGTCCTTTATGGAAAGAAATGGAGTTCTTATGAACACCAATGAGTGATCAAGGATGACACTAAGAATTTTGAGGGGTGTCAAGTGGAGTCAAATGATCCTAGAGATCAGATGACGATCTAAAGAAAATTTAGCAAATTCCTTAAGAATTACAAGAAATGAAAAACTAGTTTCTAGACCATTTTAAGGTCAAGATGACTAAACTCAATTTACTAAAATTGAGAGAAATATAAAACCAAGTGTTTTAAGATGAGAGGAATAATGTGTGAACAACTGAACATTAGAGCGGAAAGATGGTGAGTTTTGAAATATTGACAAATAAAAAATACCTTGAATGTGATCCTAAGTTATTCATGAGTGGGTGTGAGATCAACTGAGGTTAAGGAAATTTTAAGCGATCTTAATGAAGCATGTTTACCTAGTTCAATAAGGTCTGGAATTTTGGGTTGATGTAATGAAATAAGAAGAATTACTTCAGTTTGCCCGGATCCCACGGATCCTTCACTTGAGGGATCCGGCTAGTTATAAACTAGAGATCCGGCATCTAGAATAGTTTTCTTAACAGTGAGCGTGCAATATTTTGCTCTAGGTATTGAATTTTGAAACTAATGATCTCCATAGCAAGCATACATGTATATAAGTAAGATATGATAAGAGTAGCATGAAAGAACATCAAAAATTCTGGAAAGATGATCAACAAATGATTTATTTCATAGGTATGATCAAGTTACAATGGTAAACTAAAGACAAAGCCTAAGGATCGATTTTATTAAAGAGAACTATTTTGCTCATACATTTTCGTTTGATGGATCATCAAGTGGGTTGTGAGTAGTTGATGATTCAAGAGTGAAGAATGAAGTGATGAAAGATGTATTCAACGGTTCCATCATTTTGTTCACAAGTATATATTAAGGGCTTTGAAATTAAGGGTGATAGTACATGACATGATGATAAAGGCGTGTCAGAAACATCCCATATGGAATTAGTTTGTTCTTGTTGCCTTAGATGTTTACAATTCGCCTTGCGAAAAAGTAAGCAAGATTGTATGGTTGTTGAGTTAGAAGACAGTAAATCATGTGAGCACAACATGCGGGAAGTATCTCATGATTTTCTGTAAGACTCCAAAAATTTTCACGTAGAATGACTGCGAGAGGTTTGAGATCATCTCGGAGATCATGTGTATAAATTATGTTTGAATTTGAGTAATTGGATTGAGGAGTGCATAGAAATCGAGTTATTTCTTGAGGAGAAGGTATGGACTATTTTCTTCATGATAGTTAAAGAGAGAATCAAGGGACAAATCTTAAGTGAAAGCACATTGTCCATAATTTGGAATTCGGAGAATGTAAGAAAATTGCTCAAGAGTTAAAACAAACTTTTGGTTTTTGATCCAAAATCATAGTGAAAGAGAACGATCCTTGTTACGAACGAGTTCAACTTGACGGAAGAATTCCAAAACAAACCGCAGAAAAAATTTCTCGTTAATCCCAAGAAGACCTTCTAGTCCTATGGTGCGGAATGAAGTATTGATACCTTCTTGAAAGATTAGAGGTGATTCAACAACACGTCCTTCATGAAAGTCACGAGTTTCGAGATTGTTGAACCCACGAACATGATTGCCAGTGTGTTAGGCTCAAGAGATATATTTGGAATATATACATAAGTAAGTTGATGATCGAAGTCATACTCATGAGACATGATGAAACCTATAGACATGGAATGAATATTTTACATGAGTATGTTAGTACATAGTAAAACTTCAAGAGTGAGAATATTTTTGGTTGGTGATACTTCTAAGTATTTTAATCATACTTTTGAGTTATGCTAAATTGATAGGATCTCCTAATATTTTTATTGTCTATTCTATTTTTATTAACAATGACATTTAACTTACTCCTTTTTAGCATTTTAGTGAGGTTTTTCTTTTATGGTAAGGTTTTATGAAATGGTTTTTATGTTGCATGAGTGTCTGTCATCAGATCCACCGGTTCTGCCGGTTCCCTTTCAAAAGGGATCCGGCTAGTTAAAACTCAAGGATCCAGATATCTGCAGTTTTAACAGAAATTGGTTTTGACGTAGGATCTATTTTTACAACTCATATGTTACAAAGTGGAATGTGTTTTAGCCAATGTTAATCTTTAAACATGTATTAATAGTTTCAAACATGTTGGAGTTTTTGAACATGCAAAAAAAGAAATAAAAGCACATTATGCGAGAATGAAACGAGAAAAACTACGACATTATTTACATTTCATTTCAATGCTTAAAGCAATACAAATGATCGGATATATGATACAAATGTAGATCAATAAAACAAAGAACATGTCTCCATGGGAGAATTTGATCATGGGATACACGAGAGCGATGAGAGAGATGATGATGATCATGAGTGCGATGCAAACCACGACGAAGTAGATCTTTCTTGATTTGAATTTCTCAAAGTGAGATGATGAAGGGGATGATGTTTTGAATGTGAGTTTTTTGAAAGTGTAAGATTTGAAAAATGGGATTTGTTGGTGAGGGTTGATGATCGGAAGGATATTATGGGGAAGGAGGAATTTTTGAGATTTGTGTTTTGTTTTATTTGTCTTTAGAAATATTTGATTTTTAGACATTAGGTTTAGACAACACATATTGATATACCTAGTTTTAGACGGACGATGATACGTAAGCACAACGTTATTCTAATGAAGCCACGTATATCATATAAATATATTTGGATATTTATAAAAATATATAAACACATAATTTTTCATTTATTGACATGCAAACATACACGTGTTCTACTAACATTATTTAGAGATAAGTTGTTATGAAAATCATACCTCTATTGTAATTTGAGTGTCCCTTTTGACGAATCTTATCAATGGACAACTCTAGTTTCTTCGAGATCTACTTGGTAATATGTTTAGATACCTTTTTGGGGAAAGTTATCCTATTACCAAAGAATCTTGATGGTTTGCTAATTTTCAGATTAGCTAAACAAAATGACAAGAAAAATTAGTGCATTTTGTAAGACAAAGTGAGAGGTAAGAAAAGAAAATAATTAATGTTACCATCTAATTAATATCCAAAAAAAATGTTCTTGAAACATAGTTTTTGTTTTAGAAGATTTCCGTCTTTGTAGTTTTTAAACATACACGGATCGTATCAAGTTTTTAAAGTACAATATACTCTAAGAAACTTGGTAACCAAGCTCTGATGCTAACTGTAGAAAACTAGAAGGGGGTTGAATAGTTTTACCGATTAAAACTTTGTTTTAAACGATTTAGATCGACTTATGTCAATCTATTTGATTTGTGTGTTGGATATTGATAGACAAGTATATAAGTAAGTAATGCACAAGATAAAGAGTAAAGGAACACAAAACCACGACATGAGTATTTATAGTGGTTCGGCTACAAGGACACCTTCCTTGCCCTACTCCACTCCCCGAGTATCCCACTCGAGAGTTTGTCAGCACTACACAACACAAGCTCCTTAATGTGGCAGAGAAGCCTTCACAACGTCGCATACTCCTTTTCTGGTACAAGGCTAGACACCGAGTTCTTCCACAAGGTAGAACAAAACATATCACAACGTCGCCTACACTTTATCCGGTACAAGGCTAGATACCGAGTTCCATTACAAAGGAGGAACTACTACCCAACACTACACCACTACACAACTATCCCAAAGGAGACACACTCCTTGTTACAACACTATAGAGGATATCAACAACCTCTAACCCAAATGACACAACTTGTACAGCGATGCACCATATCGATTGTATACCTTCGGCACCTTTCAGTAATGCCTTCAACTTGACCCTTTGGCCCCTTTCACTTATGCCTTCAACGCGACACTTCTATGGAGGGAGGAAAAAACTATCAACAAGTTACACTTCAGTGGTCTTGATGATGACGAAGCTTAGCAACTCATGACTTGAGCTCGCACGTCTTCAAGAGGTGGTGATATCGCCTTTAAGAGGAACCTAGAGAATCACACAAACATAAAACTACATAGAATGATCCTTTGGATTTGTGGTTAGTGAGGTTAGAATACTGAGAGAAAGTATATCTAAGAGTGGTGGTGAGCAAGAGAGAGATGACTCACTATTTATAGACAAAACATGTCTACTGTCCCATGGTTCCCACGGATCCCTCACCAGAGGGATCCGGCTAGTGTAAAACTTGGGATCCGGCTACTGGGTCAGTTTAGCCTGGATTTAGGGTTGCAAACCGGGTTATGGGTTATGGGTAATGGATTATGGACACCCAACAATATGCAATGTACCTAGTCATTGGGTTATGGATCTTGGGTCATGGGTCATGGATCATGATAATACCCAACATGACTTCATGCATGATGTCATGCAATGAGTCATGGGTTATGGATCATGCTCCATGGGTATGGGTTATGGACTTTGGTTTTTACCCAACACCATTCATTGTACTTAGTCAATGGATCATGGGTCATGGGTCATGGGTTATGGACTTTGGTTTTTACCCATTACAACATATACAAAGTACATATACATTCTTGTAAAATGAAACACTAGTTGTTATACATATGCATTTCTATAAGATGTAAACAATATTTCTTGTTAGCGTTTTATAAAAATGTCTTTGGTTTTATATAACTTATTTACTAAACATGTTTTGATATAGTTTTAATATGTTTAGTAAAAAAGTGTGTTAGTAAACTATTGTCTCAAACCATTTAAGTATTTTATTTGTTTCGTTAAAATAATTTTACATTTGTTATCAACAAAACATTAGAAGATTTTAAAATATAAATAAACAATTTTATGGCTTATTTGTATTAACAAGTTATTATGGTGGATTTAAATATAAGAAATCTACTAAAACTTGGTGATGCATTTGGAACCTTCTGCAATAAATGATTAACACTCGAGTTATCTCAGCAATCACAATGCATGCACACTTGAACATATGGAAGACACAAAGACGTCTACCGCAATGATTAAGTTGGACTTTGATTAAAAATTTGTTGGGATCCAACTATCCAATCCCTACGGTTAATACAAATGCTATATGTTGTAGAATATTATTGAAAAATAACTAGGATTCAACTATCGAGGTCCAACTTTCAATACAAACACTATATGTTATGAGAAGTTAAAAACTATAATTTCAAGTTTAAGATTAAAGTAGCAACCTTTGTATATAGTGTATATCAAAATCGTTATAACAAATGTGAGACTTAAATTATCAGATAACTATATGTTGTGACAAGTTATTGAGATTAAAGTAACAACCATTTTTTATATAGTGTGTAACAAAACTGTTAATTATAACATGCTTACATACGCAATTTCCAAGGCTCCAGAATTAGGCACAAAGTTGAGCTTTCGAGTTAATATTAACACATGAACAAAACTTTCACTTAAAAAATCAATGCACGAAAATTGTACTGGGCTTTTTAGATCCAATTAGTCTTCTTGCATGGATTACTATGAAAATTGAAACATTATCAACATTAACATATAGGTAGTTATTATTTAAAATACAAAAATACACGAATCAACATTGTTAACGCAAATTAGTCGCACTTACGTTGCCTACATTACTATTGTATACAGATGTCCCGCCGCAACAGGCTGTCTTCAAATCCTCATTCTTTTCCTAATTTATTGTTCTATTTATAGTTTACTAATTCTATAAATTTCTTTGTTTATTTTTGTTTTCAACACTAAAATCTGCAAACCTCCTTGTAAGTTTGTGTAGATTCAATAAATAATAATGTTTGGTACATCAAGATTATATAGGATATATAATGGGCCAAATATACAATGGGCCAATACTAATACTAATCTAATATTAATAGACTAACACTCCCCAGGTTTGAGCGGAGGAGACCGAACACTCAAGTGTCACGAAAATCGAAAAACAAGGCGGAAGGTAACCCTTGGTAAAAATATCGACATCTTGAAACCGAGAAGGAACATGCGAACTCGAACTTGACCAAGAGCAACCAAATCACGAACAAAATGAATATCAATCTCAATATGCTTGGTATGGCGATCTTTGAGCAGGGTTAGAAGACAAGTACACTGCACTCACATTATCACAATAAACAATAGTAGCGAGATGACAATGGTGTATGAAGCTCACATAGTAAATTCAAGCCAACATGTCTCGAGATCTGACATTGGCAACACCACGATACTCGACCTCGACCTTTGGAGCGAAAATCGTTGGTCGGCGTTTAGAGGACCATGAAAGTAAGTTGTTGCCAAGAAAACACAATAACCCGATGTAGACCGGCGGTGGTAGGGCAACCACCCAATCGACATCCGAATAAGCAACCAAGGAATCGATGGTAGAAGAAAATAATCAAACCATAAGCCAAAGTCCCAGAACATACCGTAAAATCCGTTTGAGAGCGATAAAATGAGGCTCGCGAGGATCATGCATATATAGACAAACCTGCTTTGCAAACATAAGTAATATCGGGTCTAGTGAAAGTGAGATCTTGAAGAGAACACAAAGACTCGATATAACTTAGGATCGAAACCGGATCACCATCATCACCCAACTTAGACTCGGCGTCAGCGGAGTCCGAGAAGGGTTACAACCAACCATATGTGCACGCTCAAAATCTCCATAGCATACTTACGTTGTGACAAAACATCCCGGAAGAGTCACGCGTAATCGCGACACACCCAAAAATAATTAAGAGCACCCAAATCATCATAGAGAACTCCTTATGCAAAGAAGCAATAATCCGTTGTAATAAACTATCGGAGGAAGCGATAAGCACAATATCATCCACATATAGTAGCGAAAAAGCAGTATCATCACCACAGCCGGTAAATAAATAAAGAAGAATCACACCGACTCGGTAAACCCAACATAAGAATATAAGCGACAAACCGTGAAACCATGCCCGGCGCTGCTTAAGACCATAAAGAGAACGCATAATAAACAAACATAATCCGGATGCTCGGGATCCGAAAACCGGTGGTGATGCATATAAACCGTTTGACCAAATCACCATGCAAAACGCATTCTTGACATCAAGGCGATGAGCAGGCCAATGTCGAAATAGCTACACTAAAACGATCCGAATGGTGCCCGGCTTAACAACCGGACTAAATGTCTCATCAACATCTACTCCTCCACTGTGTGCTACCATTGGCAACAAGGCGTGCCTTGTACCGACTAAGAGTGCCATCGACCAAATACTTATGGCGAAATAACCACATACACTAACAATATTGACACCCGCGGACGAGGTACACAAATCCAAGTTTTATTCTTAATAAGCGCATTATATTCATCAAACATAGCATTTCGCCAATTTGGATCATCAAGAGCATCCTTATACGACCTAGGTGAAGGAGAAACAGTGGACACATGACCAGCATACTTAGGATTAGGACGAGTAGTCCCGACACGAGAACGTGTGACCATGGGATGAATCGAAACCGGATTCGGATTAACAGTTGGAGTTGGTGGATCTTGGGAAACGGAAACGGGGGTGGGATGTTGGTTAGATGGGCTAGTGGCATGTGTGGGAAGTGGGGTGGTAATATGAGGCATAGTTGGGAAGATGGACCGTGTGTGGGAGAATTACGCTCATCGGTGTGGATAGTAGGAGCGGGAGGGTTAGGTTGAGGTTGAGGAAGCGATAGTAGATGTAGGTGATTGTTTGATTATATTGGAGATTAAATTTGAGGTGTCGTCCAAAAATCATACAAGGGACCGACATTGGGTATCGTGGAACCAAGCGGAAAAACTGTTTCATCAAAGGTAACATGTCGGAAATGATTATTTTATTGGTGTTGAGGTCCGGACAACGGTAGCCACGATGATTAGTAGCATGGCCCAAAAGATTGATGGTGTAGCACGGGCTCCAAGTTTGTGGTCGACATCAAGATGAGGGTAACAAAGACACCCAAAACACGTAAAGACTATAAGTGGTGTAGTGCGGTAAAGGCGGGTGTATGGGACTTCATTGTCAATGGCACGTGATGGTAATATATTCAAGAGGTAAGCGGCCATGTTGAGGGCTTCAACCCAATAGTTAGGAGGAGATGAGCTTGAAGCGATGAAGTCCGAATTAGATTATTAATGGTGCGAATCATCCTTTCGGATTTTCCATTTTGTTGGGAAGTGCGTGGACAAGAAAATCTAAATTCAATCCCATTGTCGGCAAATAATTTATGAAATGAGTGGTTATCAAATTCACCACCATGATCACACCGAAACGACTTAATTTCACTCTTAAATTGAGTTCTAACAAAATTACGAAACAACAAAATTTGGAAAAACATCGATTTATTAACTAAAGGATAAACCCAAACGAATCGAGAATAATGATCTAAAAATAAAACATAGTACCGAAAACCAGACAGACTCGGAATCGGGAAGTCCACAAATCCAGTGAATAATGTCAAAGAAGATCGAACTAAAGTAGAAGAACTAACAAGCGGAAGTTTCACGTGTTTGCCAAGTGACACGCATGACAAAGCACGGAGACTTCTCCTTATTACGAAATAGAATTATTGGAAATAACACGATGTAGCACTTCACTTCGGATGTCCAAGTCGTTGATGCCACGATATCTTGACTAGTGAGATAGGCTTGAGGAATAGGAGAGGTTGCGTGGCGGGTAGAGATCTCGGTGCTATCACACCGGAGCGACACCGGCGAGTATGAAAGTCTTTAACGAAAAACCAAATGGATCAAATTCAACGAGTACAATAATTATCACAAACAAATTGACGACGAAATCAAATTTTGACAATATTAGGAGTAATTAAAACATTATTTAAATGAAGAGGCGAAAAGGCGTGGCAAAATACTATGTCGAGTTAGTAGCAGGAATAGAATGCCCGTCACCAACAACAACAGATGAATAAATACGAATTAAAAACATCACTAAGATTATTGACATTATCGTTAAGATGTGAGGGCGCTTTGTGTCCATATTCCAGTCTGGAAGTAGTATCCGGTAGAGTCCCGCGATAAAGCATGTGGCGAAATAGTTTGTTGACCAGCGGGACTGGTTGACCGGTTTGACCAATTGGACCCCGACCTCCTTGATGAACTGCGTACCTAAGCGAATCGGGAAGCGAAAACCCCCTTGTTGACCTTGCGTAGCAATATGATTCCATGAACTCCACAGTGCACCACATGTGCATTCGAACCCTCGACCCCAGTGACCTTGCATACCAAACTGGACCCCTTGTGGAACTGCATGGACTAGTTGTGGAGCCTGGTACATAAGCTGAGGTCCAAAAGAACCTGGTGCATAACCTGAGACTTGTGTTGGATTAACAAAACCCGGTGGGCCTGACATAGAAGCATAATGTGGACTCGAATAAAAAGCCATAGGAGTAGTAATATTGTGAGACTGTGTCACCGAAGGAGTAATATTATGTTGCACACGAGGGGTATTGTTCATAGTGGGAGTCAAACCATTATATCCAAGGTTGACTAAGAGGCCTTGCAAGATTTCGAGTTCATTGTTTGTTAAATTGGTGCCAGTCATGATGAGAAACTGATAACAAATATGTCAATCGGCGATGCTGACAAATATGTTAATCGATGAACAAATTATTTAAATCGTTGGGGTAATCTTGAAACGAAGCACTTTGGGTTAAATAGAGGTGTAGGGTAACGTCTGATGGGATAACAAAGTTTAAGGTGATCGAATGTATGCAGATGGGATAACAAAGTGGTTTTAATAAAAACTTGTATTAATGTTTTAAACTTGTAGGTGTTGGGTTAAATCGTAGGTGTCGATGGGTAATAAAAAGCGATCGAATGTTTTAAGGCGTAGGATAACAAAGTGGTTTTAATGAGGGTTTAGGGAATCGTGAAACAAGGAAGGTCGACAACACACTTGGTCGACAAACAATCAAACACACCTCGACAACACACACGATTAGAAACAATAATACTAAACGAATAAAAATTGCGAAAGCGAGTGGATCGGTTAGGGCGATACCATGTAAGTTTGTGTAGATTCAATAAATAATAATGTTTGATACATCAAGATTATATAGGATATATAATGGTAGAATATACAATGATGGTAAATACTAATACTAATCTAATATTAATAGACTAACACTCCTAACGTTCCAGTTATTAACCAACATCATCCACCCTTATCACCCAATATCCGATCAAAGAATAAAATTGTATATTACAAAGAAGAGCTCTATTACAACTAAAATAATTCAAGAATAGCTCTTGAATCACTCAAGTTTTGAATGTTACAATTGTCGTGAAGCAAAAGAAAAGTAGTGAACATCATTATATACATGCCTTTAGCCCAGCCCAAGTAACAAGTCAATTCCTAGGACCTATAGACTTTGCTCTTGTTTATGAGCAACCATTGTATGTCTGACCCACAAATGGCCCAAGTCAATTGTTAATGATCTTGCATCTCGGGGGTTCACGTCTTCACGATTCGAATGTTACCCACAAGATTCTTAAACCAAAACGAATCCAAACAATTTAAAACTGAACCGAATTTGTCTAAACTGATCTGAATTAAATATTCGATTTTCATTCAGTTTTGGTTTTAGCAAACGTAAACCGAACACAACCAAAAAATAAATTCACATAAATATATATTTTTATAGAGAAAAGTTCATTTTTGAACTATTATTTTCCTGCATATTAAGAACAAATCTCAACTACTAAATTTATAAAAAAAAATTACTACTATTTGATAAACCTTCACTTTTTTAAAAGAAATTACATGTCTCAATAACCGTAAATCATTAACCTAAATAAATTACACTATTGTGACGAACATTTAATTAATTTTTCAATAGAGTGGCACTTTCATATACTTTTGAAAAACTTTTTTCTTTTTTTTCTTTTTTTATTCTTTTTTTGTTGTATAGTATTTTGTTTGATGAGGCAGATCTTGCATGATAATGACGATTTTATATGACGTGTCATTTTGTGTTAAAAAAGTTTATGTGTTATAAATGTTTGAAAATTTGAGAATTAAACATATGGTCCGTTTGGTTAGTGGGTTTATGTGAAGGGTTTGGGCATGAGTCCAAATAATTATTGTTTGGATGAATTTTTATCTTTTCAAAACTCATAAATAAAGGTTTTTTAAATCCCACCAAGAAGTTAGGTTTACATTAAATCCGTCGGACCCTATATATATTATCTCACATTCTTTTTTATTTTCCTATTTAAATAATATTTTTATTTAAAATTTATTATAAAATATATTTAAATAAATATATTTTCTCTCTAAATCTACCCAAAATCCAAACCCTAAACCAAATTCAAATTATAATCCAACCCCACTTATAAATAAACGGACTCATAACGTTTTGAACGGTTTCTTGACGGGTTTTAATATTTATAATGTCTCGTTATACCTATGGTCTACCCTAATGCACTAACAGGCGGTGTACCCGGTCGTGTGTAGTGTAGTATTCGGTAAAACCGAGGTCGTCCCAAGAGCTATGTGTGTGGATTAATACTAAGTCTAGGTGTCATGATTTTAATATGATTTTGATATCGAATTAACTAATTAACTACTAAAGCAAATAAAGGCAAAGGATGTGATCAATAGAGGAGAGTGGTGCTAACCTAGTTACTCATCCTAACTAGTAATGTTTACGTCTAATTACTTCCAATTACTTGGTGGGGTCAAAGTCGAGAGGACAACATTTGGTCAATTCGTCCTAACCTATCGACAAAGAGTACCACTGGAGAAGTCGGTGTCCCTCATAAGTCCGATTGTTCTGGTCCCTAAGCCAAGTCATTAAGTTCCGCTACATGCTAGACTTATAATAGTGAGTGCCGGCGCTAGCATCTTAACACTCACCCCTAATTCTTAAGTTCATCCAAGCGGTAGGTGATCGGTTGGTCAAATCGCACAAGTAGAAAGGGTCGTCGGTTGGTCATATCTTACCCTTCCGTCTCGGTCTACTCACTTAGGGTCGATTGGTCATATCTCCTAAGCAACTAGCCTCTACCGCCATTCAAAACTACCAAACAAGGGTAGCTACCAATAAACTATGCATGCATACACTTAGAAATAATTTTACGGAAGCAATGTAAACACAAACAAAACAATTAAGGAATCATAACTAGGCGAGCACCAAGAGGTGCTTAGCCACTCATATTAACCATACAAATCAATTCAATGTTTAATGTTACGAAATACATGAATCGAAAGTAAAGAAAAGATAAAAGCTAATGCTTATCGTAGGGGAGTGATTTCTCCTTGGAGATAGCTCCGTATGCTCCTCTAGATCGCCTTTGGCTTCTTCTCACGTTCTCGATTGTTGTGTGTGAAATGGGATGCTTTGAAATCTTTGGAAATCGTGGGGTATTTATAGGCGGATCTTGGTTCTGGCGTAACTATTAAAAGAGTTACGCCGTAACATATAATTCTTCGTAAATTGCACTAAAAATCTTTGGTTACTGGCGTAACCTTAGGAAGGAGTTACGCCGTATCTTCAATAAATCTTGGTTACGCCGTAGTTGATGCATGAGTTACGGCGTAATTATCGCGCGCGAAACCTCATTTGACCTAATATGGTTACGTCGTAATCTTTGGGAGAGTTACGCCGTAATCTTACGATAAGTTGGTTTTACGAGCCACGCTTTAGTTACGGCGTAATGTGAGAGAGGAGTTACGCGTAACTTCTTCAAAGTGAGCATACTATGATAAATCTTCAATAAACTCTCCAATTCCGCGTCTCTTTAGCTCCAATGCTCGTAATTTACACGAAAGTGAAATATAATGGAAAACAAGCGTAAATCCATATAAATGATATAAATTACAAGCATTATCGGAAATTGACACTTAATATTCGGGATAATTTGATGTTATCAAATATCCCCCACTTGAACTCTACTTGCCCTCAAGTAGACCTTATTAGATAGATTCCTAAAAGATATCTCCCATTACGGAAAATATAAGTTTACAAATCCTTATGCTAGAATAAAACAAAGCCGAACACCTCACGAAATGGGAACGAAACACTCAAATCTCTCAACTATTCTAAGTGTCAATTTCGGGTGATCACTCAATCGCATGATCATAGCATGTATTCTATCATAAGCTTGGCGGTTACACAAATCTCCACCACTAGAGTTAAGGGCTAAACAATTCTCGAAGGCAATATGGGTAGACACGACAAAGGTTAAGGGTGATTTGTCATTACTAACATGTCACGTGAAGTGGACAAAATCAATGATACATGACCAAATCCATGGCCAAGACACCAAAGATTGCTCGTTGCATCACCTAGACACGCTTCATGACTAAAGGGTAGGATAAGACATGGGATATATAAATGGTGTAAAATAAAAATCAAGCGGATAGTCTAAATCTATAACCAAGTCATCACCACTTACCGTCCGCCCAAAGTTCAAGCTTTGAAGTTAAGAAACGGATCATGATATACTAGGTAGATGTGTCATTAGAGGGCGTCATGATGGGCACACTACCTTTTCTCCAACTGTTGGCGCAATTACCAACTCAAATCTTCAAATGTGACCGAGGTGGCCTCCTCGATACTAAATCTATATTAAGCTCATAACATAGTGCTTATAACATCGCACTTTACAATCAAATAACATAACATAACATATACTAACTTTTTTTTTTATAATCACATTTTTTTCAACATAAACATAACAACTAAACATAACATCCCCCCACTTGAGATGAACAATGGGAATTCGGGGGGTCTTCAATGATCTTTAAGAATATGTCGTCGACGAAAGCGTGATTCCCAAACCTTTCCACTTGAACCTTGAACTTAGGCAAATGATGACTTCCCAATCACAAATAAAGACTACAGGGTAGGCTAAGGTGTATAGGTGTAACGAAACAATATATTGGGTTAACAAAATGAAAGGAATGGCTCAGATGGGTGTATCTAGGGGTATCTTGCACTAAAGGTGAGTGCAACAAAAGGGTTTCACATGGGGGTCGAGAAGTCGAGGTGACTAATCGATAGACACACAATGGTAGGCTATTTGGGTGATAATCCTATAATCTTGCCTTCTTAAACGAAAAGTCCAAATACATCGAGCTAACTCAACATACCTCGTCTATGGTCTCGAAATGATGCAAAGGCCAAGTTCTAAAGTTTACAAGCTACCGGCACACTCATAATTTGGTGGATTTGGGGTAAAATTTTGGAAACGGATAAGGCTAATCTCACCATATAATATCAAGGGTTATATGTGCTCGGCTAAGGTCTAATCTAGTTAGGTTAAGAAAAACATGTCAAAATTTTAAAAATGGCATAATTTTTCAAAATAAACTAGAAAAACGAGGGCAAAATAAAGTTCTAAGCGTTAAATAAAGGTGAAGAGAAAAGAGACAATTCTACTCCGTCCCCACACTTGAATTGTACAAAGTCCCTTTGTACTAAGCGTTAAATAAAGGTGAAGAAAAGTAGAATTAGGCGAGAACTTCCACGAAATTTGCTCCAAAAGAAAGAAGGCCCACGAAAAGAGTCGTGCCTTCGCATAAGCATCCACGAGCAAACTTCAATCCACGAAATCACACTACCGACAAGCATAATTCTAAAAGAAAAAATGAAAAATGAAAAATAAACCTAACTCACTTTCGTAGGAATCACGGTTGCATTTAGCATATGCAACAAGCCTTTTAAACCACTTGGTGTCCCAAGTGGACGAGTGAAGTCTCGTGAGGGCTTACAGGGAACATACCCACAAAGTTCATTTAAAAGACTAATACAAGGTTATTGTGTTTAAAATGAAAGAAGTAATGTAGAGGATAGTTACGTCGTATAGAAGGAGTTACGCCGTAACTAGGCAAAACACGCATCTGTTGCAAAAGTGTAGCTACGGCGTAACCATTGAGATGGGATTACGCCGTAATTGGTAATGCATCCGAAGTTCTGCTTGCAAGGGGCTGTTACAGGCGTAACCATGAGAATGAGTTCTGCCAGTAACTCTGTCGAATCGACATCTTTGCAACAACAACTTTTCTTCGTTTCTGCAAAATGGTTAAAACACAAAACCCAATGAAATGGAAATAAAACAAATGAAAGGGATAATTCGGGTTGTCTCCCGAAGAGCACTTTTCTTTATTCTGAGTCTTTAAGTTAGACTCGAGCCTCGGGGCTTTATGGTGGCCTTTGGACTTGGCCAACTTCCTCCATGTCTTTCATCAAGTTATGTCTGACCCAAGCGACATTTGTGGCAGTGCGGAGGTACTCTTTAGTCTCGATCTTCCGAATTTTGCAAAATTTTTCCTCCGGCCCCAAGTGGTATCTAGTAAACTCATATTTTTCAGCAATAATCGGGGGTGGCCTCTTATATGGAATCCCAAGGAGTTTGCACCTCCTTTGCTCATATGCTTCATCGTCGGGGTCAGTAAATTCCTCTTTTCCTTGCAACTCAAGGTAATCTAAAATCCCTTCTATGTCATCGTCGTCAGACTCGGTGCCTTTAAACCATTCCTCGTCGAGCAAATCTTCTACCAGTATACGTTTGCATTCTTCCTTCTCATTTCTTACTGACTCTTTGGCATCCTCAATTGTTATGTCACTCAAGTTGCTAGGACTCTCGTCGTTCGGATTTTCTTTACTCATATATTCTTTCCAGATCTTTTCCTTTGTCAACGTATCAACTTTTCCATATTTGATCTTGACCCAACTGTCAAATCCCAAGTTGTCTAACCAAGGCAATTTTGTTCTTTCCGTATCGTTGGTTGAGGTCCAAAAGAATTCATCCTCCCCAACTCTCATTAAACTGCTTCCCCCATTACATTTATCGTCATAAGGGTTGCATGATGCCCGAAAACTTCCCGGAGTTTTATCTTTTCACACCAATGACTTGGGCTTCTTTGTCATCGGTGTTGCTTAAAGGATCTTCCACGATAGATGTCATCATTAACCAATTCCTTTTTCGATGATGATCCTCGTAGTCAATCTTGAGCTTTTTAGAAGATTCGGGTTAATTTTAGCATTCCCGAATTGTATCGCATACCAATCATCAAATGACAAATCTTCGAACTTGACATCATGTCTTTCAAGCTCGTGAGGGCACGTCCATTCTTCTTCTTTTAAGCTACCACCACCGTTGCAATACTCGCGGAAAGGGTCGCACGTAGGCCATGCTCGCGTGGATTCATCGTCAGTTATGATTATCGGAGTGCACCAGTGAGTGATAGGTGGCTCCTCTTCTTCCTCGAATGAGAGCTTTTCCAATCTTTCTTCATCAGTATATGCAGCCCACATGAATTTGTTATTTTTGACCCTATCCTTATCGGTTCCTCCGTCGCAAATTTCATTTCTAGGGTCGCATGAAGCCCATAGATCATACCAGTCCCCCTTAGCTACGGGTATCTTCTTGCACTAGTGATATTTTCTTTTAGATGGGGACAGAGGGCATAAATTAATGTCGTGGGACCATCCGTTAATTACATGTGTTCTGATTCGTCCACTTCGAGAAATATGTCTGCCCATGTATCCCAGTTACGCCGTAATTGTGATGTTTGGTTACGGCGTAACTCGCTTGAGTCATCCTTATCGACATCTTTCATAATCCCACGATCGCTGTCAAAAACATAGTTACGCCGTAACTCTTCAGACATGTTACGGCGTAACTCCAATCTGTCGTCGAATTTTCACTAGAATCCGAATCTTCGGTGTGAGAATTAGCTTGTAACTTTGAGTCATCATCAGCAAAAATGACCTTACATTCCATTGTGGGTTTTGTTCCTTCCGGTTTAGTATTATTCTTCCTTACCTTCTCACTAAGCTTTTCCACCATGGTTTCAAGGTTTTTTAGGGTTGTATCGTGATTGGAAAGACTTCTGTCAGTGTTTTCCTGGAATTCTTTTAGCCATTCATCTTGTTCCTTTTGTCTTTGGGCTGAACTTTCCAGGAATTTGTTTATTGTCTCTTCAAGGTTGGGCTTTCTTTCTCCATAAGGCCCACGATTGTAGTTTCCAGCAGATCCTCCACGATAACCATTACTATTTCGATTATCTCCGTAAAACGGTCGATTTTCTCCATATTTAGCTTCTTGATTATATTTTCATCGTTGTTGTGAGGAAAATTCTTGGTGAGATGTCCTCCCCCACAGCTTTCACAACCTACTTGGATGGCATGAACGGTTTCTTTGATTTTCAGCATATCTCGACTCAGATTTTCAATTTTGCTAGTGATGGCTGCAATTTCGTCAAAACTTCCGCCTTGGTTTCTTTTGCTTTCTCCATCGTGCCATTTTTGGGAATGATTAGCCATTTTTTGAATGGCTTCAATTGCTAGAGTAGGAGTCATGCTCGGGATTGGTCCCTGATAGTCCAACATCATCTTGTAGTCACGTTGATTCCTTTGTAGAAGATGTTGACCTTTTCTTTGGTTGTTCGGATCATGTGTAGGACACTTGTAAAGGAGATCGTTGTATCTATCCCGGGCTTGATACAACGTTTCATCGTCTTCTTGCTTGAAATTATGGATCTCAAGAGTGGTTAGATATCTTTGACGGAGGACAATACCTCTGGATGAAGTGCTTCTTTAGTAGAGCCCAGTATTAAGCGCCCGTGAGCAATCTTCGATCCATCTTCGGCGGCCCGATGAGAGTCATGGGAACACCCTTAGCATAACGACGTCATGAGACACACCCGGAATGTTGAAAAGGCTTGCGATGTATAAGACATTTTCAACGTGCTCATACGCATCTTCGTCCCTGTTTCCTGAAAAAGGGTTAGCACGAAGCTCCCTCATAAATTGGTCTTTAATTTCGAAATGGACATCAGCTCCAATTTCTGGTCTTACGAGCCCCGACCCTTGTTCTTCTCTTGTCAACGCCAAATATTCCTCAAGAGTGAGGTCATCAATGTTAACAACTTCCATAGTACCCGAAAACTTGAAAAGAGATCGTGAGAATTTGAGAAAATTTTAAAACAAAACAAAATGAAAGACTTAATAGCAATCCTAATATAACTCCCGTGTGCGCCAAAAACTTGATGCGGGTTTCTTGACGGGTTTTAATATTTATAATTACTCGTTATACCTATGGTCTACCCTAATGCACTAACAGGCAGTGTACCCGGTCGTGTGTAGTGTAGTATTCGGTAAAACCGAGGTCGTCCCAAGAGCTATGTGTGTGGATTAATACTAAGTCTAGGTGTCACAGATTTTAATATGATTTTGATAAGGAATTAACTAATTAACTACTAAAGCAAATAAAGGCAAAGGATGTGATCAATAGAGGAGAGTGGTGCTAACCTAGTTACTCATCCTAACTAGTAATGTTTACGTCTAATTACTTCCAATTACTTCAGGTGGGGTCAAAGTCGAGAGGACAACATTTGGTCAGTTCGTCCTAACCTATCAACAAAGGGTACCACTGGAGAAGTCGGTGTCCCTCATAAGTCCGATTGTTCTGGTCCCTAAGCCAAGTCATTAAGTTCCGCTACATGCTAGATTTATAATAGTGAGTGCCGGGCGCTAGCATCTTAACACTCACCCCTAATTCTTAAGTTCATCCAAGCGGTAGGTGATCGGTTGGTCAAATCGCACAAGTAGAAAGGGTCGTCGGTTGGTCATATCTTACCCTTCCGTCTCGGTCTACTCACTTAGGGTCGGTTGGTCATATCTCTAAGCAACTAGCCTCTACCGCCATTCAAAACTACCAAACAAGGGTAGCTACCAATAAACTATGCATGCATACACTTAGAAATAATTATCTGGAAGCAATGTAAACACAAACAAAACAATTAAGGAATCATAACTAGGCCAGCACCAAGAGGTGCTTAGCAGCTCATATTAACCATACAAATCAATTCAATGTTTAATGTTACGAAATACATGAATCGAAAGTAAAGAAAAGATAAAAAGCTAATGCTTATCGTAGGGGAGTGATTTCTCCTTGGAGATAGCTCCGTATGCTCCTCTAGATCTGCCTTTGACTTCTTCTCACGTTCTCTGATTGTTGTGTGTGAAATGGGATGCTTTGAAATGTTTGAAATCGTGGGGTATTTATAGGCGGATCTTGGTTCTGGCGTAACTATTAAAAGAGTTACGCCGTAACATATAATTCTTCGTAAATTGCACTAAAAATCTTGGTTACTGGCGTAACCTCGGGAAGGAGTTACGCCGTATCTTCAATAAATCTTGGTTACGCCGTAGTTGATGCATGAGTTACGGCGTAATTATCGTAGTGTGTGGAACCTCATTTGACCTAATATGGTTACGTCGTAATCTTTGGGAGAGTTACGCGTAATCTTCGATAAGTTGGTTTTACGAGCCACGCTTTAGTTACGGCGTAATGTGAGAGAGGAGTTACGCCGTAACTTCTTCAAAGTGAGCATACTATGATAAATCTTCAATAAACTCTCCAATTCCGCGTCTCTTTAGCTCCAATGCTCGTAATTTACACGAAAGTGAAATATAATGGAAAACAAGCGTAAATCCATATAAATGATATAAATTACAAGCATTATCGGAAATTGACACTTAATATTCGGGATAATTTGATGTTATCAACCGAAAAGTCCAAATACATCGAGCTAACTCAACATACCTCGTCTATGGTCTCGAAATGATGCAAAGGCCAAGTTCTAAAGTTTACAAGCTACCCAAGACACTCATAATTTGGTGGATTTGGGTAAAATTTTGGAAACGGATAATGCTAATCTCACCATAAAATATCAAGGGTTATATGTGCTCGGCTAAGGTCTAATCTAGTTAGGTTAAGAAAAACATGTCAAAATTAAAAATGGCATAATTTTTCAAAATAAACTAGAAAAGCGAGGGCAAAATAAAGTTCAAGAGATAATTTTACTCCGTCCCTCACTTGAATTGTACAACGTCCCTTTGTACTAAGCGTTAAATAAAGGTGAAGAAAAGTAGAATTAGGCGAGAACTTCCACAAATTTGCTCCAAAAGAAAGAAGGCCCACGGAAAGAGTGGTGCCTTCGCATAAGCATCAACGAGCAAACTTCAATCCACGAAATCACACTACCGACAAGCATAATTCTAAAAGGAAAAATGAAAATAAACCTAACTCACTTTCGTAGGAATCACGGTTGCATTTAGCATATCAACAAGCCTTTTAAACCACTTGTTGTCCCAAGTGGACGGTGAAGTCTCGTGAGGGTTTCTGAGGAACACACTCACAAAGTTTATTTAAAATACTAATACAAGGTTATTGTGTTTAAAATGAAAGAAATGTAATGAGATGATAGTTCGTCAGAACTCTAGGAGGAGTTACGCCATAACTAAACAAAACACGCATCTGTTGCAAAAGTATAGATACGGCGTAAACACCGAGATGGGATTACGCGGTGGTTGGTAGTGCATATGAAGTTACTCTGCAAGGGGCTGTACAGGCGTAACCATGAGAATGAGTTCTGCAGTAACTCTAATTAGATCGTTATCTTTGCAATGACAACTTTTCTTCGTTTCCTACAAAATGGTTAAAACACAAAACCCAACAAAAATGGAAATAAAACAAAAGAAATGGATAATTCGGGTTGTCTCTCGAAAGAGCACTTTTCTTTATTTACGAGTCTTTAAGTTAGACTCAGAGCCTCGGGGCTTTATGGTGGCCTTTGAACTTGGCCAACCTCCTCTATGTCCTTCATCAAGTTATGTCTGACCCAAGCGACATTTGTGGCAGTGCAGATGTACTCTTTAGTCTCGATCTTCCAAATTTTGCAAATTTTTTCCTCCGGCCCCAAGTGGTATCTAGTGAACTCATATTTTTCAGCAATAATCGGGGGTGGCCTCTTATATGGAATCCCAAGGAGTTTGCACCTCCTTTGCTCATATGCTTCATCTTCGGGGTCAGTAAATTCCTCTTTTCCTTGCAACTCAAGGTAATATAAAATCCCTTCTATGTGATCGTCGTAAGACTCGGTGCCTTTAAACCATTCCTCGTCGAGCAAATCTTCTACTAGTACACGTTTGCATTCTTCCTTATAATTTCTTACTGACTCTTTGGTATATTCGATTGTTATGTCACTCAAGTTGTTAGGACTCTCGTTGTTCGGATTTTCTTTACTCATATATTCTTTCCAGATCTTTTCCTTCATCAACGAATCAATTTTTCCATATTTGATCTTGACCCAACTATCAAATCCCAAGTTGTCTAACCAAGGCAATTTTGTTCTTTCCGTATCGTTGGTTGAGGTCCAAAAGAATTCATCCTCGCCAACTCTCATTAGACTGCTTTCCCCATTACATTTATCGTCATAAGGGTTGCATGATGCCCAGAAAACTTCCCCAGGAGATTTTATCTTTTCACACCAATGACTTCGGGCTTATTTGTCATCGGTCTTGTAAAGGATCTTCCACGCGAGATGTAATCATTAACCAATTCCTTTTTCGATGATGATCCTCGTAGTCAATCTTGAGCTTTTAAGGCGATTCGGGTTATTTTTAGCATTCCGAATTGTATCGCTGCACCAATCATAAAATGTCAAATCTCGAACTTGACATCATGTCTTTCAAGCTCGTGAGGGCACGTCCATTCTTCTTCTTTTAAGCAACCACCACCGTTGCAATACTCGCGGAAAGGGTCGCACGTAGGCCATGCTCGTGTGGATTCATCTTCAGTTATGATTATTGGAGTGCACCAGTGAGTGGTAGGCGGCTCCTCTTCTTCCTCAAACAAGAGCTTTTATAATCTTTCTTCATCAGTATATGCAGCCCACATGAATTCGTTATTTTTGACCCTATCCTTATCGGTTCCTCCGTCGCAAATTTCATTTCTAGGGTCGTACGAAGCCCATAGATCATACCAGTCCCCCTTAGCTACGGGTATCTTCTTGTACCAGTGATATTTCCTTTTATATGGGGACAGAGGGTATAAATTAATGTCGTGGGACCATCCGTTAATTACATGTGTTCCGGATTCGTCCATTTAGAAATATGTCGCCCGTGTATCGATTCTGCCAGAAGCGTGATATTTAATTACGGCGTAACTCGCTTGAGTCATCCTATCGACATCTTTCATAATCCGCGTCGATCGTCAAAAATATAGTTACGCCGTAACTCTTCGGACATGTTACGGCGTAACTCCATCTGTCGTCGAATTTTCACTAGAATCCGAATCTTCGTGTGAGAATTAGCTTGTGTCTTGGTCATCATCGGAAAAATGACCTTACATTCCATTGTGGGTTTTGTTCCTTCCGGTTTAGTGTTATTCTTCCTTACCTTCTCACTAAGCTTTTCCACCATGGTTTCAAGGTTTTTTAGGGTTGTGTCGTGATTGGAAAGACTTCTGTCAGTGTTTTCTTGGAATTCTTTTAGCCATTTATCTTGTTCCTTTTGTCTTTCGGTTGAACTTTTCAGGAATTTGTTTATTGTCTCTTCAAGGTTGGGCTTTCTTTCTCCATAAGGCCCGCGATTGTAGTTTCAGCAGATCCTCCACGAAAACCATTACTATTACGATTATCTCCAGTAAAGCGGTCGATTTTCTCCATATTTAGCTTCTTGATTATATTTTCATCGTTGTTGTGAGGACAATTCTTGGTGAGATGTCCTCCCACGCTTTCACAACCCACTTGGATGGCATGAACGGTTTCTCGATTTTTAGCATATCTCGACTTAGATTTTCAATTTTGCTAGCGATGGTCGCAATTCGTCAAAACTTCCGCTTTGGTTTCTTTTGCTTCCACCATCGTGCCATTTTGGGAATGATCACCATTTTTGAATGACTTCAATTGCTAAAGTAGGAGTCATGTTCGGATCGGTCCTTGATAGTCCAACATCATCTTGTAGTCGCGTTGATTCCTTTGTAGAAGATGTTGACCTTTTCTTTGGTTGTTCGGATCATGTGTAGACATTTGTAAGGAGATCGTTGTATCTATCCGGGCTTGATACAACGTTTCATCATCTTCTTGCTTGAAATTATGGATCTCCAGTGGTTAGAAATCTTGACGGAGGCAATACCTCGGATGAAGTGCTTCTTTAGTAGAGCCCAGTATTAACTACCCCGACGGGCAATCTTCGATCCATCTTCCGGCCCGATGAAGTCATGGGGAACACCACTTAGCATAACGTCATGAGACACACCGGAATGTTGAAAAGGCTTGCGATGTATAAGACATTTTCAACGTGCTCAAACGCATCTTCGTCCCTGTTTCCTGAAAAAGGGTAAGCACGAAGCTCCCTCATAAATTGGTCTTTAATTTCGAAACGGACATTAGCTCCAATTGCCAGTCTTACGAGCCCCGACCCTTGTTCTTCTCTTGTCAACGCCAAATATTCATCGAGAGTAAGGTCATCAATGTTAACAACTTCCATGGTACCTGAAAACTTGAAAACAGATCGTGAGAATTTGAGAAAACTTTAAAACAAAATGAAAGACTTAATAGCAATCCTAATATAACTCCCGAGAACGGCGCCAAAAACTTGATGCGGGTTTCTTGAGCGTGTTTTAATATATAAGTCTCGTTATACCTATGGTTCACCATAATGCACTAACGAGGCGATGTACCCGTGTGTGTAGTGTAGTATTGATAAAACCGAGGTCGTCCCAAGAGCTATGTGTGTGGATTAATACTAAGTCTAGGTGTCACGATTTTAATATGGTTTTGATATTGAATTAACTAATTAAAAGCAAATAAAGGCAAATGATGTGATCAATAGAGAGTGGTGCTAACCTAGTTATTCATCCTAACTAGTAATGTTTACGTCTAATTACTTCCAATTACTTAGGTGGGGTCAAAGTCGAGAGGACAACATTTGGTCGGTTCGTCCTAACCTATCGACAAAAGAGCCACCACGGAGAAGTCGGTGTCCTCACACGTCCGGTTGTTCACGGTCCCCTAAGCCAAGTCATTAAGTTACGCTACATGCTAGACTTATAATAGTTAGTGCCGGCGCTAACATCTTAGACACTCGCCCTCTAATTCTTAAGTTCATCCAAGCGGTAGGTGATCGGTTGGTCAAATCGCACAAGTAGGCAGAATTGTCGGTTGGTCATATCTTACCCTTCCGTCTTAGTCTACTCACTTAGGGTCATTGGTCATATCTCTAAGCAACTAGCCTCACCGCCATTCAAAACTACCGAAACAAGGGTAGCTACCAATAAACTATGCATGCATACACTTAGAAATAATTATACGTAAGCAATGTAAACACAAACAAAACAATTAAGGAATCATAACTAGGCCAACACCAAGAGGTGCTTAGCCATTCATATTAACCATACAAATCAATTCAATGTTAAATGTTACGAAATACATGAATCGAAAGTAAAGAAAGATAAAAGCTAATGCTTATCGTAGGGAGTGATTTCTCCCTTGGAGATAGCTCCGTATGCTCCTCTAGATCTGCCTTTGGCTTCTTCTCATGTTCTCTCGATTGTTGTGTGTGAAATGGGATGCTTTGAAATGCTAAAAATCGTGGGGTATTTATAGGCCAGATATTGGTTACGGCGGCGTAACTATTAAAAGAGATTCTGCCGAACACATAATTCTTCGTGAAATTGCGATAATCTTTGTTACGGCGTAACCTTAGTAAGGAGTTCGCCGTATCTTCAATAAATATTGGTTACGCCGTAGTTGATGCATGAGTTACGGCGTAATTATCAGCGGGAACCTCATTTGACCTAATATGGTTACGTCGTAATCTTTGGGAGAGTTACGTAATCTTCATATTTGGTTTTCGAGCCACGCTTTAGTTACTGGCGTAATGTGAGAGAGTTACCGTAACTTCTTCAAAGTGAGCATACTATGATAAATCTTTAATAAACTCTCTAATTCCGCGTCTCTTTAGCTCCAATGTTCGTAATTTACCTGAAAGTGAAATATAATGGAAAACAAGCGTAAATCCATATAAATGATATAAATTACAAGCATTATCGAGGGAAGACACTTAATATTCAGGATAATTTGATGTTATCAACCATTATCCCACAAGTATACGTATATTTAACTCTTGCATAATTATGTTAGCGTTCATGAATGATAAAATTGGAGATTTTGGGTAAAAAAGATTTTGAGTTAAGAAGATTAACTAATGAGGCTAGGGGATTAACCCCCCTAAATGGTTTATGATTAAATTGATGATTTTGGGGTTTTAGTTTGATCAAAGCGAATGATCATGTAAATGTGAAAATGGTGTTTGGCATATAGATAGGATATGTGATTACCGTTGTTATATAATGAGAAACGTACTTAATTGATGGTGATTATAGTCTAGGAATCAACAAATTGGTGGTTGGCTCTTGAAATAGGATAGCCTCGTATTGAGGTAAGTAAATTGGTCTTAAACTTGTTTATAATGCTTTATGATAATGTTGAGTTGTGGTAATAAAATACGTTACATGTATAGGAGAGCATGTTTTAACTAGTTTGGATCCATTACTGGGGTGTGCTTAGCCTTGTTAGTCGTAATAAGCTAAGGTATGATTATAGCTTGGTTAGTCATAACTAGCTATAGACCTATAGTGTATTTTAAGTATAACTAAATGTTGGTAAGTGCAAAAGTTATAGAGCTTCTTATTCATAAATTGATTTAGTTAGTTGATAAGGCCAGATAAAGGCATGTCATGATCCATAGTGTTTGGATTATGTATTATTAACACAGTCATGTCATTTACTTACTAAGTATTTATGCTTGTGCTTTCAAGCTTTTCATGTAGAGAAAGGTAAGGAAAAAACATAAAGATTGAAAGAACAAAATTAAAAGTTTGTTGGGATTTATATTTGAGTAGGTAAATACAAAACAATAAGTGAAGAATGAAGACAATGCAAAACACGAGGGACTTAGAAGACAATGAAGATTTTACTTATTAGTCCTTTGTAAATCTATTTCTTTATTATATAAAGAGATACATGTAATTAGGTTTTATGTGTCAAGATGTAAACACCGGATATGTGTGTGTGTAATCTAGGCGTAGGGTATGAAAAACGCCTAGGGTTAGAGTTTTGTTTAGCTTCAAGATCATATCTTTGATCCACTGTTACAAGGTGTGTAACATGTAGTCACGTACTACACTTGATCAAGTAGTATTGGAGCTATTAGTTGATGTATATTGTAGAGATGATGATGAGGAAAACCATTTACAATAACATTGATGTTCTATCTATTCCACGCATATTGTTTTGTTATTGTTATCACTAGTGCTTAAAACGATCAATGGAGTTATCACAAACTTCACAAAGTTACTTGCCACTTTGCTCATAGTAGGTAAGTTATCTCTCAAGACCATGTTCAAGAAAGTTTAAACCCCCGTTGTGTCTTGTAAATGAAGTCTTTTGAAGTGTTTAAGTGCTATTTAAAGTTAAAGCCCTGCATCTTGAATGGGAATGAATATGTTGTCATAAAGTTTGTGAATGGGTCAAAATGAGTGTTTGAAACATGGTGAAGTTTTGGTAACATTGTGTTTTGAAAAGATTTCAAAAGTAGCCAAGTCGTCCACGTTATAACCTTTTCTAGACCGAAAAACAAAATTCTCAAATAGGCGACTTTGGAATTACACTACCAACTTAATATCATGACACGTGTCAACTTTTATAAATACACAAAGTACAAATATGTAAATTATGTGTAAGACTTGTCACTAGATGTTACGCGAATGCGACTTGTTTTTAAAAATCTATGTAAACCCGAACCCATTTAATTCGTGGTTTTAAAAATCTATGTAGACCCGACCGGACCCATTTAAACCCAATTTCTAAAAGATCCATCTAAACCCAAACCCAAACCCATGACCCGACCCACCTATTTTTCCACCAAATCCTTAATGAGAAATAGTTTTAAGATATACCCTGAAAAAAAGAAGAGGGAGTTTGGAAAAAAGTTTTTCAGGAAAGGAGGGAAAGGGTGAAAAAAATCGCGCGCAGGTAATGATGCGAAAACATCGCCCACTCACTATTTTTCCTTCTTTCATCATCTCAATTAACCTTCACCTTCTTTGAATAATTTTCGGAACGACACACACACACACCGACTCTTAGTTTTCTCTTTCTTCCAAAACCCTAGATTCTATCTTTCACACGCCCCCAATTCATCTCTTTCTTTCAAGATCTGTTTTTTTTTTAATATCTATTCTTTAACCAGGTGGTTACCAGCTACTTAACTGATTTTCAACTATCTATCTTCCTGTTTTTATATATGTGGTTGAATGTATATGTTGTGCTGGTATATGTAATGGTGTTGAATAGCTGTAATAAATGTTAAAGATTGTAACTTTGAATGAATTTGTGTCTTTTTATGGGTGGGTTTTCTGATTTAATGCAGTTTGAGCTCTAATTTTGTATAACAAGTTTAATTCAGAAAAAAAGTTATAGTTTTTAGTAGTTTGCAGTACGAAATTTTTGTTAAACAGAGGTGATATGCGGCTAGGTAGGAAAAAAAGCGTGTGGTAATCGTTGTGCGTGGAAGTTGGTCTGGCTTTGAGACTTAGGGTGTTAGGGTTGAAGTAGGTGAGAAAGGTCACAATGCACCTAGTAATACGGATAAAAGTTGGATTGTAGATAAACTGTTGTACTTGCTTGTTATTTTTTGTTATAAGGAGGTGATACTTTAGGTTGAAATTGAAATTGTGCGTATGGTTGAACTTCTTGTTACCGCCAGGGCAAGTGATTGTTGTGTGTGGGCTCTGTATGTGTAAGTTTGTTATTGTAACAGTATCTTAGGGATGAAACTTTTGTGCTTTGTTTATTGCCGTGTCTATGTAACATACAGTGTAATTCACAAGAGTGGTGGAAATAGGATTTTTTTTATTGTCATTAGAAATTCTAAATGAGCTGGGCAAGCCGAGCCGGAAGTTTGAGCTCATATTATTTTGTTGTTGATTGTGTTTACTATTTATAGTTGTTGGAGTTGAGGTGTTTTAACAGGATTAATGAACTTTGTGTGCTATTTATGTGCCTGTCTGGCTTAAATTTGGGTGTAGATTGGCATTTATATTGATTGGTCACAATGCACATACATGGTTTGCAGACAATGGTGTTACTTGAGGTTCCTAGGTTTTAAATCACACAAATTAAGCACCAATAATAGTTAGTGTTCATATTGACTTCCGTTGTATGCTGATATATTCATGGCATCTTAAAAAGTATTTGTAACATGTCTTACGGTGTCAGCATGCTCTTTCTAATCTAATGGTACTAATACACCCCTTTCTTTTTGTTATTGTAGGCTGCAAAGTTTCGTGCAAAGTTATTGTAGCTAGGCTTGTGTAACAGGAAAATCAAGCCAATGAATTCCGGCGTGTATGTAATGAAAGCGGTCAAAAAGTCATGAGAATGGGGAAATTCATAAGAGCAGTGAAGTTCTCTGTGGAACTCCAATTAGTGAAGCAACTCAGGAAAATCAAGCCAATGGATCGAGTCAACCAGATAAGCGATCAAAAGGTCGACCAAGTAAAACAAAACAAACATTTACTGGGACTCCAAGAGTTTTACGATCAAGGTCACAAGAGAAACCTAAAATTCCCGAACCAGTTGAAGCTCCTTCACAAGATGCAGACAGCAAAGAAAAGAAGAAAAGAAAGAAGAAGAACATAAATAAGGATGAGAAAGATGAATTTTCGAAAATCAAAACACATTTAAGATACCTAATAAAGCGAATGGACTACGAGCAAAACTTTATAGATGCTTATGTTGGCGAGGGGTGGAAAGGGCAGAGGTTCGATTTTACTATAAGTCTTTCTTATTGTTATTACTGTTATTCGCTTGAACATTGCAGTTCTTATTTGTCTATTATTTTGTGCCAAGCAGCCTGGAAAAGTTAAGACCGGAGAAGGAGCTTGAACGTGCTAAATCAGACATCAATCGCTATAAGTTGAAAATTAGAGACCTGTTTAAACAGATTGACACATCACTTGAGGAAGGCAGGTTTCCGGAGACTTTATATGATTCTGATGGGCTAATTGACAGTGAGGATGTAAGATATCTATGTACTATAACCTTCTCACCGTTTTTATTTTTACTGTTAGTGATCTTGATGGCAAATTTTGATGATGTATTAGTACTCAGGAGGTTGCTTGTGTTTTATTCTTTTTTTCTGGCAGATATTTTGCTCAAAATGTGCCCAATCAGACGTTCGGCTTGACAATGACATTATTCTTTGTGATGGTGCCTGTGACCGTGGATTCCATCAGTTTTGTTTGGATCCACCTTTATTGAAAGAACAAGGTAGCATCTCAATTCACACAATTAGTTGGTGCTGCTACTAATTGGTGGTGGCATTGTTTATTTTAATTATAAATAGACTAATTTATGCTTATGTTGTACTTCTAGCGGGTCAAAAGCATAAAGTTCTAGCAAAAATTTTAGCTGATAGTATTTGTGAAATACACCAGAAGTTGGCTAAAGTGTATTTTTTCATCAATGCAACCTCGCAATTTTTTTTTTATTCAAGATTTTAGATCATTATTGTGATCTTATTGTTATTGTATTTGACAAGAAAAATAAATTGTTTGACATGTGGTAATTCACTAATTCCCAACCGGGCCCATCTAGCCTCATGCAAATTGTACCCATTTGACCTGAACCCATTACCCGAACCACCCAACTCCATTTTGCCACCTCTATCTTTAGCATTTGGGACAAAGTTCATATTTCCATATTTGATGATTGATTAGACAACTTGATAAGTTTCAATGCCTCTGCAGTATCGAGCGTTCTCATGATAATAGAATATCAACAAGGTTTAGGAAACTCAAGTGTTAAACTTTTACTAACATTATTGTTCATTTGATATGTAGTTCCTCCTGGTGATGAAGGGTGGCTTTGCCCTGCTTGCGATTGTAAGGTTGACTGCGTCGACTTAATTAATGAAACTCAAGGAACTGATCTTTCTGTGAGCGATAGCTGGGAGGTCGGTTAGCCAAGCTAAATATATCTGTTATCGGACTCACTATACATTTCATAACAATTTTGTAATTTCTTTTAAAAATGCAGATGGTGTTCCTGAAAGTGTAGCCTCTGGGAATACTCTGGACGATAATTTAGGGCTTCCCTCTGATGATTCAGAGGATGATGATTTTAATCCTGATGCTCCAGAGGTAGAAGATGACGGGAGGGTGATGGAGAGGGAGAGGAAGAGGGGATGGAGATGAGTCAAGCTCTGATGAATCTGATTTTTCTTCTGCATCCGAGGATTTGGGGCTGTAGCAAATAATGATCCGCTGCTAGCGCTTCCTTCTGACGATTCAGAGGATGATGATTTTAATCCTGATAAAGCTGATTCAGGTTCAGATGGGAAGCTAAGACAAAAGCTCTGGTTCAGAGGATGATGATTTTACATCTGATTCAGATGATCTTCGTGACATATGCAAGAATGAAGGACATTGGATGAAGTTCAAGGGCATGCAATGTTTGAAAACGATGAAGAAACTAAAACAGATATGGAAGATGATGATTCTGGCCCGATAACTGCAAAGAGACAAGTAGAAAGATTGGATTATAAAAAGTTGCATGATGTAAGTCCTCTTGAATGCTTTTGATTTGCCAAGATATCTGCTTAAATAATTGTAATTGATTAAGCAATGAGAATATGCATCATATGTGTTAAAAACATATTAGAATAAAATTGGTTAACCTCTACACATGCATAATAGGACAGCCATCCTTTTATTTGTTCTGTACATTATGTGTCCTTTTGCCATCATGTCGTTGGTTGGTTGTGTGGATATGTGGACCTGTAAAGTATAACTGATATAAATAATCTCGATGTCATATCATGTGTATCTACATTTACACGTGTCTCTATACACAATACACACCATGTTTTTGCTTCTTTATGTCAGTGTAATCATATTACTCCAGTCTTAGACTTTCATGTTTGGCTTGTCTTTTATTCTGTTGCTGTCATTTATGCAGGAGGCATATGGAAATACTTCCTCAGATTCAAGTGATGAGGACTTTTCTGATACTGAAGCACCAAGTAGTCCAAAGAACCGTAAACCAACAAAGGGTACCGGTTCTACCAAAAAACAGAAACCAAGTGAATCGACCCCCATAACAAAAAATGGCAAGAAGCCAGATGCTGAGGGTTCTTCTGCAGATAGGTCTAGTGCTAAAACTGGTACTAAATCAGCTCATAGAAGACTTGGAGAAGCTGTTACTCAGGTATTCTTTTCACTCAGCAACTACACTTACAACAACAACATACCCAATCCGCCAGAGCGGGTAAAAATGTGAAGGGTTGGGGCCTTGGGGGTACATATTATAGTGTAGACACAACCATAATATGATGATTTTAATAATAAATCCCTGTTTTGACATCAAGTTTGTTAGCTGCTAAGCATAGTTAATCACCTTTCACATTTTCCCTAACAAGGTTTTAGTCATAATTTCATAGATATTTAGCAATGTGGGAAAAGAAAAAGCAGCTTCGTAATTGTAGGATTCTATGATTTTTTATGGTATTAAACTAAAAGATTGTATTTTCTTGAAGTTTTGTGATGCTTGTATCCTCTATAGTTGTGGTGTCTTAACAATTTTCCACATTTCCTACACCGCTACACCTTTGCCCTTGCCTTACTTTTTCTTCTAATTCGTCATTTTCTTTCTCTTTATCTCTTGTGTAGAGGCTCCAAGAAGTTTTCAAGGAAAACCAGTATCCTGACAAGGAAGCCAAAGAGAAATTGGTCCAAGAATTGAAAATTACTCACCATCAGGTCATTATAGCTCAAATATAATATATACCAATATTGCTTCCACTCCTGTTATCTTTATGTATAGACTTCTTATGCACATTATTTCACAGGTTACCAAGTGGTTCGGACATGCTCGTTGGAACTTGAATCACCCTGAAAACGCACCAAGGCAGGTACATCAACCCTGAACCTAACACAAACACAACGACAAAACCGCCACAACTACCACCACAACCACGACTCAAGAAATATCAATGACAAATCAAGCGAATGTGGCAAACTCTACAACCCCAAAATCTACTACCACCACAACCACACCTCGAGAAATATCAATGACAGATAAAGCGAATGTGGCAAACTCTACAACCCCAAAATCTACTACCACCACAACCACAACTCGAGAAATATCAATGACAGATCAAGCGAATGTGGCAAACTCTACAACCCCAAAATCTAGAAAGAGAAAAACAAAGGCAGATAGTCAGAATGACAATGAGATCACACCTAATTTGAAGGAAGCATCTCCAACGGTTCCACCAAATCAAAGTGTTCGCAGAAGTGGCAGAGTCCAGGCTAAAAGATCCTGACATCTGTCTCCTAATCTAATGACTGTTATCAAGTTTTGATCTTTCATGAAGGATTTTGACAAGGGGTTCGCCGAAAGGACCAACTTTGATGGATCTTGAATGGCGGTGTTTATTTCATTGCAGGTGAGTTGGAATTAAGGCTCTCTTTACATAATTGATACTTCACAAAACTGTATCTTTTTAAAAGCATCAAGCACTTTTAGACAAATACGGTCGTAGATGTATGGAGTCGGTGCGTACTAGTTATCAACTTATCACCACCATGTTATTCCAATACAAGCCTAATTCTTCTCATTTTAGCTGCTTGACTTCTATGTATTTTTTCTTCCTGAAAACTTGTTTCTGTGATCACAAAGAAAATTAGACATTTTTTTTAAAGATATGTATGCGAACTAATGATCTTTTTCAATGTACTGTATCAATTTCTGCGTTATTTGGTAAGACTGTATGCCGGTTGATGTTTTCCCAGGAGTATGGTCAATTTTGCACACAAGATACACTCTGACCATTGTTGTGGGTTTGAATGCATCTATGCAAGTTGGTGGATATTGGAATAATTCATCTGGCTTATTGTAATGCCTAAAATAGCTTTTCTTTTCATCCAGATTTTATAAAGAATATATAATAAGAGTAATGATGTTTAGACCTAAAACACAAGCTTAGGGTGTGTTTGGTAGACAGCTGTTGAGAACATTTTAGACCAATTAGCATATAATATTTAGCATTACTTTTACAAAGCTCGTTTGGAAGAAAGCATATAACATTTCTAAAATTATAAAAATGCTAGTTTCTCAATGCTATTTGAATAACTGTTTAATATTTAACATTATGTTATTTTAACATTAAAATTAAACATTATGTTATTGAGCATAATTATTTAAATGAGAAGAGTGAGAAATAATTGTAGCCAAATATTTCAAATAAGAAAATAAAATAAAATAAGGAGATGCATCTATTTTTATAAATCGTCTAATAATTATGTCATTAAGCACAACAATCATTTTTCTATAATATTGTCCAGCTTAGTAACCGGTGATTACAATTAGTATAAACTCAATTTTCATATTCGCACGTCTCTTAACACCATTGACAACTTAAATTCAAGATGCTTGACTGAGCAATAGATCAAGTTATATCTAGATTCATTGACCTAATACATAAAAATGTAGTTTAGCCAATACAAGCCGAGTTATACAAATAACAAATAACTTACTAAAAATACACAAAGTTTCATTGTAGAATTGCACAAACAAACCATATCTAAGAGTATTACCATTGGAAACAAAACACATTTTTTTAGAAAAACAATATCGTTTGCAAGCTATTTCAGTTTCGCTGGATGTTTTTCATTTCAAGTGTATGTTAAGGTACTAGTAGACTCATAAACGTGGACTTCGTCCATCAAAGGTCAAAAACTAAAATTTAATGCAAGTAAAAGAGCATAAATGTTGAAATTAATCAAACTCCTCTATCTGGCACATATGAGCCTTGCAGACAACACCATTGCAAAAGTAAAGCAATGAAAAAACAATGTCAAGAATCCAAATATGAATAGGCATAACCTAAATAATCTACAAGATACATGTTTTAAACCAGTCCTTAGATTGCCAAAGCTGGAAAAAGATGTGAAAAACATCTAATCTTATTTAAGTAACCAATCTGAGAAGCACAAATTGGATGAACCCGCTTACTACAACTGCTCCAAAACACTCTTTGCAAGATTTGCCTAATCAATTAGTAATCAAGTACCTGCATCACATAAAAGTTCATAATCTGTTATAAGTTTGGATAAAGCATGCCAAGATCAGTATACAGACATAAGTATTCATAAATTGAAGAATTCAACTTCTAATATTCAAAGCGGGCTAAATAAAATATGTTGCAATTCATGGCGCTTGAAATGATGATGTGATGGTAGGCGAGTATAGCCATCATGTCTGTGCATACAATTTTAAATTCATCCAATGAACAGAGCATACTATTAAATTTTTATGAGATATATCAAGTGGAATATAAGTCACAACATGAACACGACATCCGTTAGAAGAGACCAGTCAATAGCATGTTAAAAGTACCATATTGCAAGCATATAGAGCATACTAATGATCTATCATCGTCCTCTCAGATCTTATCAAAGTTAACTCAGATAATTACCATCATATTTCACTCTACCAGACTACCATAGAGTACTTGGTCTTTCTAACCGTCAGCCACACTAACAAAATTTAAAAAGATAAGTAATAAGCATTGTGTGACGCTTATATAGTGGTCGCTATGCTAGATAATACAAGTATCTAGTACAATGCAACTGACAACTTAGCATACCATCAGATTCTTCCTGAATTTTAAATTAGCATAGCTGGCCTTTCTAACCATCAGGTTTTGAAGCTTATAGTGGTTGGATGCCATAATCTAACCCAAAGCAATGACAGCCGTGTTGGCATACCATCAAATTCTTCAGGAATTCTAAACCTTATACAATTAGCATGCCAAAATATCCCCTCACTCTCTCTATCTCAAACAATGGCTCTACATCAAGGTCCAAGTTCTGTGGTGATGCTTATACTTTTCAAAAAGTAAATTTTCAGAAGTAACTAGACACCATAACGTAAATATTTAGAAAAAGAAGAAAAAAATAAAATAAATGTTAACCTTATCCAGGAAGCTATATGACATTACTTAAACTTCTAAATCAATTGACTTTACATGAAAAAAGCAAAATGCCAAACAAACCAATATAATCATCAATTTTAATGTATAACATGCAACCTAAGAAAATGTTTTTACCCAAGTTTATCCAACACCTGTTTATGATAACTGAACCCTAATGTTATGCTATGCAGCATGGTAAGGAGCAGATAAAGAATAAAAAAAGGGCGGAAAATGAGGAACCTACAATGTTGTATGCCTGTACTTCCTTTTGATGCTTGAAATTGCTTGATATCACCCATCTTTTCCATCCAACCCTACCAATAAATAAACAATTTCAACCCCAATTCATTGCCTACGTTTTCATTCCTTCTTATAAAGCAACATTGAATCTATAAATTTTATACACACGTTACTCAAAATCTCACCAGTTAATCAATTAAACAAGAAATGCCACACAATCATTAAGCCCAATACCTATAGCTAACGATATACAACAAAATGCGATGTAGATTACAATTGAACAGTCGCATTACTCCAAAATCTTTCCGGTTAAACATTTTAAGAACACACATCACCAAACTACCCAGGGATATTTGCACCCCCTTCGCGTTCACCCTATGATCGCACACTGCATCTGTTTCGACAATCTCTTACTAAATTAACAATTGGCCTCCCACTTTCACTATAATTGTGTATTCAATTTCACTTTAGTGTCTGCGAGCCAATGCGTGTACTAAGGGTCAGACTTTTGTATAGATGCATCACCTTGCTATTAAGTATTTTGATTTAAATTAATTTTCTTTCCATGTGGTTGTCTATAATTAACCCGGTAAAATCAGTTAATGACAACTAACCCCTACGGCCTCACCTTTTATATATGATCAAATAGAATGAATACGAATATATGATGCACTACTTCAAAAACTATTGGTAAAACAGAACAGAACAGAGCACAATTCAATAAAAGTTAGAAATATCGATTCTAATCAGGCAACTCAAGTGGAAAAATGATAATCGAAAACGTCACATGTATCCTAGAACCACCAAAAATAACTAAACAAATAACCGCAAATAACAACTAAACATAAGCATTGCTCACAAAGTTCACCAATTAATCAATTCAACAACTAACTAATCATTGTTGATTTAAACTCACTACTAGTTAGCGATCCTGACAAGAGCGGCAGAAGGTACCATGAGACAACTCAAAAGCTCGCAAATTAACATCCAAACGCGTCGTCATCCTTGCTCCAGCCAATGGCAACAGAGACTGCACACATCCTAATTCCCCCAAATTCCTACCACACATACAAAAACACAAACCCATAAAAACCCATTAACAGAATGTCAATTACAAAAAAATGATCATATAACAAACATTGAAACTTAAATAAGATACAAAAGTGAGCAATTTAAAAAAAATTAATACTGTATCTTGAGATTACAATCTGGGTATGTTAGATCATTACAGAAAATGATATTTTTATGATAAAAAATGAAACTTGAAAAAGTTATAAAAATATAAAAATTAAAATTGAATCTTGAAAAATAAAATCTGGGTATGATGGATAACAACAACACACAAATGAGTATGTTTAAACATTACAATAAAATAATAATCTTTTTTACATAAAAAAAATATCTTTTATATACAAAATTAACATTTAAAAAATTAACACTGTATCTTGAAATACAAAATCAGGGTTTAATAAATAACATCAAAATACAAATGGGTATGTTAAAACATTCAAAAAATAAATATAAAAATCCATTTTTTTTATAAAAATAACATTAAATCATGAAAAATAAAATCTGGGTATGATGGATAACATCAAAATACAAATGGGTATGTCAAAAATTCACAAAATAAATATAAAAACCAATTTTTATAAAAATAACATTAAATCATGAAAAATAAAATCTGGGTATGATGGATAACATCAAAATACAAATGGGTATGTCAAAAATTCACAAAAATAAATATAAAATCCATTTTTTATAAAAATAACATTAAATCATGAAAATAAAATCTGGGTATGATGGATAACATCAAAATACAAATGGGTATGTTAAAAATTACAAAAATGAGAATTTTTATAAATCTTGATAGAAATGATTAGGGTTTTATACCTTGGGTTAGTGAAGCGGCGGGAGTGGAGGCGAGGGGCGGCGGCGGTTGGTGGAGGACGGAGGCGGGGAGTGGAGAAGATGGTGGTGATCGGAGTGATGGAGATCTTGCGGCGGATGCTATTGTTCTTGAGATTGATCCACGCCATGCCATTTTTCTTGATAGGTGTAAATGTAGCAAAGGGTTTTAGCTTTTGTGCTAGTGTTAGGGTTTCTTTCTATCTTTTTACCTTTTGATATTTGTTATTTGGGACTAAAAATAACATATAAGGGGTGTTTGGATTAAGGGTTATAGATTGGGTTTGTTTGGTTTGACGAAATGAAATGTAGTATGTAACGAATGTGAAGCCGTAGCGATCAATGGATTGAACTAAAAAGACTTACTTTGTAGCGACAACTTAAACCTTGTAGTTTAATTTTGCAGTTCTTATAGTTAGCGATTAATCTTCTGAGACTTCACCTCGTCGTCACTTAAACCTCGAGACTGTTTTGGTAGTTTGTAAAACTTTGCATTTAATGTTTGGACTTACTTTGTAATGACATGTAAACCTCAAGGACTATTTTTAAACTTAGGAACTTTCGTTTAATGTTGTGTTTCTTCTGATCTGGTCAGACGCTTTTAGTATATATAGATAATGATAACCTAAAGTGTTTTGTTTTGTGTGGTTGGTATGTTGGAATGGAATGAAATATTGTTTGGTGCGTAGTAACTAACCCGTCGAGAATGAAATAAATATATTTTGCAAAAGGATTTTTTTTAAAGAGTAAATTACACCGTTCGTCCTTGTGGTTTGTGTTGTGCCGCAAGGTTTCGTCCTTTACCAAAAAAGTTGCAACTGTTAGTCCTTAAGTGTGAAACGTTATGCTTAATTAGTCCCTTGACCAAAAACGTTAAGTTTGACCGTTAAAAACCCATCATGTGACTTGCACATGAGGGTAAATTCGTCATTTCAACACCATAAGGGCGAACGGTGTAGTTTATGTGGATAAAAACACGGTAACTTCTTGGCACTGGCAAATCCACGGAGTTGTCTTCTTCAAGAACTTTTAACAAAACGGCTCAGATAGTATATCAATGATGGATTTATACATATGAAAAACACATACATACAGCTAAATACTTGGACAAAAAAAACCATATTAGAGTAACCAGGTACTAACGAGTTTAAAGCATGTTATAGCAACAAAACTAAACCATTCATACTCCAACGTTTCCATAACTTAAAAACAAACAAGGTGCTATCTCGACACTAAGCTTTATTTTACTAGAACCTCCAGACTATATTCCTTCACTGTACTTAGAGCAAGGGGTGTGGCAACTTGCCCACTTCTCTTCACTTGGGCCCCACGTGTGCCACCTCACCGCCACATCACTTCAACACACTAACTAAAAAATACCCCCCAATCACAACTTACTCACTTCTCTTCATTTGGGCCCCACTCACCATCATTTTATTTCTTTTCCATATTTTTCAAACACAATTAAATTCATTTCATTTAAATAAAATTACAAAATATAAAAATAAAAATAAAAATACAAATTAAATACATCTATTACATACAAAATTAAATTCATCTATTTACCATTGGCCATACTATCAAATGTTTTGTAGTTCATGGGACTTCAAGTAATAAAATACCCCAATAATAAAATGATGAGCCATATCTTCTTCCCCAGACACAAAACACAAACGATACTCACACACACATACTAACACACACTAACACAAAGCGAAATTTAAAATCAAAAAGAAAATAATCATCACACCTTCTTTGTCTTCTTTCGTCGTTGCAACGACGAAACCTCAATGGCGAGCTCTAGTGGTGTGGTGGCGAGGATGAAGCACGCCGGCGAGGTGACACGTGAGGAAGCGGCGAGGAACGAAACATACCATACCCTTGTTCTTAGTGAAAGAGCCACGCCACCTAAAACCGACCCTTTCCCCAAAACCTTGCTTCCATTAGTGATTGGTTCAACTAATGAACACAAGTATACAACTATAACTACCTAAGTGCCCTTCCGACCCATTGTTCTCCTCGGTTAGCTTATCAACACGAGGCGAAGAATGTTGATCATCGCCTGGGCCCGCATCACTTCAATCTTCAGCTGCTCCTTCTCCATTGAAACATTCATGACCTCATTTTCCAGTAAACATTCATGACCTCATTCTCCAACACGAGGGTCTTTCCCTTTCGACAACAACAATAACCAAACCATTTTCAACATCAAGACTATCAATCAAACCTCCGACACCATGAGTTCATCCGAAACCAAAACAAACACGAATAATAACGACAATAAGAGGGAGTGGTTTTTGGGGCGCGTGATGTAGTAGATCAAAAGAGGTGGGGATTCTTTTGGAGTAAGCGGTGAGAGGTGGGTGCCAGCGGTGGTGTGTTTTAAACTTGTTTTCACTAAGATGGTGGGTGATGGTGGTTACGTGGTGGCGACGAGGCGTGGTGGCGATGGTGGAAGGGTGGCGGTAGGTGATGAGGTGAGAGAAAGAGATGAATTAGGTTTAGGGTTGGGGTATAAATGAGAGAAATGGTGAGGATAGACAAGAAAGTGACTTAAGAGAAGAAGATAGTGAGGGTATTTTAGTATTTTTACCCGAGTTTAACGATCAAACTTAACGTCGTTTGGTCAAGGACGAACGACGCATAACGCTTCACACTTAAGGACGAACGGTGCAACTTTTTGGTCAAATAGCGATACCTGCGGTCAACGCAAACCACAAGGACGAATCTGTAATTTACTCTTTTTAAATTATTGTAACAATCTTTCTAGTGAGAATGAATCTTGATTCAAAATCTTTTATTCAAAACTTGAGCCTCTTTATGAATGGAATGAGAAATTTTTCGAGATTGCGGATTGAAACTAATGATAACATGGGAAAGAAATGAATAAATGAATATGTTTTATGGGTAAAAGTAAAAATGAACAACATGCTTTTAAAATGTATCAATATGATAAGCGTGTCCATTTAAGTATCAATATACTATATTTAAGTTCAATTTTATACGTAAGTGCTAAACTATATTACTAAACTTAGCATCGTTAGTCATTTATACTAACGACCGTTAGTAAATAACTTAAAATTTGGTTTCTTACGTTTCGTCCGTTTTTTACGTTTTCATAAGTTTTCGTCGTTTTCATCCGTTTTATACGTTTTCGTCAACTTTCTTACGTTTTCGTCCGTTGTCTTACGTTTTAATCGTTTGCATCCGTATTTATACATTTCGTCTTTTGTCATACGTTTTTGTTCGTTTCTTATGTTTCATCCGTTTTTATGCGTTCTCCCCACTTTTCTTACATTTTCTTACGTTTTGTCCACTTTATACGTTTCATTTGCTTTATATGTTTCATATGTTTTAGACGTTTTGTCATTTTTATATGTTTTAAATCATTTTTGCTTTTTCTTACTCATATGTTTTATACGTTTCATTTGTTTTAGACGTTTTATACGTTTTACGTTTTGTTTTTTTTCTTTTCACGTTTTTCTTGTTTTATCGTATTTTATGTTTTTGTACGTTTTAAATCTTTTATACATTTTCTTTCGCTTTTATACGTTTTCATATGTTTTGTCCGCTTTTATACGGATGAAACGATAAAACAGGCCAAAACGCGTAAACGAATGTAATCATAAGAAAACGTATGAAAATGGACGAAGACGATAAAAGCGAATGAAACGTAAGAAATTGTATTAAAATGAGCAGCGTATAAAACATAAGAAAACTTAAGAAAATAGGCGGCGTTTAAAAGCAGTAAACGTGCAAAACGAATGAAACGTATAAAATGGATGAAACCGTATAAAGACAGATGAAAACGTGTAAACGAACGAAACATATAAAAGCGGATGAAATCATATGAAAGCGTATAAAAGTGGACACGAACGATATAAAGCGGATGAAAGCGTGTAAAACGAACAAAAGCGTATAAAACGGACGGCGTATAAAAAGTATGAAAGCGTAAGAAAACATCCGAAAGCGTATAAAAGCGGACGAAAACATATAAAACGGACGAAACGTATAAAACGGATGAAAGCGTATAAAACATATGAAACGTATAAAATGGACAAAACGTTAGAAAATGTAAGAAAATAGGCGGCGTACAAAAAGCAGAAAAAACGTATAAAAGCGGATAAAACGATAAAAACGGATGAAAATGGGCGAAAATGTATAAAAATGTATGAAAGCGTAAGAAAACGAACGAAAACGTATAAAAACGGATGAAAATGTATGAAAACTAAATTTTAAGTTATTTACTAACGACCGTTAATAACTTAGTATAAAGGACTAACGATGCCAAGTTTAGTAGTATAGTTTAGCACTTATGTACAAAATTAAACTTAAGTATAGCATATTGATACATAAATTAACATATTTAGCATATCAGTATGTCCGTTCAATTTTGACTTTTACCCTTATTCCAAAACTCAAAACAAACAAGAGTTTTTATTCAATTCGAATAATATATTCGGGTATTCCACCGAACTTTGCTTCTAACCTGCCAGCGCCATATACACTTTTTATCATTGGTAGTTTTGTAATAATACATTTTGATTGTTTTAGTTATTATAATTATATTGAGTGGTTTAAAACGGTAATAATTTTGGTAAACTGTAATCAATAAAGCCGATTAAACCGCCTAACATGTTATAGGTTATATTAAAGTTCTGATGCGTTTTGCGGATATCTCTCAACAACATCGATCTTAAATACTTTGTGCCAAATGAGATCAAGTAACATACAACAGCATAATTTATACAATTTTGTTACAAAAAAAAGAAGGTAATTTTGGTATTACACAATATACAATAGCAATCTCACTAAAGTTGGATACTTATTCACACTTTATTGCAACACTTTGAGTATGCTTACACTACTCCCTGTATGAAAGCTCACACAACCCAACTATATATCTTTGAAATATGACTTGCACCACTTCTTCTTGCAGTTACTTCAGCTCCACAATGCAAGCTTGTTGATAGACCTAAAAGAGTGTACATGAGGAGAATTAAACAATGTTACTTATGATCTAGTATTCATAAACACATGTAAAGTTACATTCTACCAAACTAGTGACTAATCAACTAGCTTGAAGATTCTCTAATATGGTAAGTAAAGAAGAGAACACGGTACCTCATATATTTTGAAGCGTATCTAGAATATGCTCCAACTCGTTAACAACATCTTCAATATTATTGATCCGTTGCAATGGAGAATCCATAGAGCATGATACTCCAATCTTAACAATTGAAGCTAAACATTTCTCTACTTTTTGTGCGTCTGCTTGGTGTTTTGCAACACAATTACATCATTATCAATAACATCAACAACATGGTCTGGCAAGGCCATGTATGCATATTATGAAGGCTCAAGCCATCGTTAAACATGTCGTCCGTGAGGCATTTTCCCAGTCATCACCTCCAATAATAATATTCCAAAACTATAGACATCTCCACTACTTGTCATCTCGTTCCCAAGACCATACTCTGCAACTTATAATTAAGTACTTACTTTAGAAGAGATTTACATTGCAGTAAGTAAATATGGACATACAGAAATACATTAAGCTTACCTGGAGGTGCATAACCAATTGTTCCAACAACTCCCGTTGAGCAAAGTTGGTTTGAATGAGTTCCAAGAAATCGTGCTAAACCAAAGTCTCCAACATGACCCACCATATCATCATCAAGTAGAATGTTGCTAGGCTTCAAGTCACCATGAACAATGGTTGTTTGGCAGTGATTATGAAGGTAGTCAAGTACAGACGCAACATTAGCGAGAATATTTATTCTTTGAAGAAGGTTCGGTCTCAATGTATTTTCGCTTGAATGTAAACAATCATGTAAACTCCCCTTAGGCATGAACTCGTATACCAAAGCTTTGAAATCATTACCTTGAAAGTCAACACTTGAACATGAGGTTAATATCTTCAACAAGTAACGGTGTCTAATATTGCGCCATGCTTCACACTCCCTCTCAAAGCTTCTTAGAGCTCCTTCGTTTTGAAGATGTAGCACTTTGATTGCAACAAATCTATCACCAAAAACATCGAGAGCACCTTTATAAACAGAGCTGAAGCCGCCTTTACCAATCAAATTAGCTTGAGAAGCCATCGGTAGCCTTGAGAAGTTGATTATAGGAAACTTGTATGAACTGGTCATTCTTGATGCTTGAGATGGTTGGTTATTTGTCCTCTTTTTATACCAAACATAAACAAAACATGATATGGATAAAACTATGGATCCAATCAAAATCACTACTACCATCACTAAAAGGAACCTCTTTGTATGCTTCTTTATCGCCTTGCATCTTGGTAACCTTAGTTTAGCTAATCCACCACAAAGCCTAATATTCCCTAAGACTGAAAATGAACTTGCATTGGCAAACACTCCTTTGACAGGTACTTCACCCTCAAAATCATTCAAGGACAGGTTTAAAAATTTGAAAGGAACCCGTTCCAAGAATTGGGGAATTCTACCTATTAAATGGTTTTGAGAGATGTCGAGTACCTCAATCCTCTCAAGGAAGTTAACGAGGGTGGTATCACGCCCTGAAATACATTTCCTCTAAGGGATAACGTTGTAAGGCTAAGGCACCCACTGAGGCTATTAGAAATGTTACCGGATAAATTATTATATGATAAATCAAGATAATTCAACATCTTCAGGCCTCCAACCTCTACAGGAATTGAACCAGACAATTGGTTTTGAGAAAGATTTAATGTTGTTAATACAGATGGAAGTTGAAAAAGTGTTTTGGTATTTTCCAGTCAGTTTATTGTCATAAAGATACAATTCCAATAGCATATGTAATTTCCCTAAGCTTGATGGAATATTCCCTTCTAATCTGTTGGAATCTAAAGCAAGTATAATCAACGATGATAAGTTCCCGATGACATCTGGAATCAACCCTGACAACTTGTTCTCATATAGTTCAAGATTGCCTAGATTTTGAAGCATACCAATAGTATTAGGGATTTTTCCTGTAAATTGGTTAGCTTCTAAATATAAGCTTGTCAAACTAACTAGATTACTAATACTTGAAGGGATGTTTCCATGAATTTTATTTTTTCCCAAAGATAGAAAAGTGAGTTGATCAGAAAGATTACCGATTGAACTCGGGAGTACTCCGTGCAAGTTGCAGTTATAGAGATTTAAAGTGTCTAATTTGCTGCAGTTCGTCAAAGAGTTAATAAACTTCATGTCATAGACTTGTTCATGTCCATGTAGGTTGTTATAACTTAAGCGAACACCCTTAAGATTGCTTAGTTTTGAAAAATCTATTGTCAGCATCCCACTAAAGTTGTTTCTATCCATTGAAAAAAAAATTAATCTCGAACAGTTAGATATGGAGGGTGGAAGAAGTCCAGTCAGTTGGTTAAACCTTAACTGAAGTAACATAAGATGTGGGAGCATTGTACCTATTTCTAAAGGAAGACTACCAGTAAGCTGATTACCAGGTCCGGAGAAAGTAGTCATGAGAGAGAGGTTAAAAATGGAATGAGGGATCGTTCCATTTAAGTAACAATCACCAAAATCTAATTCTTTTAAACTTTTCCAACGACCTAACGTGTCTGGAATACTCCCTCCTAATGGATTGTAAGCTATAGAGAACACTTCCATTGTTGTGATATTTCCTAAGGAAGGTGGGATTCCACCTGTTAGATTATTATCGTCAATAGCCAAAAAAGTAAGTTTGGAGAGGAAACTTATCTCATTAGGTACGCTTCCAACTAGCTTATTATAACCAAGCCGAAGCACTTCAAGCCGAGAACAACTAGACAAGTTGGTTGGAATGGATCCATTGAATTTGTTTTGTGTTAGACGAAGAAAACGTAGCCTGGATAGAAAACCAAGTTCACGAGGAATGGTTCCATGGAAGCTATTATTAAAGAGAGAAACCTCATGAAGGAAACTGAGGTTTCCTACTTGAGGAGACAACAAGCCTTCTAAGCCTAAACACTCCAGATGTAATGCAGTCACTCTTCTGTGCCGCTTTCCACATAAAACACCACTCCAGTCACAGAAGTGAAATGAATCATTCCATGAGCTCAAAGATCCATATGGATCATTGATCATTGACTTGAACGACAACAAAGCTGCATGATCGGTCTCATTCCCGTCATGGGAAGCAGAGACGGTGGCTGTAATCACAAATATAACAACAAACAATGAGAAAACAATACGAGAGGAAGACAATAAGAATTTTTTTAGTGGCTTCATTTTAAGAAATAAACTTAAGATCATAAAAATGATCGAGTACTCTACTCTTTATATATTTCTTGCAACATTAAGTACACTCGATCAGTCACTCATCAAGTTGCTTTAGATTGATTTTTTTTCAACCAACTTATTAAATGAATGGTTTTTAATAATGCAAATACATTATTGCTTACAATAACTATGCATATATCCTAAAAGACATACCAATTTACACTCTACTTATTCATATATATATATACACCAGATTCAAAGCCAAGATGATTATTAGCCATTGTTTTGATTGTGACTAGGGGGTAACAAACTTAAACAAGGAGACACAAATTTGATAGCATTCAATGACAAAATATGTTAACATTATCTTTAAGTTGTCTAAAAGAAATGAAGACATTAGGAAATTCTCGCATAATTCTGAAAAGTATGGATGACAGGTGAAATCAGGACAAGTTCAGAGTGGCGTAAATTTACACCATATATAATGATCTCAGTTATCTTTAACCGAACATAAACTTCCCAAATCTCACAACAATCCCACGAGGTATGTGATTGTTTCCTTCAGTTCTTTGGGTTTGAACATTGTTACATTTGACATAAACTTCATCAATACATTCGACAGACAAAAACAAAATAAAAAAACCCGCACATTTCATCAAAAAAACCTTCCTCAAGTCTTCAACAGAAGCTAAAGATGTGTTGAATCGAACAAAGATATTGTCTTTATGCATCTTAGCCGCTTATCAAATGTGTAAACTTTCCCATACGATAGTTTGGCAGTGATAGTATTTCCTCTGTAGTGCACTCTTTTTGTAGTATTCTGATTCTTGGAGTTGTGTAAGTCATTGGTCTTGGAAAACCAAAGACCAAATTCATGAAGATCACCTTCATCCCATGAAATGCTAACCGTTACATTCCCACGAGCCTTCAATCCTTTGATTGAACCTTTTGACCATTTATCTCGTGGAAGTGCAGGCAGCAAGTATAAGTCCTTGATTGTGCTTTGGACTAACATCTCAGCTATTGCTGCACAAAACCTGAAACAACCCACGTGCATGATTAATGACTTTGATAATAAAAAAATTTATTTATCTGTGCATTATTATTTGTAGAACACTGGCTCGATGTGCAGATAGTGGTTACCCGAAGTTGGCGTCAATTTGGAAAGGGGGATGTGCAGTGAACAGATTACTGTAAAGTCCTCCTTCGTAATCGCTTTCATGATCAGGATCAACCAAGTCAAATAAATGTTTGACCATTCGATATGCATGTTCACTGTTGTGAAGCCGGGCCCATATAGCAGCTTTCCAGGTTGTTGACCATCCGGGACCCTCTTCCCCTGTCAAACAAGACGTGAAAAACTTACAGCTGAACTTTTCCAATGAATATTCTGACTTTTAAGGTCAAAATTACTACTTTTGACTTCTAAATATTAAAAGCTAGATTAAGATTAACATAATGTGCTACACATATAATCATGTTGGTGTTAATTACATTTAGATGTTCATGCCGTTTTTAATGTGAAAAAATATATTATTTGACTTACAAGTCAAATATACATATTCTTTTGCCCTTTGTTTCAAGAAAAAAGAGTATATACACACCTCTTTTAATAAGCGTGTAGTCTGCAGCTTTACAAAGATCTGGCGTCCTCTCAACAGTTATTGTATGGCCCGGGAAAATCCCAAATAGATGTGAGACATGTCGGTGATGCACCTCTGGATCTTGAAAATCTTGAGCCTGTCATCATTAAACTTGTCAAGAAAAAATCACATACAATGGCCATTACAAGATTACTTACGTATATGTTGATTTCGGTTATGCTTAGCCTCCAAAGAGTCAAACATGTAATATATAAAAAATAAAACGGGTAGAGGGATCGAATGTCACCCAAATTGTACTCTTAGGGCTAATGAACCTCCTAAATCATTACATTTATGTAAACTAGATTATTATTCAAATACAGTAATAGTAGTAAATTATAATTAAAACACTAAGTTCTAATTATAAAAAAAGAATTGAAGAAGATGTGTCCGCGTCTACTCAACCTAACCATAGTACACAATTAACCAGAAAAAGAGAACACAAAAAAGACCTACCCATTCAAGAATGGAACCATCCCTAGCAATCTTGGTTGGATAAAGCCGTGGTTGAGCTTTAAGAACTTTTTGTATCAGTTCGGTTTTACTTTTTCCCAATACCTGTTCATTTGTTTCTTTTTTATTAGTCTTGAAAGGTAAACACAAAAATAAATTTGTAACATTCGATTATTGGTTTATTACCTCTGCAGCAGAAACAATCGCAGTAAATACTTCTTTTATGATTGACATGTCCATTGTTGTTGAATAGCTCACACTTGCAGGCTTACCATCGGGAGCAATAAACATATGTTCTGGAGATGTTGAAGGATTTGTTTCAAGATAACCTTCTCGGCCTTCAATTAACCAGTCCAAAAGGAATGAAACGCATCCTTCTAGCAATGGGTATGCTTTATCGGCTAGAAAGTCCTATTTTTATTAAAATGAAATTAGCATTCGAATGATTCATATTTAATGTTGTATCCATGTTGCAATACATTTGCAAGATACATTACGGTGTAATAAGTATCTAAAAATATATAATGAACCCTGCATTTGGAACAATAATATATTGAGAATCTTTGTGTCGTGTCACCTTGTATTTTGTTTCTCACAAGCTTAAGAAGTCAGTTTTACTCTCAAGTTATAGTACTAATTCTTAGAGCTATACTTTGTAAAATTCCTCGTCATACTTACAGGGAAAAAGACCATATATCCCTTGTTACTGTCATAAATATCGTAAAAAATTGCTATGACCTGACAAAACACTCCCAACTTTAGAACACCTCTGGAATACCGTCAAAACCACAATTTTCAAGTACAGAATGCAAGGATTCAGCGAGTAGTAGAACCATCCTTAGTCAAGTTCTATACCAACGATTGAATTTCTTCCTCCATTCCAAAGAAACATGCTATGCCTTGACTTTTGATGTCAAACATAAAATATTAATCTAAAATGTTCAAGAGTTAGCAAAAAATTTGAGAAAAATGAAGCATGCTTGTAAATGAAATCTATTTTTTTCATCTATAACTTTGTAAGCAACTAGCTTAAACTCACAAGCCAAATGTCATTCAAACTCGCAATTTGAAACACTTATCAAACAGTCCATTCAGAACCAAGTAACGAAAATCCACTGAATCATTCATCCATTTTTGTTAAGCACTAAATCATTTTTTCTCCCAAAAAGCATGCACACGAGTCGTAAATTTGCGAAAAAAACATGTATTGCGAAGTAGACAAGAAAACAGGGTCATAACCTTACTTTATTCATTGTATATGTATAATGCTCCCACAAATGAGTACAAAGCCAGGCTCCACCCATCGGCCATAGAGCCCACACAGCCTCACCTCGGTCCGGTGATGTTTTGGCCCATATATCAGAGACTTGGTGTACAACCCATCCACTGGCCTCATAATTTACCTGCGGTGATCAGGTTAGTTACTAAAAGTATAGGTAACCAAGGGGGAATATGGCAGAACATATGAAGAAAATCGTCTTACTTTTGCAGTTTTACTTCCATTGACCGATAAAGATGACATGTAGTCAAATAATGGCTCTTGGCACTCGTGTAGGTTGCACGAAAGTGAAGGCCAATAGTTCATTTGAAGGTTAATGTTCAAGTGAGGAGCACCACTGCACCATATGAGAGAACAAGCCACCCATAAGTAACAGCTTAATAAAACCTACTTGCTAGAAGTTGAACTAGTGACTCATTTCGCAACACATTTCTTTTCTGTTTCTGTAGTCGGTTATATTCTTATAAGTGGAAAGCTTGAAAGAAAGAAGTTGTTAACCATCGTCGATGGCTTTTCATAATCCCCAAAAAGGTAGTTTTAGCGTTATACACGGTAAGTTTAATAATGTTTTCAATTTACAGAAAAAGAATTGACTAATTTATTACTGAGATTCTCTATTCTCTATTTTTATTTTTGATTTCCTGGAATGAAGAAATTGTTTTTTCAAATGTGTTATGATTTTGTTATAAAACATAAATCACAACTTCATATGCATTACAAATAATTCTGTACTGTTACAAAAATGATCTAATTTTCTGTTTAGTTATTTAGGAGCTTCCTTTGCAACCGGAATTATGATTACAATTTAGATGACTCTCACCCATTTGACCACTTACAGATAAAATATCAACAAAGGCAACTCATTTATAGGTAAATGGGTCAAAATTCGCTCTTAAAAAACGTAAGTGAATACATCAAAAAGACTTACTCCCATGCAGGTTCGATTTTCTCATTCCATATACCCTGCAGGTTAGCTGGCTGGGTTTCCGGGCGTGAACACGCTATCAGCAAATAACGTCCATATTGAAATAAAAGCTCTACTAAAGAAGGATCTTCATCCGTTTTAAAAGACTTGACCCTCTCTGCAGTTGTGACGGTTGAAGATGGTGCATCACTACTCTTGGAGCTTTTCGAGAGCTCAAGAGAGACACGGTTAAATAACTTCTGATAGTCATCAACATGGCGAGCATAAAGTTCTGAATAAGAAAAATCCCTTAATGACTTCAGCGTGCTTAGACACTCAGAAGTAGGATCCCTCTTTGAATCTGAAGGGTTAGTAAACGGATCCTCAAATGAAGACGACCCCACCAAAAGCAAAACCGCCCACTCACACCCCTCAATCTTAAGCTTCTTCTCATCCAAAACAGTAATCTTCCCTATGCCATCACTAATTTGCACATCAAGAATTGCAGAAAACTTTATTCCCTCGGGTTTATCGTCATTTTCAACGAAAAGGGTCGGTGGTTTCCTTTTGCCAGGGCATGATCCTTCCAAGACAATTTGGTTTTGATCGTTTACGTATGAATGATGATGTAATTTGGAGTCGAAAAAGGCTGTGAAGGATAATGAACCAGATTTGCTCGAGGAAATTTTGGTAATGATAACTTGATCGGGGTATGATGCAAAATGTTCCCGTGTGAATTCTACTTTGTCTATGGAGTATTTGACTTCCACAGTGGCCGAATCTAAGTCCAACACTCGTTGATATGAGCTATCATCGTATGTAGCATGGTCATCGAATTCTAGGTTGATGTCTCCCAGAAGTTGGTATACCTTCATCATTACAACTTACAAGGCATATCAGTTTTTAATGTTTGGATGAACAGATTTTGCTACTTGTAATTATTAATTACTGAATGGCAAAACTAGAAAAGACGTTTTAAGATTATCTAAGGGTGAATTATAATAACTTATTTATGATTTGTTTAAAACTTAAAACTAAATTGAGAGACTTACATTTCCACATTACAAACCGTCTCTACTTTCACCAAAGAAAATGTCAATTTTGGTTATTTTATCTATCAAGTACTTAAAAGATCAGATTTTGCAGAAAACTCACACATCTGATTATCTGATTTACTAGCTTTAAACAGCAGAGGCATATCCCAAAGACCCAAACATTATTTCCTGCTGCACGTTTTATTATATGTGATTATTCAATACTCATTTCTAAAATGCACATCCAAACTCCCTATTAGCTCATATAGTCATTTTAATCACATAAAAAAAGATAGCCAAGAAGCTTACGTCGGACGGATCTCCTGACAATTTCACTGCTGCCTTAGTAGCTTCCGCATATTTTCCATCATCCACAAGTTTTCTGACCTCAGATAGTGCAGCTGGAGCATCTGAGTTCGTGTAGTTCCCTGGAACCCCAGTCCACAGGGTGTCCTCTGCAACAACATATTCCACATTACAGCATTCATACACTCACTCTCTCTCTCACACACACACTTTCCGAACATATGAGCAGAACAACAATAGGAACACTTCTCAATTTTGGATGATGTTGACCATTTCTAAAACCAATGACGCTACTACTTTTATCTTGCAAAAACACATGTGCAACCATGTTGCGTGTATTAGGAAATTCACATTAAAAAAAATGGAGGACTCACCATAACATGAAATCAACCATAATTTCATCAAAGCAAGGGTGAATTCTAATGTAACATAGTTAGATGCACATCAACTACCACGTCATCATGGGTAACCTGGTTAGATGCACCAGGGCGTTTAGGTTTGCTTGTAGTACTTATCTGCTTTGAAAATTAAGAGTACCAATCTACTTATTATAAAGCTTTAACTTACTCTAACCTACGCAAAATCTAATCTCAAAACCGCATATCTATTAAGAAACAAAAACAGTAACAAGCACTTAAAAAAGCACCATAAAGTTATTTGAAAGTTTGATCATTTTATCGACAAAAGTTACATAGTGTTTGGTATGTTGTAATCAAAGCGGGAATGGAAAAGATTATTACGATGTAATGAAAAAATGTTGTTTGTTTACATTTATAAAATGTAATGATTCATTACAAGGAATGACCCATTACACCAAAAACCATTCCTTAGATAAACTTCCTATCATGAATGAGGTATTCTAGTCTTTTTATTATTGATTCCATTACACTATTTATTCCATTACATCGTTTATTCCATTCATTTGACATTTCATTCCGTCCTACCAAACGAACCCTAGTTAGATATAAAAGTAACCAAGAGACTCCCTATCATTAGATGTGCAATTTTCCTATAAACCAGTGTCTAACATATGCATATAGCACCAACCATGCCCCAAAATTCATATCTACACTACACATGACTAACTATATAACTATACCACATACAAAACAATGGCATTTCAAGATTCAACAAAAAGTTCAACAGATAATGCACTCATGCTAAAACCCTAAAAACCCTTAAAAATCTAATAATGGGTAGATAAAAAAAAACAAAACTTTACCATTAAGATTAATAGTCTCAGACTGAACACCACCCCAAACCATACCACCAAGCCTCCCATTGCCAATAGGAACAGCATCAGTCCAATACTTTGCAGGCCCATTAAACCTCACTTTCAAATCACTTGCTGCTGCTGTTGTTCTTAATGCTGATGTTGGGTTCCATATATCTTTATCTAAAATGGGTTTAACCATCACCCATTCTTCATCACTATCTCCCATTTTTCTTCACCACAAGGATTTTTTTTTTTTTTTGGGTTGGTTTGAGTTTTGATGGGTGTTTTTAGTGAGTGAAAAGATGGCCCGACCCGTGAAAGATGGTGATGACCCATTTGAGTAAATGCTGGAAGAAGACGACAAGAAAGGTGATAAATTGTGTGGTTGAAATGTGGGACCTTTTTGGTGTCGGTGTTGGAAAGTGTGCTGTTTTTTCTTGATCTTGTTGCCACGGTTTGACTTTGGGATTGTTTTAAGGGCCTGTTTGGTTTGCATTAATAGGAATGAAACTATGACTTTCAAAGTCATAGTCGGTGTTCATTTTGTTTTGTTTTGTGGGTAGAATTAAACGGTGATGTCGTAGTTATAGATTCATTCTGTGTGATTTGGTGTCTATGAAATCCATTCCCAAATGGACCTTTTTTCCACTCAAAATTAAAATATCTATACACTTTTTCATACCATATTTTATCAACCAAATATAAACAATCGTAATGATACACTTTTTCATACCCATTATCATTCCACCTCATTCCAAATCCGATACCCATTGTCATTCCTAGCAACAAACCAAACGACCCCTAAATACCGGTGTATACTAGTACTGACCATATAGAACAATAACACCGTCCACGTAAGCGTTAACATCCCCAAAAACACTCAACAATAACATCAATAACATTTCATATTTTCAATTTCAACCCTAAACTAAAACAACCAAACTACTCAATTAACTCACCTGTGCATCCGACGCAAAGGCGCAAGAACCATCAACACTAAAACCAAACCTACCACACCAACAATAACAAGACTCAAACAACCATAATTCCAAATTCAAAACAAAAAAACAAAAACAAAAAAATTAAACAAAAATAAATTACAAAATGAAATTTTACTCAACTAGACCCAAATTTAACCATCGGGTCTTAAATTGCCACCCCACCGATAAGCCCGATTTCTTAGATATTGTTAAGAAGGAATGGAATATTGAGGTTAATGGCGTTGATATGTATAAACTTGTGAAGAAGCTTAAGAATATGAAACCCCATTTGAAGAAGCTTAGTTGGAAGAATGGGAACCTATTTGAACATGTTAAGCAGATTAAAGAAGAGCTTAAACTAGCCCAAATTGAAGTTGATAAGTTTCCATATGATCCTGTGATTAAAGCTAATGAAGCTATATTGTTAGAAAAATATTTAGAAGCCATAGAAGATGAAGAAAAATTGTTGATTCAAATGGCTAAGATTGACTGGATTAGTAAAGGTGATAAAAATAGCAATTATTTTCATAAAGTGGTGAAAGGAAGGAAGCATGCTAATAGAGTGATGAGTATTTGTGATGAGAAAGGGAATAGGGTTGAAGGGGATAAAGTTGCAGAGAAGTTTGTTGAGCATTTTAAAGAATTTATGGGTAAAAAAGACAATGTGAAGGAGATGGATAATGTAGAGGAGCTATTTACTTCTAAACTTTTTGATTTTGAAGCCTTGGCCATGATTGTAGAAGTAACTAATAAAGAAATAAAGGAAGCTGTGTTTGAGATTGGTGATACAAAAGCTCCTGGTCCTGATGGGTTTTCTGCTGTGTTTTTCAAGAAATTATGGGATGTTATTGGTTCTGATGTATGTACAGCTATCAAAGAATTCTTCATATCTGGTAAAATCCTTAAGGAAATCAATGCTACTGTGATCACCCTTGTTCCTAAAATCCAACAACCCTCTGAAGTATCAGAATTCAGACCTATATCATGCTGCAATGTCATCTATAAGGTGATTAGTAAGATCCTAACTAATAGAATAAAGGGTGGGCTTCATAAACTTGTAAATCTTAACCAAAGTGCCTTCATTCCTGGAAGGCTCATTCAAGATAACCGGCTAATCACTCAGGAGTTGTTAAAAGGTTATAACAGGGAAAATGGTCCTAAAAGGTGTGCTCTCAAGATTGATATAGCAAAAGCTTATGATACAGTGGATTGGGAGTTCTTACAATGTACTTTGATTAACTTTGGGTTTCATTCAAAAACGGTGAACTGGATTATGAGTTGTGTGAGGTCTGCTACTTTCTCTATTAGCCTGAATGGAGATAGGGTGGGATTCTTTGGGAGTATTGTTTATGTATAGCAGATGGCTAGTATTGTCAGATATAGTTTTGTTTCTTCAGTTTGCTTTTTAGTATATGTTCTTTGGGCATGTCCAAAAGCAGTCATATGTTATCAAATGATGTACAAAACGTTGTGGTATTAATATATTTCACCCTTTTGCACCAAAAAAAAAAAAAAAAAAAAAAAAACTTTTTGTGTGAGAGGTGAAGATAAGTTGAGATTTAATTGAATAGTTTTTTAGCATTAGAGTGATGAGGTCATCAATAGATGGAAATTTCTAACCATCATTTATTATTTGTTTTTTATGTATTAAAAAGATAACATGACGCTGAAATAAAAATGATTTAGAGCACCCGGTGTCGTTTCGTCCTCCCCCTTCGTCATCCACGCTGGAGGCTCGCCGTGCCTCGCCTTGACACCGTGGTGTCTCGCCGTCCTTCGTCGTTGCCAAGCTCATCGTGGTGACGACGAGTAAATTTTCTGACAAAAAGTGAGTATAACGTTTGAATTATTCAATTTCTATCCGCTTAACAACGGATATAATTTTTTTTTTTTAAAACCTCCACTCACTCTATAAATTAACATAACATATCATACATTTTTTCATATTCAATCAAAATAAACCATTCAAACTTGTCAAACATGAGTTACACGAGTGAATCATCTTATTCCGTGAAAGTGACCTCAAGAGTTAACGAAATTAGAAATGTTTATTAAAGAGTTCGATGCGAGCAAACGTTGCGTGAACAAGCACCCGTCCATCAAAGCGTCGTCAATATGTCCCTCGTGAACGTGAAATTGTCAAGCACGCCTTCTTGATGACTATTTTGGTGACAACCCAAAATATACTGGACGCTAATTTTAGGCGCCGATTTCAGATGAGCCGTTGCTCATTTCTACAAATAGTACAAGGTATTGAAACATATATTGAAACTCATCATCCTCTTCCTAAGCATTTTGATTTCTTTAGAGTTCAACCCGATAGTAGGGGTGTAATGAGTTTTAGTGTGATTATGAAATGCACATGTGCCCTACGCCAATTGGCTTACGGGATATCGGTGATGCGTTAGATGAGTATTTACAAATAGTGAACAATTGCAAGCGATTGCTTAGATTTTTTTTCTTATGTGCATAATCCAACTATTTATTAAAGAGTTTTTAAGAAAACCGATGAGGATGACATTCGTCACTTATACCATGCACATAACACCGCTCATGGGCTTCCGGAATGTTGGGAGCATCGATTGTATGCACCGGAATGGAAAATCGTCCGAAAGATGGCAAGGCCAATTTCATAGAGTGGTAAAAATATCCCACTATAATGCTTGAAGCCGTTGTTCATACGATTTGTGGATTTGGCATGCATTTTTGGGGTAATGGGTGCGAATAACGATCTAACGGTTTTAAATAATTCTCCGTTATTCGACGACTTACTGATGACATCGCCCGAGGTTCGGTTTGAAGTATACGGTGTCAATTTAAGCAAGGTATTATCTAGTCGACGGAATTTACCCGGAGCGGCATCTTTGTCAAGTCATTTACAGTTGCAAGTAATTCAAAATGCCGCATTCAAAGCGAAACAAGAAAGTGTTCGAAAAGATATCGAAAGAGCTTTGGTGTCCTCCAAGGACGCTGGCATATCATTTCCCAACCGGCGTGCATTTACTATTGGCAAGTTACGGAGAATCATGTACGCGCATCATAAATTCATAATGCATAACATGATTTTGAAAGATGAAAACTTTGCGATATCCGATATTCTTTGAAACGTATATTTCTCCGACACCAAATTTACAAAGAGACATGGATCAACGCTGCCAAGTGCAAAGAATAAAAGCCAAAGAACTACATGATAAACGCAAACACGCAAAGCTTCAACGATGTCTCATCGAGCATGTTTGCAACAACTTCAATGGGACAATTTCAACAACATAATCCGAATAATTAGTTTCGTTATAATTTGATGTATTTCTTGCGATATTTTTTTTTTCAGATCTTTATTTTATGTTTCAGACGCTTTTTATTAAGTTATGTATTGTATTTTAATTTGAATGAAATGAATTTATTTAGTTTATTTGGAAACGAAATTGAATAAAAAATAAAGCCAGAGTGGTAGTGGCCTCAAATGAAAAGGTTGAGGTTTGTTATGAGTGAGGAAGGGTTTGTTGTGGTTAGTGTGAAAAAATGAGATGTTGATGCGACGTCGAGGTGTGACGACGATGACGCCTTTCAGCCTGCTTTGACACCTAGTGCTTATTAGAGTTGTCCACTAGATAAAGCATACAATTTTATAAAATTCTAAAACTTCCAAAAGTCAAATGCTAATCAATTCACAAGAGTACTATGACTAAACTAGGCCCAACCCAAATACTTCATATATAGCCCAAAAACATTAACAAAACCCAAATTTCATCCAAAACAACTTACAACCAAAATTCAAAATGCTGAGAGCCTTGCGCATATACGGTGAAGTCCTACGGCTAGTCCGTCACCTCCCAGCAGACTCCCGCTCATACTACGCCAAATACGCCCGTGAAAACTTCGTCAACTATCGTGAACTCGACAGGAACGATCCCGCAGCTCTCGAGGAGGTTTTTCATCGTGCTTACAAGCACTCTCTATGGGTTCTTCAGAAGGTCAGTTTTTTTACAGTTTACATTCATTTGATCATTACCCATGAATTTATGAACTGACATTGAGCTAAATTTGTCTGGTTTTGTGGCAGTATAAGGCTGATCAAGGCGCGGCGAGTAAGTTGAAGGAGATATGTGGCGCTGTTTGATGTCTTTTTGTAGTTGCGTGTAACGTGTTTGATGAAATGCCGCGGAGAGTCTGGTTTTAAAATGTTGTAATGTTGTTGGATACTTGGATATGTTATGGTTCGTTTAATAAACAGGTATACGAGCAAGGTTTTCTCTATACTGGTTACCTAGACACGGCGTATTGAAATCAGATGTACGCTGGCTAACCATGTTATTAAAGATAATTTCATTCGGGTTTCTTTGATTACAATAACAAATAATACTACAATGATGATCAGTTGTAGATGATAAGATAGACCCTTTGTTTATTGTGGTGTATGTTGTTGTTTGGTTTGCTTATAAAAACTGTTTATCTCGCATTTTTTGGTACAACCAGAGCGGAGCTACATGTAGTCGATCGGGCTCAATCGAACCCAATGGAGGTGTAATTAAGGTTTTATTTTAGCTTTGAACCAGCTGATATGGTATACAGCAGATATAGACATATGCTTTATCGATAACTTGCTGTATGTCATTAATTCTGTCAATCTTGGAAGAGTCCTGCTCAGTTCAAATGTATGTGTCAATGAAATGAAACCAACATATATGGTTAAACTAAAGCTTGATACATTTATAGTTTTCATAACTTGCAAAACCTTGATTACCTTAACAAATATCGGATTACACCATTTATAGAAGAAAGCTTATTTAATAATTATCATATTCAATTATTTCACTAAACATCACACATTTTATTAGTTCTTCCCAGCATATTTAGCTTTGTAATCCTTCCATAGTTGTTCCACAGGCTTCCCTGTTAACTCCTTAAAAAACGAGACATCGTAAGTTTTCCTTATTCTTTTGTTAAGCTTTGCAGTAAAGTTTGGGACGAGACTGTCACAATACTCAAGAAAACGAGCCGTGAAATCATAACCTTGATCCCACTTGTCCCCAGTCCCAGGCTTTGCAAAAGCCGGAGGGAAGTAATTAGCTTTCAGAATAGTATAATCCGCGATCCCTTCTACTAATCCCGTCGGGGCTTTACCCTCTCCATTCCATTGGAAAACGTGTGTCATTTCATGGTACAAGAGGGACGTGAATTCCCATTTCAAGTCCCCTTGGTACCCATTTAAATAAATCACACTAACATTAATCCTGTTGCTACCCCAAGTGATACCTTCGGCTCCATCGAAGTCCTTGAGGTAAAGATCAACAGAATCGACAATCTTTCGGTCAGCGTCTGTATTTTGTTGGAAAATGGTTGCCCAAATGTAGCTGTTGATCTTGGCCATTATTTGTTTTGTGTATGGAATTCCAATTATTTTTGTGAATTTGATTCCACCAGGATGTTTTTCGGCAATGTGATATACATTGTACTTTACGACGTTGGCATCGATGCCATGAAAAGATAACAAGAAGGTTAAGAGGGTACACATGAAAATGGTATAGGGCGCCATGGCTAGCTTGATTGACTAGCTAGTGACTTAAGATGCATGAACTATGAATACCCGGCATTCACTTATATATAGACAATTATACACAAACAATTGCAGACACATCTTGCTATGATTTTATTTTGTAAATTCTGTTGCATTCTTTACAAGGGCTGCTAAATATGTATATTGGATATATCTAAATGTGACAATGTGTTTTCAAAATCCAGAATTTGTTATATTTTATCATATGGGTGGATATCAGATTATTGTGAAATATCAACATCTATTGCCAACACTAATGTAAGTTTGAAAATGAAGTGTAGTCCTTTCCAGGCCACTGGGTTATGGTAACCATAGATCCTTTAAATAGGGCAATTTAAATTTTAAAGCAATACATTTTACGTTTCTTATTTTAAATATGTGGTAAAAACATCGCTTCGTATAGATTAACTAGAAGAAAGAAACGCTTAAACGAGTGCTTAAACTGCTTTTAATCGCGTTACTGTGACTTGTTGGTTTTGTTTTCATGTCTCTCTTACCTTCATGTGTGTTGGTCGGAGAAAGGTATAGGTAACAAATTAACAATACTATTGGAACACTCCTTCAATTCCTTTTAATGTTTTCTTGAACAATCCTTTCTATGTTTGTAAGTTACATTTTTCTTGAAATGAGTATTATATATGTTGTTTATCCTTTTGAAAAGTTTTTTTTCGTTCATTTTTTGTGAATGTGATACACTGATACTCATGCCTTCGCTTTTGAAATTCACTCAATTCCTTCAACCATTGTGTCCGTGGGCATTTGTTTTAGGAAAATAACAAAAAATCGATCGAGCTTGACATTGTTGTCATCATGTGTACCAACTATTTTTTTGTTATATAACACACCTTTGAATTTTTGTCGTCAGTATGTGTAGCCAGCAGTGAATTGCTATCAGATGTCCAATCGGCTTAGCGTTACATCGCTAGTCCTTTTATATTAACGGTCGTTAGTAAATAACTTAAAATTTCGCTCTTCACGCTTTTATTCGCTTTCATCCGTTATTATCGTTTTTGTCCGCTTTTTATACTTTTCGTCTGCTGCTTTTTCCCGCTTTTTACGCCGTCGCTTTTCTTACATTCTCGCCCGCTTTCTTACGCCGTCGTCGCTTATACGCATTCGCTTTTATACGCTTTAGTCCGCTTTTATAAGTTTTCATCCGTTTTCGTCCGTTTTCATCTGCTTTTACACGCCAATCGTTTTCATCCGTTTATATTTTTCGTCCGCTTTACTACGTCAATTTTTAAATGTCTTCGTCGATTTTCTAACGTTTTAAATGCTTTTATATGTTTTAAATGTTTTTATCTGTTTTATACGCTTTCGTCTTTTTTAAGTTTTCATCTGCTTTTTCTTACACTTCATCCATTTTATTCATTTTGTCCGTATTCTTAAGTTTTATACATTTTCGTCCGAAAATAAGAAAATGAACGAAAAGTAAGAAACCAACGAAAGCGTATAAAAAGATGAAAATGTTAGAAAAGACGAAAACTTTAAAAGAATGATTTAAATGTATAAAACGATTGAAAACGAAGAAAACGGATGAAAACGATAAATACGAATGAAAACGTAAAACGGACAAAACGCATAAAACGGATGAAACGTAAGAAAACAGATTTAAAACTTATAAAACGGACGAAACGATAATAACGGACTAAACGTAAGAAAACGTAAGTAAACAAACGAAATGTAAAAACGGATGAAAGCATTGGACCAAAATGTATAAAACGGACGAAAAAGTATAAAACGGACAAAACGTATTATAACGGACTAAACGTAAGAAAAACGTAAGTAAACAAACGAAATGTAAAAACGGATGAAAGCATTGGACCAAAATGTATAAAACGGACTAAAAAGTATAAAACGGACGAAACGATAATAACGGATGAAACGAATAAAACGTAAGAGAACGAATTTTAAGTTATTTACTAACGAATCGTTAGTAAATAAGGACTAACGATGTAACGCTAAGCCCGACCGGGTACATACAATAACACAAATTCACCTAACGGCTACATACAATGACAAAATTCAAAAGGTTTGTGTTACAAATGAAAAAAATAGTTGGCTACACACAACGACAATGTCAAGTTCACGATTTTTTTATCATTTTCCTTTGTTTTAAGTAATTTGGCGAATCTATGAGTTCGTGCCTTAAAGCTTAAATTGATAATACTGATGCACGCACTGTGTTAAAATTAATACGGAGTAAGATCATACCGATTATCCCCATTCTCTTCATGTTCCCCCATCTAAATTATATATTTTTGGGTTTCGCTAACATGTGCCCGGGTGCATTAAATGAACACATCTATCCTTTTTATATAAAAAAAATGCAATTATCGAACACTAATTATAGAAAAAAGTTACCTTAATTATATGCATTTTATAACTTAATCAACTTGAAATATCTTTTTATATGTGTTTAGTATATCCAATGGGCACATATTAGTAAAACCCTGTATTTTTAGATGACACAAACAAAGTGTGAATACATAGTTTTTGCATTTTGTGACATATTTTATACATAAAAAGTGTCATTAAATCTCATAATTTTAGATTTTTCTCACACTTTCTAAAAAGTATTACAAGGTTAAATTTGATGACACTTTTTTGTGTTATTAAAAATCTTTGTTACCATATTTTCATTGTGTTTGAAAGTTGTGGAGAAGAAAATCTTTGTTTGGATCTTAACTTTTGGATCCATGTTACTTCTTGCCATCAATAGTAGACGCATTATATTAGCGAGTTGTCATAATCACGACGGGACTTTGTGGGGATCGGATGGGTCGTTGCTTTCAAATTTTTTGCCACACGATATTTTTAACCCTCGTATTTTGTAATGGTGGCTATTATTAGTACGGAATTTAAATGAAAATGTAATTGGCTCCTCTAATATAAATACGTCCAGTTTGGCGGTTGAATTGAGATATTATTCAAAGAGAAAAATATCAAATATCTAAAGTTTTTCTTTGTATATTATAAGGATGATTCGATCCGCAAGGACCATGATTGGGTATTGTATGATCGTCTTTCTCCGTGGAAGAGGCAAAATAGAGTCAACTTGAATTCGGGCCTACTATTCGAAATCTTATTGAAACAACGGTTTTGTTATCTCATGTCTGCTTTACGTGAAAAAAATACCAATAGAAGTGGAGGGTTTTTTTCAAACAACAAGGGGTTGGGTCAACTATTCAATCAGATGATATTGAGCATGTTTCCCATATCTTCTCGAGAAACAAGTGGGCTTGTTCTTTGCAAAATTGTTTTCAATTTCATATGTGGTAATTCCACCAAGATCTCTTCGTTAGTTGGGGGAAGAATCTGCCCGAATCGGATTTTTTGAAGAATGTATCGAGAAAGAATTTGATAGATGGTTTTAAATTGATTATAAAAAACTTATTTCACAAAGTAGTGCAAATTTCTCCCTTTTAAAATGGCTCAGTGGCTACATTTCTATTAACTCGTCGCCCGGTTGTTGTACCTTTTGATTATGGTAGATATTGTCGATCCGAACATAGGGCTACTTTATATGTTTTCCATATCTTCGCTAGGTGTTTACGAAATTATTATAGCATGACGATCTAGTAATTAGGGTGCGGCTGTTCGGTCGCCTATGATACTAGGACTAATAAGTCAAAAATGGATTTGTGCCGTAGGTGTTAAACGATCCACTACACAGGGTGTCGTGCTTGACGAACGTCAGCGATGGAGACATCGTAAATTGGTATGTGGGCATCGCGATAAGTCCTATGTCCTACTATAGGTGCCGCCACAACCTTTACCATGTCCGAACGAATGTCGACCATCAGATCCGCTAGTCTGCAATATTCACGATGACCTCTAATTAAACTTGTCAAGTTTCGTCTATGGTCATGACCTACTATGTTTCCAACACCGTTCACAATGGTTAACCGACAAAAGTATGACAATATGATAGATTATGTTGTCCATAGTCCACCACAAAAGAGCTTACAAAATGTAGTCATAATAAACTCCATAGCTACCTATACAAAACTAGCTTTTGATAGACAAAATAGTGTACATGGGATAAAAAGAAAGACACCAACATATAGGCATAGAAATAAAAAGAACAATTAAACCCCGCAAATCAAAAGCCCAAAACAAGCTTCATTTGTCGACTAAATCATAAATTCTAGATGCTAAGAGGCGAATGGAGGACTCCTTCTTTAGCTAACTTACCGCATCACAATTACATTCACGTTTGATATGAGCTATCGATCGGTTTTCGTTAGTTGAAAGGAAAAGATCAATCTCTTGAAAGTGAGACAACAACCGCCATGGTCTCTCAAGAGGATGCCGAACCTAAGAAACTGCATTTAGGGAATCACTTTCAACAATAATATTGGACGATGACAAATTTAGCTTCTCCTTTAACATCCTGTAAGCTTGTTTTATTGCCATTACTTTCACAACATTTGAGTCTAAAACACCAAGAGGAATTGAAAACAAGGCCAATACAACACGATAGTCATTTCTTAACAACCCACCGATACCTGCGGGCCCCGGTTTGCCTCTAGTAGCGCCATCAACATTGAACTTTAAAGAACCTACAACGGGAGGACACCATTGTTTATTGTGAACGTTCTTTTCCATAGTACTGCCGCACGATGTAATTGAAAATAAGTTCACATGAAAATCAAGTAATGAATATAAACATGTTGGATAAAAAGCCTTAACCCAACAACCGGTTCGCAATTTTACCAAGTCTAAAACCTACAAATAAGAAGATACATCGTTCGTAAAAATTTCCTTGTTTCTTGCTTCCCACACATGCCATAGAACCGAGAAGAACATCGTCTGTCATACCTCTTGACATTTCACTACTTTTTCCATATCAATCCACCAAGAAAATAAGGTTCTCATATTTCTAGGAATAACCCAATCACAAACGCAACCACCAATCAATGCAAACTAGATAGATAGAGTGAACTTACAGTGAATAAAAATATGATCAAATGATTCGATACATGAGTTACAAAGAGGTCATCCAAATTTATTCTCAGAAATGATATCAAATCTTAAAAGCATATCTCTTGTTGGAAATTTGCCAACGATACTTTGCCAACATAAATGATGAGCTTTTAGGGGACCTAAAAACTTCCACACCGAGTGAAGAATTGGATCATCAGAACTATAACTCTCCGTCTCTTTACCGAATGACCTCGAGGAAAACTTTCCTAATGAGTCAAACAACCAGACAACTTTGTCGTTCCTTGTTGCCATCATTACGACTGAATTAAGAATTAACATGAACGATTCAAATTGTTCCACCTCCCAATCAAATAGATTTCTCCTTAGATTCACATTGCATTTCCATTGGCCATTTTCCCATAACCCAAAATAACAAACGGAACCCTAATTTGTTAGCTGCTAGAGCAAAGATTCTCGGGAATCCCAATGGTCATCCCAAAATCTTGTATAATCACCTTTATCAACACAATGCACCAACCCTTTATTAGCAATAACTCGTGATGGAGACCTCGAATGGAGAAAATATGTAATCTTTTTCCAAACTGAAGAAATCGAAGCTTTGATCAGAATTGCTAGAGATTGGCTATATTCGATTCTACCATAATTAGCATCTATAAGCTTCCTTCATAGCGCCTCTTTTTCGTTTCCATATCTCCATATCCATTTGCATAGAAGAGCTTCATTCCTAACCCGAAGAATCCACAAGCCGAGGCCTTCATTTGGCTTGCTTCTAGCGATTGTACCCCAATCCATGATACATAGTTTATGCTCACATGTGTCTTTTCCCCAAAAGAAGCTTCTCTATATCTTTTCAATTTCCTTCATCATACACACATGCACTTGAAATAACGACATGAAATATTGAGGAATACTATTTAAAACCAATTTTAAAAGAACCACTCGACCTGATTGAGAAATAAACTTAGTTTTCCACTTAGATAGGCAATATTAGAAACTCTCAATGACACGATCCCATACTGATTTAAAGACAGGATTAGCACTGACATGCAACCCAAGGTATCGAAAAGGGATGAAACCGACAGAGCATCCAAGATCGTCACCCCACACACGAACTAAACGATCATCAATCCCTACCCATATAACATACTCTTTAAGAGTATAATCTTTAGATCAACTGATAATTGAAAGCATCAAAGAACTCTTTTAACATTTAACAGATTCTCATTACTAGCACCACAAAAAATAAGAGTATTGTCGGTTAATTGAAGGTGGGAAATTGAAAATTGCTTCGCTAATGATATTGAAAAGGAAAGGCGATAAAGGGTCGCCTTGTCTTGAGCCTCTCTTCATTATAAAGAACTCTATTGGTGAACCATTGACACGAACCGCGACTGTTGCAGAAGATAAACAAAAGTGAATCCATTTTCTCCATTTGAAACCAAAGCTCATCTTTTCAAAAACCATATCTAAAAATGTCCACTCACTTGTATCGTATGATAGTGATCAGTGGGTTAAGTAGCAGATGCACACACAACAGGTACACGATCAGGTTATAATAATAACAAAGCTGCCAGGAACACGCAAACTTTTATTGAAGAAATCTTACTCTAAAACTTCAATTGATACAATGAGAATCCCTACCCTTCTCGGTATATATAGACCAACATAGACGCGTTGTACTATAACTAGGATTACACATTAAACCTATCCTAAACAAATGAGGACTACTCCATATTAGGATAAATATTAGACGAGTTGGACTAGCACTCCAACTAGTACTTCCTGATTCTGGTAACACGCCATAAACCACATCCAAACTCAGGAATTTGCCAACAATCACCCCCTGAATTTCTGAGTCGAAGAGGGTAACTCTTGCACACCAAGTAACGATCTCATCTCCTTGAACCTTATGCGCGCCAAGGCCTTCGTCAATGGGTCTGCTCTTTGTTCTTCACCGGATACATGCTCAACAATTACCTGTTCATTCCCAGTCACTTCCGTCAATAACTCCCTTAGCCAAATTGCTTGACACGCAGCTGTAGTAGCCGCCATGAACTCAGCTTCACACGAAGATAACGCCACGGTAGTTTGCTTTTGTGAGCACCATGTAATAGGCGATGTACCGAGATAAACAACATGTCCGGTAGTACTCCGTCCGTCATCAATATCAATATTACGACTTCTAAATCCCACAAGTCTTATGTCATTACAACGATTGTATTTAATTCCAAACGAAGTCATACCTTTAAGATAGCGTAGGATTTGCTTGATTGCACGAGCATGTGATTCTCTTGGACTTTGCATATATCGACTAACCATTCCAACCGAGTAAGTCAAATTTGGACGAGTGTGCAAGAGGTAATGCAAGCAACTCACAACATTTCGATATTGAGTAGCTTCAACTTCTGGTTCATCTTCTGCTTTTGTCAACTTGATTCCCGGTTCTATCGGACATAAAGTTGCATTACAATCTTCCATACCAGCTTATTTCAAGATCTTCCTTGCATATCTCTCTTGCTTGATCTCCACACAATCCTTTTCTTGTGAGACTTCGATACCTAAGTAATAAGTTAACTCACCAAGATCCGACATTTCAAATTGAGACACCATTATCCTTTTGAACTTATTTATGAGGTCTAAGCTTTTCCCTGTCACGAATAAATCATCCACATTAACCGCAACAATGATAAATTCTCCATTGGGCGCCTTTCTATAGATCGCATTTTCGTGCACGCATTGTAGAAAACCCATTTCTTTTAAAGTACTATCGAGGTTCTTTCGATCACCATTTAGAAGAGTCGTTCTCATATCCAAGTGATGAATCTTCCGTCCTTTCTCGGCTGCGAGAGCAATCAAGAGTCGTATGATCTCGAGTCGAGCTACCGGCGCGAATACTTCATCAACTTCAATAACAAGTTGTTGTTCAACTGATTCTCGTTCCTCTTTGTTTGTATCTTCTTTACCAACTTTTAGTTGAGCTTTATAAAAGCGATTTGCACTACGTGGGATCTTTATAAGTAAATTTCCACAACGATCTCGCATGGTTAAGAAATCACCTCGCATACTAATATCATAACCAAATATTGTAGCTTGTCCAAGACTTATCACATTACTATGAAGAGCGGGAATATAATAGACATCTTTCAACAATTTGTGTTCTCCATTTTTACCTTGGAACAAAATCGAGCCTTTTCCCTTTATGCTCACACATGAACCATCTCCAAACCTAACACGTCCAATAATATTTTCATTTAATTCAGAAAAGTAAGAGTAATTACCTGTCATGTGATTACTTGCACCATTTTCAAAATACCATACATCATCTTCATCGGCATTTGGCTCGCACTTTGGTGGAGTGTACTTTTCTTCATTCATGAAAATCGTTTCTTGAATATGGTTCATCATAAAGAACGTACCTTCCTCATGATATACATCTTTCTCTTGCGTCTCATTAAGGTTAACTTCATGGTTTCGGTTTCGTTCAGGGCATCTTGAAACAAAGTGTCCATACTCATCACAGCGGTAACACTTTATATGTGAGGTCACGTTTCTCATGTTGTTTACCCTTTTGTTCATTATCTTCACGGTTTTTCGAGTCACGTTGACCTTGGTTTTGATTGTTGCCACGTCCGCTACCTTGACCACGACCACGGCCACGACCTCGAGAGTATGAACCATGTCCTCTTCCTCCACTTGAGTCATTATTCCTGTAAGAATTATCAGTCGTAGCATAAAGCAAGTTCTCCTGAGCATCATTTGCTTTATCTTCTTCCTTGAATCTTTCTTCATACGCTTTCAATCGTCCAACCACATCCTCAAACCCCGTTTCTTTAAGATCTAAAACCTGCTCTAGGGCTGCCACGATATGGACAAACCGTCTTGGAAGACTTGTGAGAAACTTCTTTACCGACTTGTGTTCGACATGACTTCTCCATGCGTGGTTGATTTAGACGCAATACCGATAACTGCGGCATATTCGTCTATGGTACCGTTATCGACATCTTGATTCTCGAACTCCGTAATTAGGGTTTGAAGCCTCGCTTCCTTTACACGATCAGCTCCTAGGTTACGGGTTTTTATTGCTTCCCACATCTCCTTCCCGGTTTTCAAATTCCCGATTTGCAAAATCAAATCTTCTGGGATTGATTGAAACAATAATCCTTTAACTATATTGTTTTTCTTGGCATCGTCTGAGCCCGGATCTACCACATCCCATACTCCATGAATTCCAAGAAGAACTTCCATTCGCATACTCCATATGGTATAATTAGTTGACATTAACATCGGACACTGAAACGTCAAACTCAATTCCTTTGTCGGTGGTGGATTGTTGGAACCTGATGCACCTCCACATCATCCGGTTCTTGATCGTGAATAGGTTTGTAGTGGTGAACTTTCCAGCCCTTATATCACGGCTAGAATTAGTTTAAAAACAGTGAGACAATTAAAGACAGTTTCCAACTTCATCAGATAAACTAAAAGAAGCTGCGATCGCTCACTAAAGCGATTAATTACACACGACTAAAGAAAACCCACAGGTTCACTCGTTCTTAATCTTTTGTAGAGCCTTGAGTATTTTTCCAACTTCCTGTATGCACTTCGATAAGTGGGCTCTGATCAGTTTAGAAAAGAAAATTGGGCTGCAAAAAATTATTGGGCTTCAACCACGTCCAACCACTTTGTTCACAGGTTTAAGTCGATTATTATTAAGGGTATGCAACGCTAATTGATGATAATCACTCCATACCTGTAACCCTTCATTGCAGCACCAAATAACCAACAACAACACGAAGCTTTGTCTGATCAAAACAATAACTAGCGACCAGATCAAAAACCCACGACCAGATGTGTTCAATAAACCACGACCAGACAGTTAACGTTGCAGGTCACCAAAGCTTTCTTGAATCTCTGATGCACGACTCAACCTCAAGACGCAGGTTAGAGTCCAATGATGACAAGGTTCTGGTATCCCTCAAGACGCAGGATCAACACACGACTAACCCCTTATGCGCAGGTTAGTTTCCAGGATCTTGTTTTGGTTTTTGTGTAACCCTAAATCGCAGTTACAAATCACCACTTCAAAGCTCTGAAACCAATTGATAGTGATCAGTGGGTTAAGTAGCAGATGCACACACAACAGGTACACGATCAGTTTATAATAATAACAAAGCTGCCAGGAACACGCAAACTTTTATTGAAGAAATCTTACTCTAAAACTTCAATTGATACAATGAGAATCCCTACCCTTCTCGGTATATATAGACCAACATAGACGCGTTGTACTATAACTAGGATTACACATTAAACCTATCCTAAACAAATGAGGACTACTCCATATTAGGATAAATATTAGACGAGTTGGACTAGCACTCCAACTAGTACTTCCTTGGTAACACGCCATAAACCACATCCAAACTCAGGAATTCGCCAACATCGTAAGCCTTATCGAAATCAAGCTTTAGAATCAACCCGCCATTCTTTGATTTTTTTAACGAGAGAATAACCTCATTAGCAATCAAAATACAATATGTTATTTATCTATTCTTCATGAAAGCAAAGTGAGCTTGGCTCACCACTTATTCAATAACTGATTAATTCATTTCGTCAATGCCTTAGCGAGAACTTTGTACATGCTACTTATCAAAGAAATTGGTCTAAAGTCGTTCAACCCTTGAGGACAAGATTTTTTTGGAATGAGAGCAATGAAAGACTTACAGAAATTAAAGCTTTTGGGAAACAACCATTTGCATGATTTTCGTCAAAGAAATGAGTGATGTCATCTTTTATAACATGCCAATTTTGATTGAATAATTTGATATTCAAACCATCAGGACCCGGTGCCCGATCATCCCCACAACCCGAGACCGCTGCTTTAATTTCTGTTTCCGAAAATGGAGCTTCAAGTCGAACAAACTGCAAGAATGATATTGACTTAAAAAGCACCTTTTAATGGACCTAAAAGGGGCCCTACAATTGTTGAAGTGTTCTTTGAAGAAATCTGCAATTGCTCTCTTTGCCACACTCGGATTCGATAAAACTTCCCCTTTAACACAAACTGAGTCAATAGAGTTCGATCTAATTCTATTGTTATATAGCGTATGGTGCATTCCAACTTATTAGTGCCATTAGCTCATTTAATTGTAGGTGGTATTGCGGTCTTTTCAAAGGCTAGAGATAAATTAGTATTGGAATTGATCAAGTTTATATTTGATTAGTTTTAACTAGAACTTATTTTGTTGTCATTTATTGGGTCAATCTAAGATAGCAAGATTGGCACTGTTAGTATTGCTCATTCACCCCGTGAGTGGTTGGTAATCGATGAAAAGTAGATCCATGTTTTCTGTTCTTATTGTTTATTTACTTAATTTCTTACAACCATGCATGGAATTCCTCGTTCGCCCCGTGAGTTGGTGATAATTGTTGTTTTGTTCTTAACATAACCAGAAAAGTGGATTCATGTTTTATATTTTTATACTTCTTAGTCCCGTGAGATTCATACATGAATCAACTTTATTTTAGAGTGGTAGTCTAATATACATGCATGTAAGATTTTGCCCGTGTATAATGTTTTGTAATTGCGATGTTTCACGTACATGGTTCAGACTATAAGTAAAACCAATGCTTATATTTCGGCTATATTTGTTCGGTACTTATAAGCCGTGCTTTCATTTTGATATTTATAATCTCGTGTATCAACAATTTTTTTTATCACAATTAATATAATTTAAGTTCAGCCGTATTTTAACTTTTTAGCCCGTGTACGCACGGGTTACAAAACACGGAATAGGTTCAGAAATGACTACAAGTAGTGATAACACTTCAACTTTGATTGATGGAAAAACATACATTTGGTTAACAAACCGGGGAGATGTTGATTTAGTGTTTTCTGTTGGCCATTCTGTTATTTTAGATGCCATGTTTTTTACGTGTATTAGTAAATATGGGGAGTGAAAACAGATAATGATTTATGGCATTTCTTTCTGATAATTTTATAACGAACCCAAAAGTTTATGAAAACATGCACTCATTTTTTATTGATTTTGTTTTTTAGATTTCTGACACACATACTTTTTTCTTTAACGAACGAAATTACAAAGTTTTGACCAAATTGATTCTCAAATTTTAACTTTATTAGACAATCAAACAAATTCATTTTGCAATTGAGCTCTCTTATTGATAGATTAACGAATTAATTGACAAAAAATATTCTTCTCTTGTTATATAGAAAATAGTTCATTACGACCTTTATATGGAACATGGTTCATTATTTATTTTAATATTTGTCTTTTTGCCCTTGCAATAAATCTAAACACAATATCAACTCTATCATCTAAATTTCGTGTTCATTTTGTTTGAATTTTTAACCGATGGAGGTTTAATAGTCAAAGAAAGTTTTGTGTGTAATAACCAATTTTATCTTTTAATAATATGCTAAAAAATAGAATGCTTGTGTCCTAATGATACTTTTTGATGTGTGAAAAACTGTATAAACAAATGGTTGCGGGTTCAAGTCCTGCTTAAGATATGTGTGAGATAATCTCTAGTATGTATATTGTGAGATAGTTAAATAAAAAAGGTGAAAATATGCTATAATAACTTTGTTTGACCGTAATTAATTTAAAGTATATTGTAATGCAACAAACATAAATATAACTAAAGTAACCAATATCAAACTATCATTGCTCATACTTAGCTTTATACTCCATCCACAGTTGATCCACAGGCTTCCCGGTTAAGTACTCAAAAAATTTGACATCAAAATCAAACCTCATTATCTTATTAAGGTTTGCGACAAATCCAGGGACGAGCTCCTCACAATACTCAAGAAAACGGGCTGTAGTTTGATACCCTTGATCCCAAGAATCCCCTTGTCCCGGCTTTGCAAATCCCTCATAAGCATAACCCGCTTTTAACACTGTAAAATCTGCGATTCCTTCAATCAACATCTGTGGTGTATGACCTTCACCATTCCATTGAAACACATGTGTCATTTCATGGTACATTAGGGATGTGAATTGCCATTTAAGGTCTCCTTCGCACCCTTGTAAAAAAATCGTACTAATGTTAATTTTGTTATTTCCCCAACTTATTCCTTCTGCTCCTTCAAAATCTACGATGTAAGTGTCTACACTATCTAAGGGTTTTTGATCGGAAGGGTCATTTTGTTGGAAGAGAGTATACCAAATGAAGTCGTTAATCGTACCCATTATTTGTTGTGTGTACGGAATGCCGATTTCCTTGTCAAAACGGATGCCGCCAGGGGTGTTGGTGGCCTCATTCGTCACAAAATAGTCGACGGCGGAGATTCGGTGAAAGGATACTGATAAGGCTAGAAGGGTACATAGAATAAAGGATTTGTAAGTCATGTTACTCAAAGGTGCACTAAAAAGAAGCATCATATATGCCCTTATATACTCAGTTAATATAAATTAATAAAGGTATGATATATGTTCACATTATACACAATGACATAAATAGAATTTAATTGAATGTAATTCAATTTCTTTGATTATATGCATTCTATTGCATTTATCTCAAGGATTTTTACTTTAAACATGGATGGAAATTCTGGATAGAGAATATGTTGATATTATTCTATTTAGGGTTGCGATTATGAGAATTATGAACTATGAAGCGCCATTACTAACAATAGCTAAACCAAATCAACATAGTCACTTAAAATGTAGCCTTATGCCCTTGTCTGTTTGGAAATAAAATTTGAGCTTTGTAAGAACAATGTTGCACCTAATTAACTGTGTTTTATGTCATACGCAGTTTATGGTTATTGTGAATGCATAATTTTCGCAATTAATGTCTAATGAGTAGCACTTAATAACAATGAATACCAAGCCATTAATTCTCAGTTCACTTTATTCTCCTACTTCCATAATACGATCGACTACCGCTTATATATTGTCACAACATCTTGGGGCGAATATCATACTATTTTTCCAATGAATAACTTGCTATTTTCGTAAATTAAAACCTAAAATTATAGTCATCCTTAAAGATGTTGTCACATAAAACGTATAATAAGAAAACATTTTTTGCCGAAAAGTTTAATTATAGAGCACTAGTTGGTGCAATGCGCGTATAAGCTACTTGTACTTGTTTATGGTGGATTGATAACCGGCTGTTAAGAACCCCTTGTTATCTCTAAATGTCATTGGTCATTTGAAAAGAAGAAGAAAAAAATGGGCTTTTGCATATATATCCTTCCGAAAATGCAAAATTGCATATATACTCAAAGCATGCATAAAAACCATTGTACTATATGCTAAAAAAACTTGTACAAAGAATATATATGCAATTATTCACTTTGGGAGGGATATATATGCATTTTGCCGAAAAAATGCTAATTTAAACATGAAAGACTTTGAATCTAATAAGTCAAGTCGGATGCAACAATATATGCTACACAAGGGCATCAACTCATAACTTTAGTACATCAATTTTAATATAGTAATATCGAATTCCAATTGGTAATTCTGTTATCGCAAAACTTAACGTTGAGTTGAGTCTAGCAATCGGCTTTCCCATCAACTCTTTAAAATAGTTGACGTCGAAGAATATCTCATCATCTTATTAAGCTTAGCAACGAATCGTGGATGATCCCATCATAATACTCGAGAAAGCGGGTTGTTATATCATACCCTTGGTCCCATCTATCCTCGTCCCCAGGAATTGCAAATCCCCGTGGGTAATAATTAGCTACCAAGATCGTACGCAACTTACAAGAAACATAAAACATGAATCCACATTCCGGGTTATGTTAATAACAAAACAACAATTATTACCCACTCATGGGGCGAACGAGGTATTCTATGGTCGTAAGAAATTACGTAAATAAACAGTAAGAACAGAAAACATGGATTTACTTTTCATCTATTAGTCTATTACTAACCACTCACGGGGTGAATGAGTAATACAAAAGTGCTAATCTTGCCATATTAGATTGACCCAATATAAGTACTAGTTAGAGGTAGTCTTGCAACGAGCAGATCGTATCACTACCTCATTGGCTTAGAGGTAGTCTTGCAACCGTGCATGGATCATTAAACCAAGGATGATCGCCACATGTCATTCTTTTCTACTCAATTAGACGCTCACCATGCACCATCCTCAAACCATTGATGGACTTTAAGGTGGACGCGAAACCCTAGGACCTTCCATATAAATAGAAAGTTCATCTAATATTGTGCTGTAATTGCGATGTTTCACGCACGAGGTTCGAGATAATAAGTAAAACTAATGGTTATATTTAAGCTATATTTGTTCGATACTTATGAGTCGTACTTTTAGTTTGATATTTATAATCTCGTAAGGAACAAACTTTTGTATCACAATACAAATAATTTCAATTCAACCATATTTAACTTATTAGCCCGTGTACGCACGGGTTACAAAATATGGAATAGATTCGGAAAATGACTACAACTATTGATAATATTTCAACTTTGATTAATTAAAAAACATACATTTGATTAGTTGAACCAGTAGATGTTGATTTAGTGCTTTTTTTTGGGCGTTGTGTTTTTTTTAGATGTCGCGTGTTTTCGGCGTGTATTAGTAAATATGGAAAATGAAAACAAATAATGACGTATGATATTTCTTTTAAAAAATTTATAATTAACCCCAAAAGTTTATAATAGCATGACCTCCTTTTTACAGTGTTTATTTTTTAGTTTTTGTCACACATACTTTTGTAGGTAATTTCTTTAACGAACGAAATTATAAAATTTTGACCAAATTGTTTCTCAAATTTTACTTTTATTAGTTAATTAGATTATTTGAATTTGCAATTGAGCTCTCTTGATAAATTAAAAAACTGATTATGCTAACGCAAAACATATTCCTTTCATTATATAAAAGTGGTTGTTGACGATCTTTATACAGAATAGTGTTTGTTATTTATTTTAATTTTAATATTCGTCTTTTCGCCCATGCAGTAAATCTAAAAACAAGATCAACTCTATCATCTCAATTTCATATTTATTTTGTTTGAATTTTAATCGATGAAAGTTTAATAATCAAAAAGTTTTATGTGTGATAACCAATTTTATCTTTCAATAATATGTTGAAAAATAATAACTTTGTTTGACCGTAATAGTTAAATTGAACAAACTCGAGTAGAGTATCTCATATTTTGATCATATCATATATTAAGTTCAACCGTATTTTATCACAATTAATATAATTTAAGTTCAGTTGTATTTAAACGTTTTAGCCTGTGTACGAATAGGTTACAGTTCACATTATACACAACATAAATAGAATTTAATTGAATGTAGTTCTATTTGTAAGTCATGGTACTCAAAGGTGCATTAAAAAGAAGCATCAAATATGCCCTTATATACTCTGTTAATATAAATTAATAAAGATATGATATATGTTCACATTATACACAATGACATAAATAGAATTTAATTGAATGTAGTTCTATTTCTTTTGAATGTAGCCTCATATCATATATTAAGTTCAGCCGTATTTTATCACAATTAATATAATTTAAGTTCAGCTGTATTTTAACTTTTTAGCCCGTGTACGAACAAGTTAAAACGCGAAATAGGTTCAGAAATGACTACAAGTAGTGATAACACTTCAAGTTTGATTGATGGAAAAACATACATTTGGTTAAACAAACCGGGGAGATGTTGATTTAGTGCTTTCTGTTGGCCATTCTGTTATGTTATATGTCGTGTTTTTTTACGTGTATTAGTAAATATGGGGAGTGAAAACAGATAATGACGTATGGCATTTCTTTCTGATAATTTTATAACGAACCCGAAAGTTTATGAAAACATGCCCTCCTTTTTTATTGATTTTGTTTTTTAGATTTCTGACAAATACTTTTTTCTTTAACGAACGAAATTACAAAGTTTTGACCAAATTGATTCTCAATTTTAACTTTATTAGACAATCGAGACAAATTCATTTTGCAATTGAGCTCTCTTATTGATAAATTAAAGAATTAATTGACAAAACTATTTTCTCTTGTTATATAGAAAATAGTTCATTACGACCTTTATACGGAATAGGGTTCATTATCTATTTTAATATTTGTCTTTTCGCCCTTGCAATAAATCTAAGGGTGAATTGCATATATCCCTTCAAAGCCTTATAATTGCATATATATCCAACCAAAACTCATAATTGCGTATATATCCTTACAAAGCTTTAAAATTGTCATATATATCCAACCAAAACTCATAATTGCATATATATCTTTTCAAAGCCTTAAAATTGTCATATATATCCAAATGATTATTTTAATAGAAAAAATGTCTAATAATTAAAATTGATATATAAAATGACGATTATAACCTTTTATTTTTTATTATTATTTTTTTTTACAGTTACAAAATATCTTTTTATTGTTTTGAATTTTATTATATCATTTGATCTATATATATATATATATAGGGTTTACATTTAGATGGAACGATGGATGGTGCAGTTGATAATCTTATTCAAGATTCGTCGATAACGAACACGGTTGAGGCGCCGAACATGATTGCTCTTTCTTTTCTTAACAAATGGTTTAAGAATAGTTTTTAATTGTTAAAAAATAATAATAAATAAATAATAATAATAATTTAATAAGTATAAGGATATACTCGTTATTTTATATATCAATTATAATTTAAGATATAAAATAACGAGTACACGTAGTTGATATATTAAATAACGATTATACCCTTTTACTTATTAAATTATTATTATTTTTTATTTATTACTATTTTTTAACAATTAAAAAATATCATTAAACAATTTTTTAAGAAAATAAAGAGCAACCATGTTCAGCGACTCAACCGTGTTCGTTATCAACGAATCTTGAATAAGATATCAACTACACCATCCATCGTTCCATCTAAATGTAAACTCTTATATATATAGATCAAATGACATATAAAATTCAAACCAAGAAAAAGATATTTTGTAAAGATATATATGCAATTATGAGTTTCGGTTGGATATATATGAAAACTTTAAGGATTTGAAAAGATATATATGCAATCATGAGTTTTGTTTGGATATACATGCAATTATGGCGCTTTGGAAGGATATATATGACTCCCATAAATCTAGAAACAATATCAACTCTATCATCTCAATTTCGTGTTCATTTTGTTTGAATTTTTAACCGATGAAGGTTTAATAGTCTAAGAAAGTTTTGTGTGCAATAAGCAATTTTATCTTTCAATAATATGTTGAATTTTTAACTGATGAAGGTTTAATAGTCAAAGAAAGTTTTGTGTGCAATAACCAATTTTATCTTTCAATAGTATGCTAAAAAAGGAGAATGCCTGTGTCCTAATGATACTTTTTGATGTGTGAAAAACTCTATAACCAAATGGTTGCGGGTTCAAGTCCTGCTTAAGATATGTGTGAGATAATCTCTAGTATGTTTATTGTGAGATAGTTAAATAAAAAATATGGTGAAAAATAATAACTTTGTTTGACCGTAATTAATTTAAAGTATATTATAATGCAACAAACAGAAATATAACTAAAGCAACCAATATCAAACTATCACTGCTCATACTTAGCCTTATACTCCATCCACAGTTGATCCACGGGCTTCCCGGTTAAGTACTCAAAAAACTTGACATCAAAATCAAACCTCATCATCTTATTAAGGTTTGCGACAAATCCAGGGACGAGCTCCTCACAATACTCAAGAAAACGGGCTGTAGTTTGATACCCTTGATCCCACGAATCCCTTGTCCCGGCTTTGCAAATCCCTCTAGAGGCGCATAACCTGCTTTTAACACTGTAAAATCCGTGATTCCTTCAATCAACATCGATGGTGTATGACCTTCACCGTCCCATTGAAACACATGTGTCACTTCATGGTACATTAGGGATGTGAATTTCCATCTAAGGTCTCCTTCAAAATCTTGTAAACAAATCGAACTAATGTTAATTTTATTATTTCCCCAATTCATTCCTTCGTACCCAGGTATCAACTCTACAATGTAAACATCTACAGAATCTAAGGGTTTTTTATCGGAAGGGTCATTTTGTTGGAAGAGAGTGTACCAAATGAAGTCGTTAATCGTACCCATTATTTGTTTTGCGTATGGAATGCTGAGTTCCTTGTCAAAACGGATGCCGCCAGGGGTGTTGGTGGCCTCATTCTTCACAAAATAGTCCACGGCACAGATTTGGTAAAAGGATATTGATAAGGCTAGAAGGGTACATAGAATAAAGGATTTGTAAGTCATGGTACTCCAAGGTGCATTAAAAAAAAGCATCATATATGCCCTTATATACTCTGTTAATATAAATTAATAAAGATATGATATATGTTCACATTATACACAATGACATAAATAGAATTTAATTGAATGTAGTTCTATTTCTTTTGATTATGTGCATTTTATTGCATTTATCTCAAGGATTTTTACTTTAAACATGGATGGAAATTCCGGATAAAGAATATATTGATATTATTCTATATGGGTTGCGATTATGAAAATTATGAACTATGAAGCACCATCAGTAACAATAGCTAAATCAACATGGTCATTTAAAAAGTTAAAATGTAGCCTCATGGCCTTATCTGTTTGGAAATACAATTTGAACTTCGTAAGAACAAAGTAGCACTTAATTAACTGTGTTTCATGTCATATGCAGTTTATGCTTCTTGTGAACGTATAATTTTGCAATTAATGTCTAACGATTATGGTATTATCATAAGTCCAAGGCTAAAAATAACAATGAACGAGGCATTCGGACCTATGCACTGCACAGATTGGTTTTTGCGGATTTTGTTGTAGCATTTTTATTAGGCAATAGGTCGTAGGTAAATGTTTGTTGCGTAAATATGATGTTATTTTTATTGAATTGCTCTTCTTTATAAATTTCTTGCTAAATTGATAATTCTTTCACGTACATATACCAATATATTAATTAGAATACGAATGACTTGGGTAATGAATTGTAACTAATTATGTTGTAGGTTCAAGTTTGCGGTTATGTTCTAGGATGTTGGTCGTCGTTGGTTGCAACCGTGAGATGGATTTGGTGTTGACATTGGTTATTTACAATAATATTTCAAATGTCAAAAAATTGTTAAAAGATACAGGTGATGTAAGACAACAATATTCTACTAATACTCACATAATCCGCATTCAACCTTAGCAAAAGCATATTAGCTTTTTTACATATTGGGTAATGGTCATGTTCTCGTGTGGAGAAGGACCTAATCCTAGACATGATGTTTCAAAAAAAAAAAAAAAAAAAAAAAAAAAAAAAAATTCTTCCATGGCTTCTTCCATAGCTGAATCAAGGTAGTCTTCCCATAGCTCAGAATTTATTGGTTTCTTTATCACTGCAAAACATTAACATACACACATATATTCCATAAGATTTTACATAATTGATCCAAAACCTCAACAAAAATAAATAAATAAATAAAAGTTGAAATAAAGGTCTCTTCATAATCAAAGTATCATAACTTCATAACCCTTTAGACTAAATCTTTACACAATTTGACCCAAACCCATCTCATAAACACCATAAAGTTACAATAAGCAATCAACTTTCTGTGAAAGTGGTCATAATACTCATTTTTCACTCCACAAAAAACAAAATTATATAAAATATATAGTAAAGTAAGAATGCATGCTAAAAATTGAACCTGCTTTTGTTTTGTGTATGAGATTAATTATAGTTGCATTGAAGCTTCTTTGAACTTTGGGATTTCAAGATTCTTTGTATTATTCTTACGGAGTATATAAAATATATATATAAATTTTCAGATGAGACAGAGAAAAGAAAGAGTATAGATACATGAAAACTAACTCACACTTTTAATGTATTAAAATATACGACTATACTCATTTCCTTTGATAGTTCACTTTTATACATCACCTCTTCTCTTCTCTTGTAACATGAGTAAGAGAATCATGTTGTGTTACCTGAACGGCTGCACACGAAAAAAAAATCAAGAAACAATTCTAAAAATTAATTACAAAATAAAGTAGGAGAAATGAATATTTGAACTTTTGTGTTTGTACATGTGATTATGGCCGGTTTATATGGACATGATTTAGGTTAAATCATCAATTATTTTTGCAACCTTTTCAACTTCTAAGTTAATGTGACAATTTTAGCTACATTTCATTTGTGCTCTAAATGTTTTGGTTTTAATATTTGGCTACAACAAATATCAAAGGTATAATATAAGTACTCATATACTCTTATTTTGTCTATTACTATAAAAAAAATCTATCACACAATAATCACAATCTGAATGGATTATTACAGCTTCAAGAGAAGCACATACCAAATTACAAAGAATATCTCGTCTAACTATTTGTTTTATAGAGCGTTTTATTTTCTTCTTAAAATCCAAATACTAGGGATAAATCACCATCCATCTAGTCTAATCTAATGGTGAGATTAACCTAATATTTAATACTTAAACCTAAGTCCATGTTGTTTTTTTTTTTTTTTTTTTTTTAATTTCGTTTTTTTTATGAATTAACATTTTTTTAAAAATTTGCGTTATTCACGTTTTTTTTATTTCGTATTTTTTCTTCGCTTTCATACGTTTTCCTCTGTTTTCATACGTTTTCGTCGGTTTTCATCTGTTTCGTCCGTTTTCCAACGTTTCCATCCATTTTCTTACGTTTTCGTCCATTTTAATATGTTTTCGTCTATTTTCTTACCTTTTATTTCGTTTCCGTCCGTTTTCATACTTTTTCATCCGTTTTCTTACGTTTTCATGTATTTTCGTCCGTTTTATACGTTTTCGTCCGTTTTCAGACGTTTTCACCCGTTTTTATACGTTTGCATAGGTTTATATACGTTTTAGTCCGTTTTCATACGTTTTCGTCCGTTTTTAGACGCTTTCGCCCGTTTTCTTACGTTTTCGTCCGTTTTCTTAGGTTTTCGTTTGTTTTCATACGTTTTCGTCCGTTTTCATACGTTTTCGTCCATTTTCATACGTTTCGTTTGTTTTTACGTTTTCATGTACTTTCATCCGTTTCCATACGTTTTCTTCGTTTCGACGTTTCGTCCACTTCTATACGTTTTCATAGGTTTATATCGTTTTCATCCGTTTTTTTACGTTTCGTCCATTTTAGACGCTTCGTCGATTTGAACGTTTTCGTCCGCTTTCATCGTTTTGTCTATTTTATACATTTTCGTTCGTTTTAATACGTTTTTGTCCGTTTTATACGCTTTTAATTCATTTTTATACGTTTTTTCCGTTTGCAGACGTTTTCGTCCGTTTTCATATGTTTTCGTCTGTTTTTTGTAGTTTTTTTTATACGTTTTCGTCTATTTTCATACGTTTTCATGCTTATTATTAAAAAAAAGTTAATGTCTAATATCACTTGTAATATTTCATAAACAAACAAGTATGTTTTTTAAACCTTTAGTATCACCTGAGATATTTCATTGCTCTGTATATTTTTATATATTATCACCTATGTGTTTTATAATATTTTTATAATTTTCAGTTACATGATAGTTTTTGTATCTTTCATCGCAATTGACAAGCGTATATCTTTTTAATGCAACCAATGTTATCTATCACTTGTGATATTATACTCTTAGTAGAAATAAAATGGTTAAAGTCTCTTTATGTGAATTTTTATTTTGTTCAAAAAAATGCTAATTTAATGCAACACTTGTTTGATTTTGAGAATATGTCAAATCTCTATTTTCATTATTCATTTTGATATTTTTAAGTGGCACTTATTTATCTCTTATGATATAACACTGTAAAGAAGATGAAGAGTATTACATTCTTCATCATGTATGTGTTATCAGTTTTGATACTCAACTAAGAATGTGAAATATTACATTCTTACCAAATGTGATAAGAATTTAGTATTTTACCAAGTATATATGAAAGAAATAATAATATACATCACTTATTATATTCTTGTGATGATTCTCTTCATTTTTATTTGTGTTTTGAAAATATTTAGGAAGATTTTTGTGTTTTATGATAATATGAAATATTAAAAAGGTGTTTAATCGAAAACAAGAGATGTTATGATACTTTGGTTAGACTTGTGGTGGCATTTTTTAATAGATACATTGTGCATGTTTGATAGGTTTTATAGAGGATTTAAAAATATCTATTGTTGAATCAGTAAACTAAAGAAGCTATGGTTGAAAAAAGCACACATCTTTATAAACAAACTGAGCAAGCTCAAACACCTGTGATATCACACATTATATCACAGGTGATATCACCTCGCTTTTGATATCACATGATATCACAAGTGATATAAACTATGATATCACACATGCTACCACCGGTGATATCACACATGATATCACAGGTGATATCACTGGTGTTATCACACATGATATCACGTGTGATATCATGTGATATTACAAGTGAGGTGATATCACCTGTGATATCATGTGTGATATCACATGTGTTTGAGCTTTCTCGGTTGTTTATAAAGATGTGCTTTCTTCAACCATAGCTTCTTTAGTTTGTCGATTCAACCATAGATTTTTCAAATCCGCTATAAAACCCATCGGCATGCACAATGTATCTATTAAATAGAAAATCCACCACAAGTCTAAAAAGTATCATAACATCTCTTGTTTTCGATTGAAAACTTTCTAATATTTCATAATATTATAAAACACAAAAATCTTACTAATATTTTCAAAACACAAATAACCCAAAAAAAAAAAAAAAAAAATCATCATATTCTTAGTTGAGTATCACAAATGATAACACATACATGAAAAGAATGTAATACTCTTCAACTTTCTTACGATGTTATATCACAAGAGATAAATAAGTATCACTTACAAATATCAAAATGAAAACGTCTGAAACGGACAAAAGCGTATAAAAACGTATAAAATGTATGAAAACGAACAAAACGCGTCGAAACGGACAAAGCGTGTGAAGCGGATGAAAATGTATGAAAACGGAAGAAAACGTGTAAAAGCGGGCGAGCGTCGAAATGACGAAAACGTCTAAAATGGAAGAAAAAAAACGGACGAAACGGACGAAAATACATGAAATCATAAAATAGAGGCGAAACGTCTAAAACGAACGAAATACGCGAAAACCTAAAAAGCAGAAAAACGTGAAACGGATGAAAACGTGAAACGAACGCAAACGTAAAAACGGGCGGCGTCTAAAAATGGAAGAAAATTTAAAAGCGGACGAAATCGTATATAAACCTATGAAACGGATTAAAGCGTATAAATGTCACACCCCAATTACATTTTGCGGCGGAATGGAATTCACGGGGTTGTTGTCATAAGATCACAATCACGGTTATATTGAGCGACCTAAAGTGTCGTTTGGAAAATACATCGTTTGATTTAATAAAATAATCGAGTTTACAAAGTATAGGTCCCAAATGAAATCAAGTTGTGCGGAAAATAAGTTTAGTACAAGTCAAACGATGTTTTTAAAGTGCATAAATCCCATGAAAGGCGCGTCACCACGACTCTATGATAAGTCCACATGCATGCCATGAAGTGAATGCCTTAGATACCTGAGATAAAACATGCTTAAAACAGTCAACACAAAGGTTGAGAGAAATCCATAGGTTTAATTAATTCGTTTGAACACAATATTCGTAGTGTGAGTTACGTTATTCCACACTCATCGTTGAAAACAAAACATCATTTATTTCACTAAGTTCATGACAACCAAAGCATAACCTCGTACCAATAGAAATTGGTAAAAATCGTTTCATCGCAGCCCTAATAGGTAAACTTGCCAATTTACCTTAATGATTCAAATATAGTGCGTTCGATTTCCCTACTCGGGTCAATAAGAGCAGGAGTGTTAATTCCAATAGGCTATTCACAATATTCGCTCACTCGCAAGTGACTAATGGTGCATGATGTAGGGACTTCAAACATGGCAATTGATTACTTAGTGACAATAAAACATTCGGATATAGCATACGATTCAAAGCATTTGTCTTCGATTAAAATATAGCATGTATCTCCCCAAGAGTTTGTAAAACAAATAAGTAATAGAAAGTGGGGCTATGAACTCACTTGGTGAATTATTGCGATGACAAAAGTGAATACACGAAATGTAGCGTGAATCTAAACCCGACCTATTATGAATGATATGATATGTAATAAGTCATGATGTAATGTTATGCATGCAATTCGGATGATATTTATACCACTTATGAATTTTTGAAAACAATACTTCTCGTCGAAAATATAATCTTTTAACGTCTTGTCCATTTAATAATTACTTTTCAAGCATTTACGTTGAAATGATATCATACGATAATCATTTAATGATTCATTTTTAAATTATAACTTTTCGTCGTAATATAATGTCATTTGAAGAATTCATGAAAGTGACTAAAACAGCCTCGAAAAGCTAGTCGTAAAATGGTGCACATCGAGTGTTAGGAAACGAACTCAACGGTTTTGGGAAGCTTGTATCATTATCTCAAAGTTTTAGTGTTTAAGTTTCCATCCTAGAGGTCTCGATCACAAAGAAAAATATAGGTTAAGTATGGTACTTGTGTCCATAATATAGTTTAAGAGTGGTTTCGGCAAAGTTTAAGTGACTATATTTCATTCGTTACAACTCCGCTCGATGAACGGTTGGACATTTTAGAAAATAGGCTAGGCGAACTTACTTTTTCTAGAAGACATCATTTTATAAAAAGTACTCCGTCATTGTTAAAAACGACCCTCAACATGGTCCCTCGTTGCCGTAGTATGTGTTTAATAGAAAATAGATTAATTTTGCTAATAGAATAAAGTTACGGCAACTTGGTTTATCGCGTGTAATTTAATCGTTACAAATCCGTTTTCACGTTTTAATGGTCCTTAGCTTTGTATCAAGTATACTAACATATTTTTGACAAGTCGACATAATTTACAATGCTCAAGCTTCATTTTGACTCGTACAAAATAAACAATGCTTGCTGAAATTTCGAAATTTATAGTTTTCGTCGCCAACTTGAAAAATTCATAACTTCTTCGTTATAACTCCGTTTAATCCGTTCAAGCGCCACGGTTTCGTTTTAAAGTATATTTTATAAATATCTAGGCCAAAATTTTTACCTACTGTCGGATTTTCCAGATTTTGAAAATAAGGACAGACCCTTTTGCAAACTTGTCGAAATGAGTTTTTCTCGCCAAACCTATTCTAACCCATTCAAAACAACTCCGAGCTATTCTAATCCTACCATACACCTTCTTAGGGTGTCATGGGTTCCTAGACATCACCAAAAATAATATATAACAAGGAGTAATTTATAGGATGGATTATATATATTAACACTTAAAACCTTAAAAGTGGTATAAACATCACATAACTTGCATGTTTCTCAAATAAAATGATATGACCATAACAATGAATTGTGAAATAAAAACATGAATATGAATGCTTACAAGAAATATGATGAGGTTTATGAGAACAATGGATTTTCCTAATCACCCTAGGTTTTATTTCAAAACCTATACAAAGAGTGATACTAGAGTGTAAATAAACTTTGTCTTGAAAATTTGGATGAAATACTCTTCCTTCTTGATCTTGGTTGCCGGTTTTGTGCTTGAGGAGAGAAAGAAATATGTTTTCTTTTACACTTAGAGATAATGAATATGTTGTTGTTTAATAATATGTATGTATAATATATGCAAGATATTTGTACCAATTGTGTGTGACTCACCCATGTGTCGACCAACATGAAAGAAAGGAAGAAAAGAAAAATACTTAATTTATTCTTGTATCATTTAGTGTAATATTATATTAGTAATGTGTAGAATAGATGTGTATTTGAAAGTATAATTGAGTAATTAGGTATATATTTGAGCTTGTAAGATAGCGTTAACAATAATTAAATTTTAACGGGTCAAAATAAAATATATTTAGGTCATTAAAATTATAAAAATACATTTCTTGCAAAATTTGAGTGAAATAATAATAATCGTGTGGAATTTAAGAAAACCGTCAGTAATTATATAAATTTTACAATTTATATACAAAATAAATTTAAAACACTGGTAAACTCATAATATTATTTTATAACTTAATATGAGTATAAAAATATATCGGGATAATTTTGGAAGTAACGGATCAATTGTTCAAAATAATTACTTACGCGATAACGTTTATTTAATATGAGAATTATCGTTTAATGAAAATGCAAAACCATGCATGAATTAATATGATGACAATGATGTTAATGAAATGTAGACTAAACTTAGTCTATATGAAATGTCCTCGATGATATGATCATGAATTCACACTAAACCATTACGGTTACGTGAATTTGATACTCGTAAACCTAGTTTACGATAAGCGATAAATGATGAAGCATGAATAATGTTTTGAAATATGACCGAAAATCTGAGTTGTCACATTTGCCCAACCAAAAGGAATTCATCCACGAATTCGGTTTGTGTTAGTCTATCGAATTTTGAGTTTCGATTAATATCGAGGAGAAGACATGAGGAAGTGTCGTTATGGTTATCGATGATTGAGGCGTACAAAACATCATAGTAGAAAATATTGGATGAATCTCCATGAGTAACACTTTGACTTTGGAATATGTGATAATTTTGCTTGCACTAAGATTTATAAATAACTGCTCCCAACATAACATGATCCCTCCAGAATAGCTAAGCTATGTATAATTAAGGAACGATAATGTGACGTTCGGTTTAGTTGTTATAACTCTCAATGTTTACAAGGATTTAAACCGTGTCGTTAAACTGGTCGTTAAAGAAAAAGGAAGTAAAATTCTCGTAAGTGATAACAAATCGAAAAGAAAATAAAATACGATAGATGAGAATATTTTACAATGAGTGGTTTATCAAAAAGTAATACATCTTAAGTTATAAAGATCTGGATACGATGGAAGACATAAACTTAGTACGACATAGTACATAAGGAAAATAAGACTGTTAGTTTCCAAACTTCTTGATCTTCGCGTTGTTGAAATCTGTTGAGCTTCACCACCTTCTAACATGCATGCATTCCATGAGCACCTTCAACTTGTTAACCTCCGTTTTGGGGACATTGGTTCCGATAGTGTCCTTGTTCCCACATCCGAAGCATGTGACTACGACCTTACCTCTACAATCCACAGCTAGGTGTCCCGATTTTGGCATTTGTGGCACTTGGCGGGCAAGGACCCGAGTGATGAAAATTACATCGATTACATAGTGGGTGTGTTCCAAAGATAACCTCTGCCTTCTATTGGTGCGTGACATAAACCATTGCGACTTCTTGCCTTCTATTTTGTTGTTGATGATGGTTAGTATTCTTTGTTTTGGTTGTTGTTATTATAACCTCCTTGGTCGTTTTCCCATTTCCTTTTGTTGTTGTTGATTTGGTTATCGCCGTTGTTGTTGTTGTTTTGGTTATTGTTGTAGTTGATGCGGTTGTTGGTATTGTTGTTACGGTTAGTGTTGGTGATGTTGCATCTCTTTACTACTTGTGCCATGAGCTTTTGGGATACTCGAACAGATTCCTCAATCGTTTGCGGATCAAAGGAAATCAAATCGCCTTGAATAATTTTGGGAAGTCCTCCAATGAAAGCCTCCGGTAGCTTCTCGTTATCCGAAACCATAGATGGGTATAACACGGCCAATTCTTGAAACCTTCGAATGTAAGTATCAATGTCATACCCAATAGTTACCAGTTCATAGAATTCGGTCTCTAACTTTTTCACCTCCGTACGCGGACAATACTTATTCGTTAACAACCCTTTGAATTGCTCCCAAGTGAGCTTGAAAGCATTTTCCATCCCCATTGGTGAGCATACGAGTTCCACCAAGACATTGCCCCATCCAAGAGTGTACTCGTAGCAAACTTAACCTTGCTATCCTCGGGCAATTACATAATGTAAACATGACTCCATTTTCTCGAACCATCTAACCATAGCGGTTGCCCTTCAAGACCCTTTGAATTTAGTAGGATCTCCACTTTTAAAATCCTTATACGAACAACTTCTAACCCGGACCCTCCTGCAATTCCTGCAGAAGAAAAGTCTAGCGGCTTCGACTTCCCTCACAATTCTAGTAGCCAATTCATGCACCGCGGCGGCATTAGCAGTCGGCGGCTTGACGTTAGCTGCGACCTTAGCGGCGATGGCGAGTCTAGCGGCTTCAAGAAGGGCTGCACCTCGGCGAAGATTGGCAAGTCTAGTGGCTTGGCGATGCTTGACCTCGGCAGAACAACCGCCATGTTGCCCTTTGAATCCTTAATGCATTAGCTATACTATCCTCACAAACTTTTGCATAGCCTCTTGAGTCAAAACTTGTGGAGATTTCTTGACACCATAACTTCTTCCAAATAAGAGGAAAGGTGAGGCGTAGCAAAGTCGATGTTAATAATAAGCGCTCAAAGAGATATGATATGAGGGTGATAAGTTTGAGGTTATTTTCAAAATAATCGATGGTTTCCTAAGAAATGGGTTATGAGATGTCGTAAGTGCTTCAAATGTATGATGGTTTAGTGACTTAATGTGTGAATAGCGTGTAACTCGACATGTTAGTGATGAAACAAAGAAGTGAGAGTGACTTCGCCCTACTTAAAGGTTTTATCTCGGCATTTGACGTTATCGGTGATGAATCAGCTGATATTAAAATTACGATAGGGAATGACAAAGCATTCTACACATTAGAGTATGAGGAAATGATAATGGAATGGGTAATTAAAGGCATCCATGTGACAATCGTTTTGAAGTGAAAGTAAATAACTCGAAAAATGTACGTATAAACCGCATGTAAAGTGAACATGCACTTATGGTGAAATGATGAGATGTTATGATGATGTAGTTATAGTCTAGGGTCAATGATGCAACCTAGTTCTCTATAATCAAGCTCGATGTCAATCTGTCACACCCCAAATTACATTTTGCGTGGAATGGAATTCACAGGGGTTGGTTGTCATAGCATCACAATCACGATTATATTGAGCGACCTAAAGTGTCGTTTGGAAAATACATCGTTTGATTTAATAAAATAATCGAGCTTACAAAGTATAGGTCCCAAATGAAATCAAGTTGTGCGGAAAATAAGTTTAGTACAAGTCAAACGATGTTTTTAAAGTGCATAAATCCCATGAAAGCGCGTCGTCACCACGACTCTATGATAAGTCCACATGCATGCCATGAAGTGAATGCCTTAGATACCTGAGATAAAACATGCTTAAAACAGTCAACACAAAGGTTGAGAGAAATCCATAGGTTTAATTAATTCATTTGAACATAATATTCGTAGTGTGAGTTACGTTATTCCACACTCATCGTTGAAAACAAAACATCATTTATTTCACTAAGTTCATGACAACCAAAGCATAACCTCGTACCAATAGAAATTGGTAAAATCGTTTCATCGCAGCCCTAATAGGTAAACTTGCCAATTTACCTTAATGATTCAAATATAGTCGTTCGATTTCCCTAAGCTGGGTCAATAAGAGCAGGAGTGTTAATTCCAATAGGCCTATTCACAATATTCGCTCACCGCAAGTGACTAATGGTGCATGATGTAGGGACTTCAAACATGGCAATTGATTACTTAGTGACAATAAAACATTCGGATATAGCATACAGTTCAAAGCATTTGTCTTGATTAAAAATATAGCATGTATCTCCCCAAGAGTTTGTAAAACAAATAAGTAATAGAAAGTGGGGCTATGAACTCACTTGGTGAATTGTTGCGATGACAAAAGTGAATACACGAAATGTAGCATGAATCTAAACCGACCTATTATGAATGATATGATATGTAATAAGTCATGATGTAATGTTATGCATGCAATTCGGATGATATTTATACCACTTATAAATTTTTGAAAACAATACTTCTCGTCGAAAATATAATCTTTTAACGTCTTATACATTTAATAATTACTTTTCAAGCATTTACGTTGAAATGATATCATACGATAATCATTTAATGATTCATTTTAAATTATAACTTTCGTAGTAATATAATGTCATTTGAAGAATTCATGAAAGTGACTAAAACACCTCGAAAAGCTAGTCGTAAAATGGTGCACATCGAGTGTTAGGAAGCGAACTCAACGGTTTTGGGAAGCTTGTATCATTATCTCAAAGTTTTAGTGTTTAAGTTTCCATCCTAGAGGTCTCGATCACAAAGAAAAATATAGGTTAAGTATGGTACTTTTGTCCAAAATATAGTTTAAGAGTGGTTTTCGGCAAAGTTTAAGTGACTATATTTCATTCGTTACAACTCCGCTCGATGAGCGGTTGGACATTTTAGAAAATAGGCTAGGAGAACTTACTTTTCTAGCAGACATCATTTTATAAAAGTACTCCGTCATTGTTAAAACGACCCTCAACATGGTCCTCGTTGCGTAGTATGTGTTTAATAGAAAATAGATTAATTTTGCTAATAGAATAAAGTTACGGCAACTTGGTTTATCGCGTGTAATTTAATCGTTACAAATCCGTTTTCTACGTTTTAATGGTCCTTAGCTTTGTATCAAGTATACTTACATATTTTGACAAGTCGACATAATTTACAATGCTCAAGCTTCATTTTGACTCGTACAAAATAAACAATGCTTCTTGAAATTTCCGAATTTATAGTTTTCGCCGCCAACTTGAAAAATTCATAACTTCTTCGTTATAACTCCGTTTTAATCCGTTCAAGCGCCACGGTTTCGTTTTAAAGTATATTTTCTAAATATCTAGGCCAAAATTTTTTACCTACTGTCGGATTTTCCAGATTTTGAAAATAAGGACAGACCCTTTTGCAAACTTGTCGAAATGAGTTTTCTCGCGCCAAACCTATTCTAACCCGGTCAAAACAACTTGAAATTATTCTAATCCTACCATACACCATCTTAGGGTGTCATGGGTTCCTAGACATCACCAAAATAATATATAACAAGGAGTAATTTATAGGATGGATTATATATATTTAACACTTAAAAACCTTAAAAAGTGGTATAAACATCACATAACTTGCATGTTTCTCAAATAAAATGATATGACCATAACAATGAATTGTGAAATAAAAACATGAATATGAATGCTTACAAGAAATATGATGAGGTTTATGAGAACAATGGATTTTCCTAATCACCCTAGGTTTTTATTTCAAAACCTATACAAAGAGTGATACTAGAGTGTAAATAAACTTTGTCTTGAAAATTTAGATGAAATACTCTTCCTTCTTGATCTTGGTTGCCGGTTTTGTGCTTGAGGAGAGAAAGAAATATGTTTGCTTTTACACTTAGAGATAATGAATGTGTTGTTGTTTAATAATATGTATGTATAATATATGCAAGATATTTGTACCAATTGTGTGTGACTCACCCATGTGTCGACCAACATGAAAGAAAGGAAGAAAAGAAAAAGACTTAATTTATTCTTGTATCATTTAGTGTAATATTATATTAGTAATGTGTAGAATAGATGTGTATTTGAAAGTATAATTGAGTAATTAGGTATATATTTGAGCTTGTAAGATAGCGTTAACAAAAATTAAATTTTAACGGGTCAAAATAAAATATATTTAGGTCATAAAAATTATAAAAATACATTTCTTGCAAAATTTGAGTGAAATAATAATAATCGTGTGGAATTTAAGAAAACCGTCGTAATTATATAAATTTTACAATTTATATACAAAATAAATTTAAAACACTGGTAAACTCATAATATTATTTTTATAACTTAATATGAGTATAAAATATATCGGGATAATTTTGGAAGTAACGGATCAATTGTTCAAAATAATTACTTACGCGATAACGTTTATTTAATATGAGAATTATACGTTTAATGAAAAATGCAAAACCATGCATGAATTAATATGATGACAATGATGTTAATGAAGTGTAGACTAAACTTAGTCTATATGAAATGTCCTCGATGATATGATCATGAATTCACAGCTAAACCATTACGGTTACGTGAATTTGATACTCGTAAACCTAGTTTACGATAAACGATAAATGATGAAGCATGAATAATGTTTATAAATAACTGCTCCCAACATAACATGATCCTTCCAGAATTAGACATAGTTAGCTAAGCTATGTATAATTAAGGAACGATAATGTGACGTTCGGTTTAGTTGTTATAACTCTCAATGTTTACAAGGATTTAAACCGTGTCGTTAAACTGGTCGTTAAAGAAAAAGAAAGTAAAATTCTCGTAAGTGATAACAAATCGAAAAGAAAATAAAATATGATAGATGAGAATATTTTACAATGAGTGGTTTATCAAAAGTAATACATCTTAAGTTATAAAGATCGGATACGATGGAAGACATAAACTTAGTACGACATAGTACATAAGGAAAATAAGATCATTAGTTTCAAACTTCTTGATCTTCGCGTTGTTGAAATCATGTTGAGCTTCACCTCCTTCTAACATGTATGCATTCCATGAGCACCTTCAACTTGTTGACCTCCGTTTTGGGGACATTGGTTCCGATAGTGTCCTTGTTCCCACATCCGAAGCATGTGACTCTGACTTACACTACAAAAAATTGACATTTAGTAACACAAAAAGTGTCACAAATGGCCAAAAAGTGCTACTATAGGCCTGTCGGACATTTAGTGGCGTAACAAAAAGTGTCACTAATGGCGCCGCCACTAAAGAGTTTTAGTGGCACTTTTTGTTGTGTTGTTCTTGACTTTAAGGATATAGTGTCACTTAATAATATGTCACAATAAACTAAATACGATTTTGTGGCATATAAGTTGTGCCATTAAATATGTTTTATGTTTGAATATTATAATGGTTTTAATGACATATATTGCTTGCTCCCAAAACATATTTTGATAGTCATTTTGTCGGATAACAAATTTCTTTATCAAATAAGATTTGATCGAGAAAACTAATTTTCATTCAACTATAAAACATGATACAAATTATATTATACATAAAAATGAACTTTTTATTAATCAACAAAGTGCTCCAATATACAATAATTTTAAATCTAACAAAATAGCACTAAGTCTAAATCTCCATCTTAAATAACTAAATACACAGTAATATACAATATTGCCTAATACTACCAAAAGAAATACAATGCAACTTCATGTCTTCATCCTTCATAATGAACCTTGGATATCTCTTAAACGCCTAAATCTGAAGACAAATAAAAACAATTCTTATAGGATGAGAATTACATATATTAAACTAAAATTTGAGAATTTCATAAATTGTTAATGCACTAAAAATTCTTAGCATGTACCGGCGGTGATGTTTCAAATTCTACTCAACAACTTCCATCCTTCTTGCACCAAGTTGGAAACTATGATAAGAAAATGTTGCAAGCAAAGTATTACTATAAAGGAGAGTGAAAATATTTTAATGAACAATAAAAGCCATAACTAAGCATGTAACACGCCTTAACTTACAGTATCTCGCTATTTTTTTTAAAAGCATGCAATCGAACACATAGACGGTACCATATTCGATGACATCAAAACTGTCTTCTACCATCGTAAAAGCATCAGGCGAAGACTAAGAAGCGCTATACCGTAAACAACACCCTAGAAAATGTAGTACGAAAAAAGAACCACAAGAACTAAAACATGTTAATGTTCGAAGAAACTATTCTACTTATTATCATAACCCCATACTACGCTAGTTAGCTTTAGGACTTGGCCACCTTTACGACCCATCTCCTTGTATCCTTCAGTTCCCATCTGCTCCTTGCGAGCTTCTCCGCCTTTGCTACCCATTTTTTTGTAGGCCTCTGTTCCGAGTTGTTCTTTACGGGCCTCCCCGCCTTTGTTGCCCATCTCCTTGTAACCCACTGTCACGAGTTGCTCTTTACAAGTCTGACCGCCCTTGCTGCCCATCTCCTGCTGTTTTTTGTCCGATACTTTACGGGATCTGGTTCATATATTCATAACTTACTCTGCAATTCAATTTATAATTGTAATAGTTAGAAACATATCACAAAATAAAACAAGGGATTTGAGATTAAAGTAATTGCAGTTTGGAACCCTTACGTGACTAGACTTGATATTGGTAGTGGCTAGACTTGATATTGGTAGTGGCTAAGAACGGTGGCGATGATATCTATCCAGATGACTATGCGGCTAATATGAGAGCATGGGAGGTAGGGTTTTTAAATTGCCAATAATCAATCATATGAAATCTTAAGGGCTTAATTAAAAGCCCGCTCACCATCTTTTATTTTTTAAAGAAGGCCCGCCTACATAATTGGAACGTGAGAGCTATTTTCCTAGATTATAGTGGCACAACCACGAAAAACATATATTAATTGAAAAATATTTGGTGGGATAAAATAAAAATGTGACACTAATTCTACTAAGCTAATATGAGAGAATCGAGTTTTTGCCACTATTACCATTGTACATTGATGGCACATGTGTAAAGTGCCACTAAATATTTGATAACTTTAGTGACACATAATGATCTGCCATTAGAAACATACTACAGTGGCATATATATGTTTTGCCACTAAAAATGTGTGCCACTAAATGACAAATTTTTTGTAGTGTTACCTCTACAATCCACAGCTAGGTGTCCCGATTTTTGGCATTTGTGGCACTTGGCGGGGGCAAGGACCCGAGTGATGAAAATTACATCGATTACATAGTGGGTGTGTTCGGCGATAACCTCTGCCTTCTATTGGTGCGGCGACATAAACCATTGCGACTTCTTGCCTTCTATTTTGTTGTTGATGATGGTTAGTGTTACGGTTTTGGTTGTTGTTATTATAACCTCCTTGGTCGTTTTCCCATTTCCTTTTGTTGTTGTTGATTTGGTTATCGTCGTTGTTGTTGTTGTTTTGGTTATTGTTGTAGTTGATGCGGTTGTTGGTATTGTTGTTACGGTTAGTGTTGGTGATGTTGCCTCTCTTTACTACTTGTGCCATGAGCTTTTGGGATACTCGAACAGATTCCTCAATCGTTTGCGGATCAAAGGAAATCAAATCGCCTTGAATAATTTCGGGAAGTCCTCCAATGAAAGCCTCCAGTAGCTTCTCGTTATCCGAAACCATAGATGGGCATAACACGGCCAATTCTTGAAACCTTCGAATGTAAGTATCAATGTCATACCCAATAGTTACCAGTTCATAGAATTCGATCTTTAACTTTTTCACCTCCGTGCGGACAATACTTATTCGTTAACAACCTTTGAATTGCTCCCAGTGAGCTTGAAAGCATTTTCCATCCCCATTGGTGAGCATACGAATTCCACCAAGACATTGCCCCATCCAAGAGTGTACTAGTAGCAAACTTAACCTTGCTATCCTCGTGGCAATTACATAATGAAACATGACTCCATTTTCTCGAACCATCTAACCATAGCGGTTGCCCGCCGGTACCTTGAATTTAGTAGGATCTCCACTTTTAAAATCCTTATACGAACAACTTCTAACTCCAGACCCTCCTGCAAACGTATGAAAGCGAAAAAAAACACTAATAAAAGGCGCGAATAACGCGAATTAAAAAAAAGTTAATTTAAAAAAAAATGGGAATTAACGAAAAAAAAATAAAAAAATAAATAAAAGGTGAATAAAAAAGGAAGACAAAAAGACAAGAAAAAAAAACATTAAATCTTAGGTTAATTTTTAAACTAGATGGATGGTTGAGATTTGTCCATTGGTAAGCACCAAAATAAGGGTAAGCAAAGAAAATTCCTTTTGTTTTATATTTAACTATAAATGATGAGAAGATACACTACAAGAAAAAGTCTTTTAATGACACACAAAAGTGTCAAGTAAATATCCAAAAAGTGTCACTAAATAATTTTTGTTTCACCTTCACTTATAAAAGTGTCATTAAAAGTCCAGTAAAAGTAAATAGTGACACGGTTTTCGACACTTAATAGTGTCGGGATAGGTTAGGTCTATATTTGTCACATACTTGTGTCACTATAGGCTACTAGTAAAGCAACTGGTATGTACTATTTAGTATATTCATTCCAAATTAACTAGTATAGACAAAAAATTGAGAGTAAAACCAATTTATTAATTCAACCATTTAGCAATACAGACCAAGTATTTGCCTAACCGCAAACAAGAAACGGACATCTTTCTCAAGTATTAAATGCAAGTACAATAATTATCTTAATTCAACTAAATATAACTCAACTGAAAAAATAAGATGATAGCATGCTTGGACTTCGCAATCCTCATGTCGCTTAATTCCTCATGTTGCTTAACTGTATCTTGTAAATATTGCACGTAGGTAAGATTTTCATCATCATGGGTCAAAAACATACAATAACAGGTCATTTGGGTAAAAAACAATAACACATCAGTGGGTCAAAATATTTAACATTCAAACCGACCCAACCCGCCACTGGTAGTTTAAGGCTTATTAAAGCACATATGAAGACGACTTGCGTCGATTTGTTGACGATGTCGGTTTAAGAGCTTCCAAGCATTTTAGGATAGCGATTTTTGACCGTCACACGATTTTTAGGATAAGCGGCACAGTGAGGAAGGCTTGGAACCTGGTTTCATCACGCATAAGGTCCGAATGATATGGATGCTATCATTTCGAGGTCACAGGATTAGGCGAAAGGTGGCCAAAATCATGGAAAGCTAAAACCACGAAGAGTTTTGTTGCTTTTACCGCCAAAACGTGAAGGGATGCGGGAGTAGCAGATATCGGAATAGCGAAACTGCTTCAGCCACCGTGCAATACCATCTACAAGCTTCCATCACTCCCAATCCCTTCGGACTCGTCTGAGTTCACTTCTAAATCCACTTCCAAGCCTATAAAAGCAAACCTTGAGTTATAACCACCATAAACCAACTTCAAACAAGTAAAATTATATATGCACCAACTTCATCAATATCACATAAGTGAAGTTACTCCCATTTTAGGTTTCTGAAAAGCATGCTTACCATCCTTCCAACCAAATGTGTTCTTACTGACCTTCAGATCTGCAGTTGATGGAGCATCCAACGCCACCTGTAAGAAGAAACCGAAAACCAAAATTAGACAATTTCACAACCCCAATGTATGAATAAGATCGATTCGGTTATCTCATCTTTAAAAAGTCAATGGGGATCAAAGATTTTATTCATTAACATAACTCATGTACTAATATTTGACTCGATAGCTATTTACAAAAAGTCGAAAAAAATCTCCCGTGTCACCCCATCCGTTTTGCATTGTACCGAATTACCCACACCGACAAGTTCCCAACATGTCGGGCCCGCCCATTTTGCTAGGTCTGCACAACACTAACACCACACGGACATCAAGAGTTAAGAGCACGATAGCATTCACGATTTCACCCCAAAACAACGGATAACCATAACCGTGTAAACAAGAGGTGTTTGTTTATGCTTAATTTTGGTCTTATGCATTTCGGATTATGGGGTGTTTGTTTAAGCTTATATTGCGGGCTTATGGCTTATTTGGTTTTCAACTTATGTTTCATAAGCTCATTTTCCCAGCTTGTTTTAAAACTTATGGACTATATAAGCTTATTATGATATAACAAACTTATATAAGTTGATAAATTTCAAAATAAGCGGTAAAAATAAGCGTATAAAACATAAGCGAGCGAGATAAGCCTTACGTGGTTATCCGACCATTTAAATTATCTCACAATGTCCCCGCCAAACTACATGTTACAAAACTTGTAGACTTGTTGCAAACTACAAGATGTCCCAATCTCGCAAACTAAAATAATACAAAATTCTGATGAGTCCGTCAACATTCATTCGAGAAAAAACATAAACCGGTCTTACTTGCTTTCCGGACACGAGTCACAACAACTATTACATACCAACCAAATACTTCACTAAAAGCGACCGCCAGCGGCAACTATAAATGTCACAAATCTAACATTCACATTAAACTCAAGCAATACAAGTAGCTAATATCTACTTGAGGCATAAGTTACAATTAACCGATAACTTGTCGTACACATTCAACAAACTCACGATGTCGGCGATTCAATAACCTAACACATCTATCATAATATTGCATATTCACATCAATCGGTACACATTAAACAAAATTAAAACATAAATTTACAATTAAAATCAAATCCACGAGTTAAACATATTGATGAGTGTCGACAACGAGATATCATAATATCGCAAAATAAACAAAAATATCTAATCAAATATATAACGAACAAAAATATATAAATAACTAATTAAATAAACATATAATCGATATAATCAACGGAGGTAGATGAGAATAAACTAATTAAATTCGATTCGATGATGCGCATAAAATCATCAAGTTCTCTCACGCATAGCGTAAGAAAACCTAAAACAACTTCAAAGACGAAATCAATGAAGATCGAGGAGTATAGAGTCTCCTGGTCGTTATGTCCCAAATAGATTTGTGCAATGGATTATCGACGTATAGTGATCGGGTGATTTGAGCGGAAAAGAGATTGATGATTATTATAACTACGGAAAAAGCCAGCGAGATAAAAGCGGCTTAAATGCAAATTAAAGGAAACTAAAAGATAAAATCTATTAAATAAACGCTATCACTATATTTAAAAATGATGTTTTGTGATTTTATAAAACAAAATAACTTAAATAAACTATTTTAACTAAAGCGTAAACTTAAATTATCTAAAACGCGAGTTAAAATGAAAGCGTCGTTATTTATAAAAATTACTGTTGAGCGCAAGACAAAACGTAAAATTTGTGAAATAAAAGTCCTCTGAATGTAAAACAATTTTCCTCGTACTACATGATAAAAGAAAATTTTAGGAAAAAGCGGAATATTTTTTTTGAGTTTTATTTTATTTATTACGAATTAAAACTAATTAACACTAATTATTTAATTAAAAATACTAAACATTTTGAGAAAAATCTAAAAAAATCACAAAAACTACTTTAGATATTACTGATTCTAGGAAAGATAAAAAGGTGGTGGCTGCTATAGAAAATAAGCTGTAAATAAACTGAAAATGATTAAACTAAGTAATAAGCTTAAAAGGACTAGAAAGTGATTAAAGGATTTGCCCTAAAGACTTAACAATAAAAGTCCCTAGGGCGCTTGGTCATTGTGTGGGAGCGTGAATTGTGGGGCGGACACAGGGTTCGAATCCAGGTCTGGTCGGTTTGCCCTTTTTTTTTTTTTTTCTTTTGCAACTTTTCTTTTGGGAAATCAAAGCAAGGCTCAAAGTAAACTTTTACAAAAAATGAAACTTATGAAAACTTCAAAATAAGTCATTAAAGGGCTTATGATGAGACTTTAAAGCTTAAACATGAGGTCTGTTTGGTATAGGTCAACTAAGTGATTTCGAAAGCTAAAGAAAAAAAAACTTGCAAAGGCTGCAACAAGCTATCTACTCTACATTTACATAAATAAACATCAATGTGTAGCTAAAATAAGCCAGAAGTAATCAAAGTGAGACACTAATGAGCTCAAACAATCTATTACGTAGCTGCTGTTTGGGGACAGGCACACACCAACACACTTTTTCTTTTCTTCACCTATGCAAAGTTCAAGATAAGCAATGGTACTGAACTAATAAAATGCCATCCAAACTAAAAGTTCCCATAAGCAAAACAACAAAAAGAAACAAATAAAATGGGAGATAAGCGGTTGGTATCCAAGTTTAACTAGGGAATCCTAAGACTAAAACAAAATTGAAATAAGCAATAAAGGTGTGCTGATAAGCACTAAGGGGCACCTAATGAGCAATATCATTAACTAACCTAGTCTAAATACATGACAAGGACTTAATCAGATAAAAACTAAGCTGGAACAAGTACCTGATAAGCACTTTAAGAACAACACAAACTGCTGAAGGGGTTGCAGCAGGACAGACCAAGAGGGGTACTTTGGGGCTTATTTTGGATAAGCTAGAGTGTTAGTTAAGTCATGAGCTCTTGGCTACTTAGAGTCCACCTGGCTAGCTATCATTTGCCCCCTATGGCAGCCCATGATAAGTTGTTTACAGCTTATAAATAAGCTAAGAAAAATGGTGCAGAGGGCTGCTGTACCAGCCTAAAACAGCCTAACAGGCATCTTTAAGGGCTAAAATAAGACACCAATAAGACTCCTATCCCACTAATAAGCTAATGCATGAAGACCTAGTATTACCAACTACTTGTAACTTCCAATTCTTATCCTAACTCTATCACTAACCACCCTAAATCTAATCTTGAAAAGGGCTGTTGGGCGCATAATAGAATGACAGATGGTTTTCTTTGACCCAACCTTTGCAACCGGTTTTTACTACTTCTAAGTACTTAAAGGAACTTGAAAACACTAGATGCACTTTGACTTTCCAAGTCAAAGTGGGTAAAAACACTTTTTGACCCAATACGTGAGCTTGACCCAAACATAGCTTAAACCAAACATTCCTTCAAATGGGAATTTCAACTAAAAACAGATTTTTAAAGAAAGAATCTTGGACTTTTCTATTATAAAACTAAATTGATGACTAATATAAGCTTAAACCTACATGACTTGAGCAAGTAAGAAGCAATTCAGAAATAAGCACTTCAAGTGCTTATTTAAAAAAAAATGCTTAAACAGAAGATTGTTAACTAAAATTTCATTAAAAGAAAAGCTTAATACAAAGACAAACTTGAATGAAAAGTTAAAAACTATAAAACCTAACTTAGACTCTAAAATTAAAAGCGCCTTTATGGCATACAATGTATCTCTTTTATACTCATTATGTGTCTTCATCTCTCTCTTCTCGTACACTTGTGAGATAACAATGCCAAAATCTGCGTGCTCGCCATTAGCGGACCCTTTGTCTTCATCTCTTTCTTCTCTGTCTTCTCGTGTGAGATAGACAAGGCAAAACACGCGTGCCTCTGCAGCCTCTCTGTCTTCATCCTCAGTCACAGGGGATGGGTTGGTTTGTCAGGGTAGGCGTGGGATTGTCAGTTTTTTTATTTTATTTGTTGTGCTCTGTGTTGCGTGGTTGGGCGGGAAGACAGAGATAGAGAAGACAGGGGTGGGTAGGTTTAGGGTAAAAGGGTAATGGACCGGGTATAGGTGGGATTGGGCCTGGGTTGTGTGATATGGTTAATACTTGGGCTTGGGCAGTTTTGGACTAGGATTAGATTAGGATAAAAGGTGTAGCTTAGGGACCAATCCTGCCAAACTGAAAAACCAGGGACCATGGTGTAAATTATGAAATTGTAGTCCAAGGGTAGGTTTTGCCAATGTTTAATAGTCCAAGGTCTAGTTTGACATTTTTGAAAATTTCCAAGGACTAAATTTGACCAATTTGGATTTTCAGGGACTAAACTGTAATTTTCTCAAAACTTTTAGATTTTCCACCAAAGGACTAAATTTGACAACTTATGATTTTAAAAGGACCTTTGGTGACTTTACTTTTGAAATTATGTGCTCAGGGACTGTTTTTGACAACTTTTGAAACTTGGGGATCAAACGCAATTTTGCAAATTTGATACGTTTTCATCGATTTTGATATTTTGCATTTAAAACACATAAAACACTGATTTGTGATATTTTGATCATTTTGATGTGTTTCGAGTGTTTTCGATGATTTTGCAGGTTTATAATGTACAAAAATGATGAGTATTTACACACTCATCAATCCCCACACTAAGATATTGCTAGTCCCTAGCAATGATTTGAGAAAACATAATGGATTTTAATCTCTTTACCAAAAGCCATTACTTACGGAGTAGCCAAATGTTTCGGTTCGAGTAAGAACCATGGTACACCGATAACCATGTGATTTTGAGCAAACCACCGACTTTCAACGGATTTGATTTTGTCTTTACCGAGCCGCACCATTCCTCGGACTAGCCAACTCTTAGATAAATTATCGAATTATCTTTGGTGAGCTGATTACCAATCATGGTTTTTCCACGCCTTTACCACAAGCCATAATCTTGCGGCTAGCCAACTCTTCACTTTTTAGGATATGGTGAGTTGAATACCATACAATTTTGGGCAAATTGCAAGCCATATAAACGGATTTGAGATATCTTTACCAAGAGCCGTTTGCTCTGGATTAGCTAATCCTTTTGTCTTACGAACAAGGCGGATCGATAACCAAATGAGAAAGTGCAGAACACTTACTCCAAAAAATTTTGGCCAAAACGGGATTAAGCGGTATAATTACATGATAAAATTGTGAGAATCCCACACTTAGAAATGAATATTGCCTCAATATTCAAAGTACCGCGGTTATGCCGAAACAAAGAACGTAAAAGGGAAATACTAAGGCCATTATTTAGAAAGATTTTTTTTTTTTTTTTTTTTTACATGGGGCACTCCACACTAAGGTGGTACACGGGTGAAAACCCATGTTAAGCTAATGTTTTGATTACCGAGTCGCTAGCTTGACTCGACCTCAATTCATTGGTTCATGGGAAGCAAAGTGGAAGAAACAATCTCCATCGGACTTTCATTCAAGATGTTTGGACAAACATTTGAAGCACGTGAAAGTTCCACACCGATGAGATATACATAGAACCGCTCAAAATGATAAATGAAAATGCCGGGTCAAGATAGTGTCTTCATTCCGAAGGAGTGAAGATGGAGAAAATCACAAGATATTTGAGGAAAGGAAGAAGGTTCGATAACAATCAAGATCCATTCTTCATCCTCAAATGTAGACATATTGGGAGGAAGGGTGAAGGTAGTATCATCAATAAGCAAACTCGTATGATAGAGTACACCTTCCTCCGAGCTAATATCATCCTCAAGATCAAAGTAGAAATGATCATGTTCCGGAGGAGATATGTCATGAGAGAGTTCACCGGAGAACTCTTCATGAAGAGAATCATTCACATGGAGTGAAATTGTGAACTCTTGTTCCATTGTGGGCTCATCACTATCCTCGGTCTGAGTATCAAAGAGTGGATTCTCGAAATTAAAGTGAATTCAGTCGAATTCAAATAGAGGATTAGTGAAAGTAGCTTTAATGTTTCGAACAAAGTGATCAACATTCTCATTTGGATTGTTGGGATAAGAAATGAGTGAGCGATCATTATCAATGAGACTTTCGGTCTCCCAGATCGGCTTCAAATCAAAGAGTGGATTGATGTGAGTGAGTTCATCGGAGAACTCCTCAAGAAGATGATCGACATCAGATTGTGGAAGTGATGCCTCAACGTACTCGATGTTTCCAAAGGAAGCAATCGTCGCTAAAATCGGAGAAAGTTTCCAAATGATCATTTGAACACTCAAGAGGGAAAGAGAATCACATATGATCGAAGTTCCCAGAACTCTCTTGGGCTTGGGACAAGGTCCTCAACACTAGACTTTATGAATTCGTCCGATTCCTTTTCGTGAACAAAGTCAAGATGCTCGTCCCCCATGTTTAGAGAGTGAGTGGGAGCTTGGTGTGATAGCGTTGTTTGAGATGAAACCTCAATCTTTGGGATATCATCCGATGAACTTGATGAATATTTATAGAATTGGAGGATATCAAGTGTATCCTCATCATCACCGCCATCGTGAATGAAACGAATCGAGAGCTAGATCTGGCCGCTTTTTTGTATTCTAATTAATTCCCTAATAGAGTTTTCACCGGCAACTGGGAATCTAATTTAGCGACTGTTCTTCACCTAACAATTCTTCCATGGATTTTCATTTGGATTATCTTGGGAGTGTTTAGATTCCTTCAAATCTTTCACTAAATCCACAAGATTAAGGAGAAGATTCGAGGAAGTGGGTCAGCCGATCTTGTAGAGGTTGGTCATGATCTGAAGAGTCGTAATTGTTACAAGGAAATGGGTTCCTGTTTGACAATCCGAGCTAGAGTGAGGACCTCCACAATACTTCACAACAAGAAACCGATGTGCTGTGAGTGGTATGTGTTGTAGTCATAATCGCTATCGGAACCCGCTCATAGACAAGCGTGTTTCGATTGACAATCGAATCGGAATGTGAACCACCACAAGACTACAACAAGAAATCGCTGAGTCTCACAAAGTGGTAGCCGATGGAATAAATCACCGTGTTATGGTAAGAATAGGGATCTTGGTTATAGATGCACCGCTTCCTCGACTCTACCATGCTACAACCGGGGCAATTGCCACCATTATAAGGACTACCACACCATTGACAATCAAGAAGGTGAGGATAAGACATAGAAAGAATCAAATGGTTTCAGAGGGTAAGAAATGAAGAATCAAAGATGTGAGAGGGTAAAGATGGATATTTTGGATTTTTGGATAAACATTTTGTAAAACAAAGAATGAAAATCTTTTGGATTTTTGAAAAGAAAATATAAACACATACGGATGGTATGAACAATGAGTGAGTATCCAAATCACTAACTGCTAGACGAAGATAATCAAGATGACTCCCGTGGCGCCTAAAATTTGATGCGCCAAGAAACCGTCAAGTTCTCTCACGCAAGCGTAAGAAAACCTAAAAGCGACTTCAAACGAAATCAATGAAGATCGAGGAGTATAGAGTCTCCCGGTCGTTATGTCCCAAATACGTGCAATGGATTATCGACGATAGTGATCGGGTGATTTGATAATAAAAAACATTTTTGTCAAAAGTTTAATTACAGAGCACTAGTTGGTGCAATGCGCGATAACCCATCGGTACTTGTTTATGGTGGATTGCTAACCGCTTGTTAAGAATCCTTCTTATCAAGAAATTTCATTGGTCGTTGGAAAAGAAGAAAACAAAATTGCTAATTTAAACATGAAAGACTTTGAATCTAATAGATACTACATATGTTTATTAGCAAATCTATTTTATCTAATAAAATAAGCTTTTGTACAAGTCTTCTAAGCACCCAGATTAAAATTCATTTAATGCTCATACGTGTCATACCATATTTAGAGTCATGGTACAACTCTTCGATGCACCAATATTGTAGAACCCTTCCTACACACTTCCTCTACAACTTCTCCCATACGTTTTGCAACTCTTATTTAATGTCAATCACCCAATTAACTAACCTATTTTTGTAAAGCATTAAAAACATTCATTCCGTTTCAATTGTAATCAATATTAAAACATCATTATCAAAACACAATTATCAAACCCGATTCAAAACATCGATTCAAAACTTTCTCACAAAGTTGTTTTGAATCAAAACATATTATTTGTGTTGTAGCAAACCCTAAAAAATTGGAAATTCCTAAAATTATAGTTTTAGATTTTGCAGTTGATCAAAGTCATCTCCTTTTCGCCATGTACGAAGGCAAACATTACTCGGAGAAGCTCATGGGCTTGGATTCATGGAAGGTATGTCATTTGACACATATAATATTCAATTTGTGTAAAAGTAATAATAGTGTGATTAAGTCTATACACATATGCATCATATATTGTATCAAAGTTACGAACGCCCTGTAAGAATATTAATATGCAATGGGATTTTTGTTGAGATGAATGGGTACCTTTGGGTTCTACCGACTATTTTTGTTCGAGATGAATGAGTAACTTTGTGACGTAAAAGCGATGCCAAACACTCCTAAGTGATTGTGTCATATAATGAAACATCATATATGTTTCTTTAAAATTTGTTTTGCAGTAAACAAGAGGATGTGTGTATTACTTTTGAGAAAATAAGTGAGTATGTGTAAGTGTCTGATTTTTTTATGATCATATATTGACGTTAATACTTGGGGTCTTTGCCACAAGTTATTAAGCACACATTTTAACTGTAGCACTAGATTCAAAAGATGCCACTTTTGATTTTTTAGGTAATGCTTAATCATGAAATATACAGTATTTAAATTAATCTGGTCACATGGAATTTTATCAATCACTTTAATTTTTATATCCAGTGTTATGTTACATTTTGCCGTTCTTTGTTGATGTTAAAGCTTTATTATGAAAAGTGGTCAATATGATACTCCATGTTTTTCAAGAAACCAACTGAATCTCTTATGTGTGAATCAAGAAAGTGTTAAGGTTGATGCTAACATGCTTACACAATCCCATATAGTTATAACACCTTTTGTCTAAAAAGGTTATAAGTTTTTATTGATAGTCCATGTCAAATATGATTGAAATTTTTTGCGTTTACACTGATCTCATTTTTATTTAGTTTGGGTGCTAATAATCGATGTACTTGCAAAAAGCTGTTATGGCACCTAATAAGGAGGAGCCGATCCAATCTTGCTTTTAAGAACTCCCTAACACGACTTCAACAATTGTTACCATGGTGCCCAATATTGTCGTACTGAGGTCCGGACTATATGTTTCTTTTTGTATCATGCCTATAGGGTAACAAGAACTTAGAATCATAAGTGAAAAGGTCTAACAAGCTAAAATGCAATAGTTTTGTTAAAATATGAGATGTTCTTGATTGCTATTTGAAGTCATGCCAACGATTAAACCACGTACCTTGTGCATATTGACATCCTTGAACACATATGGATTGTGTAAGCAATATTTATATATACCCGTATTCCGGTGTTATAACTATCTTTGTTAATTTTCGAATTTTGTGCCTTTCGCAGGATGACTATTTGTTGTTTGCTCAAAGAATGAATCTCGCAAGTTTCCAAGGAAACTATAGTCGAAATCTCGGAAGCAAGACCTTGGAAAAGGTATGATTTGTCATAAATATTTTATATTTTATTTGAATGAGATATTTTGCATGATTTAAATTATTTAATCATGAGGTTTACCAGATAAATGTTAACTTTAGCCTATCATTTATGTTTTATATGTGGTTATGTTTGCAGTCAACTGAATTTTACCATAACCCCATTGTAGTTTCTTTTTGGATACTTTTTCATCCTTGACTTTATAAATGCATTTCTTCAATGGTGTTAGCAAACATAGATGGACAGGAAGTTCTAATGCACATTTGTGGATTAAAATTTTTTGTAATGTTACACTAAAAAATAAAGGAAGACAATGTAATACCATTTATACTCTTTAGAGTTATCCCGTGATCAGTTTACTGTTTATTTTTGTAACAAGATGTATCAAGTTTTTTACATAAGTGACAATTCCACAAACGACATTGTATGTAAAGAAGTATTTTTAACTCAGATCATTGATTTTTAGGTTTCGTGCACCGTGAATTGATGTGGTGATTTTTTAATATGAAGGAAAAAGCATGTGCCGAGGTTGGAATCAAGTCTATTGACGCCGATCTTCCGTATTAAGCGGTCGGTCGAATTTATGGCAAAGGTGCTCTTTGGCATATGCATATTCTTCAAAGAATGAAAATGTTGCCTTCACAGTAGAATTGCAGAACACCGTAGCACTTGTGGTATGTGTTCTTCACTTTTCACAAATCAGTGGTATATGTATGTACCTCAATATTTATCTAAACTAATCCTTTACAATACGTGGTGTATTTTGTGTTTTGTAACTCAATTATTTATTCGAATTTATGTAGAACCAGTTTTGTGTGCTATATCACAGTAGTTGATTGATGAAATAAGAGAACAAGACGCCATCTTCACTGGGCGTGTTTTGTTGAATTGTGAGCTCAAGTCAGGTTGTGAATGTGAAAGCAAATTTTTTATGCAAGAATAGAAGTTGTTCACCCATGAGTAGGAACGCTATGTGAACTTAAAGGTAACACCGATGTGAATTGTTTACCATATTGTATTAGAGTTGCCAATTTCAACCCTATCACTTGAAAATGGGTCAAAGTGTCAAACTGGGTCAAAATGGGTTGAGTAGTAAAATGGGTCGAAAGGCACCTAAAGTAGTATATGAATGTGCACAATCAAACATTCTGGATTTTGTAATCATATATAATACACTCATAATTTCTATAATTTCTATAATTTCAAAAATAGTCGTTAATCATATATAATACACGCATAATCTACCCATTTGTCACATCTTATTGGTTGCTTCATATATAATCCTGTTTAGGAAGAAGTTTTTAATATCTGTCATTAACATGAGGTGATAATAGGATTTAAATATTTGATACAAAGTTAGTGAGATTAGGAGTTCACATGTACGTTTCTTTTTGTGGGAACTATCCCGCTTACATGAACTCATATTTCTATTGATTTTCTTATGTGAAGGATATGAGGCCAAACACCATTGCATTACAATCGTTGTTTGTGATAGAAAGCATCGCCGAGTTGCTTATGAAGATCATGGTAAACTACGAATATGAAAGACAATGACCAATAACTACCCTTCCGATCTTTGTGATTCAAAATGGCCTTAAGTAATTCCTATTGTTTGAAATTTTTTTTCACATGTACGTTTGTCAAAATCCCACAGTTTTGTCAGAAGTTTTGTTATTAATTAGATCAAATTTAAAATTGCATATAGTAAGGGTTGGGCCCCTTTGCATTGAGTTGTTGATCGTGGCCATTTCGAAGCTGCAAATTTGCTCATTAGTATGAAAGCTCATGTGAACTTAAAGGTAACATGGATGTGAATTGTTTACCATATTGTGTTAATGTGTTAGAGTTGTCAATTTCAACGCTATCACTTGAAAATGGGTCGAAGTGTCAAACCGAGTCAAAATGGGTTAAATAGTAAAATGGGTCGAAGGCACCCAAATTAGTATATGAAACAACCCGATTTTGTAATCATATATAATACACTCATAATTTAGGTATGCGTCTCACTCGATTGTATTATCATTGTATCTTGAAATCACAATAGTACTTTTAAGTATTTTGAAAACCATATTTTACCCATATATCGAGTGAGATAATCGGTTTATATCATCGTAATAAAGTGAGTAGTACTTTTTTAAGTATTTTCGTATGATCCTTTTTTTTGTTTATTTTTACGAAAGAAAACATAGGTGAATCATTAGGCTATCGTATACTATATGGTCTGTTTAAGATTGCTTATTAGATTAACTACTTTACGGTCTCTTTGGGATTGCTTATGAAAGCGCTTATAGAGCCTATACAGATTGCTTTTAGAACAAATAATTTTATTCATATGCTTTTGAAGCATTGTTTTTCATCCTTTTATTCATACGCTTTTATATAATGTCCATTGATGTGTCTTTGCAATCTCTCTTTGATTATTTGCAAGTTTTATGCACGTAAAGTGAATGTGTATGATTCTTTATTTTATATGTATTGTTAATGATTATAGTTTATCCTTTTGTGTTGATAATCCACTTTATCAAACCTTCTACATGAACAATATTTTTTTATATTGTGCATTGAAGAATATTTGATCTTTAGTCTAAAAGATAGATCAAGAGTAAGTAGGTTCATTTTATGGTTATGGGTTTTAAGTAAACATGTTCTTCATTGTCTTATTACTAACGGATTGCTCAAAGAGAAACCAAGGATGATAAAGCTATAAATTTGAAAAAGACATGTGCGACACGGGTCTTCTATCTGCTCATTCAGGTGTTATATGAGGCTGTTTTTAAAAATATAAGGGGCCATTACTTTGTTTATTCATAATTTTAGTATATTAGAGCAACCAAGAACAATGTGTGATAATAGTGTACCAGTATATGGGTGCACAATAATTGGGTAAACATGTATTTACTACTTTGATGTCTTATAAACCGGTATATCAATAATGAATTTTATATCTTTAGTAACTTTCTTTCTTTCAACCCATTTAGATTGATTGATCCGTCAACCCTTTTGTTTTCCTTTTTCTCTATGTTTATTACTTATTTGACCCGTTAGAGATATGTCATGCCCAAATGTACCCATGTATAAGTAATCGGGTGGATTAGTTTGACCCATTTTTAATTTCCAAGAAGCTTAAATTAATTTGACATTTTGACCTATGTGTGTTGAAACTTTAGGAGTAATGCAGTGAAGAAAAGATACAATCACTGAATTACATTAATGCCTAATTAAACAAAATTAGTTTGACCTATCTCGCGTTTTATTCGTATGTTAATATATTTTTAACCCACTTTGATTTAACTATAGATCGTGCATAAATGTGTGATATAAAGTTTCTAATTTAGTTTGATACAAATTGTAAAAAAAGAACGGGTCATAGTACCATATTACATAGTACACGGACATAGTACCACTTTTACTAAAAGTGAAACGGGTCGAGCAGGTAAAGTGACTTAGGAACTTGTCCATTTTTACAAACTAATCAATTTGTCAATATTTTACAAGCTACTGAAGTTGTCCTGTTTGTTACATAAATGGATGCATTGTTTTGCAGGCGTCAAAGGAAAAAGCTCTCCCACTATCATCAAACCTGCAAAGATTGCTTATAAGGGGCTGTTTGGGATTTCTCGATAGAAAAACTACTTTCAAGGACTATTTGGGATTGCTTTTAGAATAACTACTTTAAAGGGTTGTTTGGTTTTTCTTTTAGAAACCGATTACATGGGCCTGTTTGGGATTACGTATTGAAATAACTACTTTTAGATTGTTTTTGGGATTACCTATTAAATATGGTTAAAGAAGCCATGAACTTGCATTGTCTCATCTTTAAAGCTAATACGAAGTATAATTAGCATTGAACTTTCTCTTCTGATTACAATACTAACTAGAGTTATCGATTGCAATCATGTGAAGAAACTAATTTTAAACACTTTAGCAAAAGAGCATTTGAAGACGACACGGTAATTCTGTAAACATGATCCTTATTATGCTTGTAATAAGAATTCAATATGATTAGAACTTATTGTGAAATTGGCTTTTAAATTAACTATTATTATAATGGAATTTTGTATATTGCTTCTTATCTTTCAAAGCATAGATTGTATGCACCTCTTGAGTCGATGTCTTAGACTGATCAACTATATTTGACACATCTCTAAGGGCATGTTTGGCATATAAAATTTGGAGAGATTATGTTTATTTTAAAAAATAAGTTGTTTAAAAATAATATTTGTTTGACATACATAACTTATAAGAGATTACAATTTTTTTCATAATCTTTAAAAATCAAGGTTACTTCATGTAGCTTATAAAAAAATATTTTTATAATCTCCATCTCCATCACCAACTCCAGCCCAAAGAATAGTTACTTTGCAAACATACCCCAAGTACTTCAAGGTCTATGATCAAACTTTAAGATGTATGTAAAATACAAACGCTACTTTTTCTTTCTCATATTCTCAATTATAATATATTATCAACCGCAACATGCTTTTACTTACATCATCTATGGACTATTAGGTGTGCACGGCATGGACATTGGGTATTAAATCAATTAGCGCACACACATCATTTTCTGCTCAAGACAATCAATTTTGAGACGCCAACGTTTGGACGCTTATTAGTTTATTGTAACAAACTCAATTGAGTGTATAATAATTCATCTATTATCTCATAGTTTCTACTAGGGTGTTCACGGATTGGTAATATCCACAAGAATCGAAAACCGAAACCGAACCGAACCAAAATAATCGAACCGAATTTGTGACCAACCGAATTGGTCAAAACCGAACCGAATCGAACTAAATATTTGGTTATTGGGTTGGATATGGTTTTGTGAATGAAAATTTAAACCGAACCGAAAACCAAATTCATATAAAATATATATTTTTCTATGTATATATATGAAAAAATCACTAAAACTCTTTTTAGTATAAATATAACATGATATAAGCTTGAAAAAATATTTTGTTCTAAAATATATATAATTAAATAAAAATAATTAATATTATGTAATTCGGTTTATTCGGTTCGGTTTTCGGTTATAGAGGGTTCGTTTTGGTTATTCGGTTCGGTTCGGTTTTGGTTATACGAAAAAAAAAACCGAACTAACTGACTAACCGAATAACCCAATAACCGAACCGATGAACACCCTTAGTTTCTACATGTTTACTTTCGTTGTTTTTATTATCTCATTTTAATTTAATATTTCTTTAAAACCCCGTGAATCAAGTTTTTAAGCTAGTGTAACAATATATGCTACAAAAGGCATCAACTCATAACTTTAGTACATCAATTTTAATATAGTAATATCCGAATTCCAATTGGTAATTCCGTTATCTCAAAACTTAACATTGATCAGTTGAATCTAATGAATCAATGTCCAGTATTCCCCGCCAGTTGATCAACGGCTTTCCCGTCAACTCTTCAAAATAGCCGACGTCAAAAGAATTGAATATCTCATCATTTTTTTTAGGGGAAAGTGAATATGTGGGTGTTGGGTACCTAAGGTTCGGTATAGAACCTTAAAAACGTTTGTGTTTTATAATCATCCAACAAAATCAATCCCCCGCCTTTTATCTTCTTCCTCTCCTCAAAACTGACTCATTCCTTTTTCTTTTCTTCTTTTCTTCATTTCCCGCCTTTCATGGAGTCTCACAAAATCATTTTGGTTGCGCCTTCATCGAGTCTCACAAAATCATTTTGGTTGTAATTTACTCATTCTTTTTAATTGATCTATAATTCTAATCATGTTTTTAATTCTATCTTTTTTGTTGTGGGACTATTGGCTTTAGTTGATTACTTGAGTGTCGTTTATTTTCGGGGTTATTATAAAAACACTAAAGTTTATGGAAATTTGTCCCAAGTCACTAAAGTTTAAAAGTTGTCATTCATTGCTACTCAACGTTAAAAAGCAAACATGTCTATAATTTCAACGACTTTTACGCTTTATTTTTTATATGTTAAGTAACAAAATGTCATGTTTTACAAGTTCAAGAATTGTATGACAACTTTCATAAGTTCAAGAATGTGGTTGACAACTTTCATAAGTTGAGTAACCTAATGACAACTTTTAAACTTTAGTGACTTAGACAAATTTTTCGTAAACTTAGTAGAACTTTTTGCTTAATAACCCTTTATTTTCCAGCTATGATAAGTCTTTCACTGGATGGCTATTCTATCACAAAGGTGAAAATTGTATGTTATAAAGTAGGTGACTACTTTTGACTGAATATAGGAGTGCACACAAATGTTTGATATTTTGCGCCACTTGTTGCTTGTTGAAAATGATGTGTAGTAGTTATGTTAAATTCTTCTATTATAATAGATGCTATATTGGTACATCCACGATGATGTGTTAGTCAGACTTGTGGGATTGGAACCTTCAAATCTAACTTGTTAAAGTGATTATGTGAATATGTTGTTATGATCTTATATTGTTGGTCCATTCTTTTCTATGTATTTCTGACTATATAGGTTTATAAAAATATTGGAGTTTATTTAGCCGTTATAGGGAGTGATGGCCTTAAGGACTCGCTGGATTGGAAATCCATTGTTGGTGCATTGTTGGTGGAATTGAAGCTGTTGAAATCTGGATGCAATAAAGACTGAAATCTGGCATGAACATATAAAAAGACGCGGTATATATGTTAATAAAAAGTATGTTTCTCAACTTCGGTATTTATTGGCTTTTAATTCTAAAGTTCAAGGTACTCATATCAATGATGATCGAAGAACATGTCAAGATATTTTAACGAAGAGAAGAAAAACAATGCATATTCTAACAACATAGCCTATAAATGTTTAGATATGCCTACTGATGTAATGTTGCTCATATGTTTATAATTGTTTGTAAAGTTTGATATGATTATGTAATAAAAATTGGTTCTTTCTTAATCACTTCTTCATTTTGTTTGTATTAGCTTGTTTCATTTTTTGACCCGTTTCGTTTATATTGGTTAGTAAATTGAATATCAGTAACAACAATTACATTCCAATGCAACAACATCACAAGTGATTGACTGGAAAGAAAAATAGCATAAGCCAAAAGCATTTGTCTATGATTAACTTTGACATTAGACTCCTTGTAATTACATAAAATCAAAGTGACCTGTATATAGAGCACAACCAAGTTCTGCAACTTTTATGTAATTAGCAATAAAAAGATACATAATAAGTCATCTTATCATATATTCAATGACTATAGAAGTCAAAGGTGGAACAAAAGCAATGTTCAGATGTGAAATCTTTTAGGAAATTTCATAAAATATTCATATTGGCTTTTGTGCGTCATATGTGCGAACTATTTTTTATCATTGTGACATACATTTTTAGATCGTGCTATTGTATGTATTTTGTGACCATTTCACCCTTAATTTTTTCAAATTTTGAAGGGTAAAATGGTCATTTTACATGAAAACAAATACAAAATACATACAATAGCACGATCTAAAAAGGTCATGTGTCACAACGATAAAAAAAATAGTTCGCTTACATACAACGACTAAAAGTGAGATGATGATTTTTATGCAATTAACCCATCTTTTTTAGGATTAATTTCATATTTCACTTTACTTTCATGATTAATTTCATATATACCCAAAGTGCAAGTATTTAATGCATAATGTACAATTTTTAATGCATGTTTGGTATATATGAAATTAACTAAAAAGGAGGAAATATGAAATTGCCCTTTTTTAAAAACCAAAATTCAAAAATATGTGTTACAAATAACTATAATACGTAGTATATGCTATACACTTGCTATTATGGAAATATAAGAGCTGAACAAGTAGCAAGAATCCTAATATACAGTGTATAAAACTGCAAAAGCTGTATAAGTTGACTACAAAATCACCAATGAATAAGCTACAAATCAATTGTGAAGTTGATTTGGCCCGCCTGGAACCGCTCCACTGTGAGACACCAAAAGCGGGTCAAGTTCGTTATTACTTGATTCTCTAGGACCTGCTTCTTCTGTTGGTGTATGCCATGGATGATTGGAATGATGTTGTGGCTGGAAACTTTGATTAGTTACACTACTACCTGAGCTAATTAGCAACATACTACTTGATTAGTTATACCAGTACAACCATATAATAATAAGTTTCTTGGTCTTTATTTTCATCCAACTTGGAAAGAAAAAAAAAAAAAAAATCCAGTTTTGACCCGTTAACCCACTGTGACAGCAACAATTTTCCATGTAAAGCGGACATTTTCGAGAAATTTTAACCAACAACGTGTTAATAAGCTTAAAAAAGATCCAATTTTGACCCGTTAACCCACTGTGACAGCAACAATTTTTTTAAAGGTAAAACGGACATTTTTCTAGCAATTTTAACAGAACAATGTGTCAAAAAAAAAAAAGGCAAATAATAACTAAACAAACAAGCTAAGTTAATTACTTACTTAATAAACTTTTGGAACTGTTACAACTGGTTCAGGTTCGCTGCAAAATTAAGTGAGAGTATACTACTGCAAATGGTTCAAGTTTCTGCAATTTATGTGTGTTGGGACTAATACATTTTGTTCAAGTCTGCTTTGAATTTATTTAAGTTCTTTGACTTTATCCGCTTTAGAGACTCAACCAAACACTCCATTTCAGTTTTGACCCGCTTTCACTTCATTTTTTTATCCGTTTGATGCCCTTCCACTTCATCTTTTATCTGTTTAGAGACTGAACCAAACACCCCATTTGAGTTTTAACCCACTTCTATTTTTACCCGTTTAAATGTAAGTCATTAAATAATTGACCCGTTTCAGCAAGTTGAATGTAAGTAGCAGTATCATTAGTTTTGTTGCTTAAGAAATTACAGTTGTCATTATGATAATTTGCGAATTTGAGATGAAACTAAGAAAGGCAATCACAATTGCAAAGAGATGAAACTGGAATACAATTTAGAGTTAATCATGTCAATGTACAATATTTTTTCACCAAAAAAGAAAACTAAACATTCGATAACTAGATAAGCATCATTCCTTTTCTTGCATGATAAGAGCCTTCTTGTTTTGCACCCACTGATGTTGTGACCTGGTTCCCCACAGAAAGAACAGGTTAATGTCCTTTTTTTCTTCACCTCTAAAGGAGGTTTGACTTTCGTTGCATTTATTGGACGTCCTTTAGTGTTATTAAGCACAACAGGATCTCGAACTGATATTTGAGGCATCATATCTACTTGAGAAGTTCCAACACGCGTATCTTTATATGCATTCTCAAGCTCTGTCGGCTTTTTCCTTATCATCTGATCTTCTAAAAATTCCACCAGAAAACTGTTGAGTCTCTTTATTTCGAAAGCGCATCTCTTGCCTTCAATTGCCTTGGTCCAATTAGCTTGAACATACCATAAGGCAAGCGCACTAACGCCATTTTCACCATTTGTTTCCTCAATTCCGATACCAGCATTACTAGCTTTGTACCTACAATCAAGTGTCCACTGAGGTAAAATATAACGATCAGGTAGGGTTTCGACATGCTTTTTCTTCATTACAACTAGGATATGTTTGCATAATTTCCCATGTGTTTCGAACATGTCACATGAACATGTGACATCTAAGTTATCCAAGAAGCGAAAGTTAACGACTCTCCAATATTTTTTATCAACATTCACTTGCCCGACCCAATAACTAGTTTGCTCCAAAGTCTTGCTTTTAGTCTCGTGAGTTAAATTGTTGGCTGCTTCTGTCCACTCTTTTTGGAATACCTCAAATATCTTTTTGGTATAACATGTACCGCAAAATAGTGTTCAAAATTATATGTATGTGGTAGCTTGTTGGCACTAAAGTGGCTAATGAGAAACAAGATGAATACTAAAAACTACCGCTTTTGCTTCTATTGGGTGAATAGATGAAAGAATTGGCTTCGAGTTCATAGTCTTGAAGTCTTCATCTTCTTCAGCGGACTCTTCGAGTGTCGACGACTTTATCAAATTGAATAACAAATTCATTCAACATAGTCTTGAATTCACGAATCCGTCAAAAAGAATGAATACTCTCACTTCTTCCACTCGTTGTCATGCCAAGAAGAAAACATCTTTAAAGAATGTTGTAACCCAATATTTTCGCTGGTTATACATCTCCATCATCCAACTACTAGTCTCGAGATTATACCGAACACGTAAACATTCCCATCGGGTTTCAAACTCTTCGATGGTATCACTTCACCCACTGTTTAAAACATTCCTGAAAATCATTATAACGGACTCTAAATGGTTGAAGATGTTCCAACACATGCTTTTTAATGTGCCATGCACGATGAGCGATGTCGAGTGTTTGGAAAAATATGGTTAATTGCATTACAAATTGCTTTATCTTGATCGGTTATAATTGCACCTGAAACTTGTTAAACATGCACTTTAAAAATTGCTCAAATAGCCATTTGGCTCTTTTCATTTTCCAATAAAGCACCACCAAAATTTATAGATTGACCATGATGATTCACCCCAACAAATGGAGCAAATGGAAACTTAAATATTCGTCAAATACGTAATCATGGGATATTGGTTTCATACACATCATAACACAATCAAACATAGGCGATAAAGATGAGTTTTAGAGAAAGTTAGAGTTTAGGGAACTTTGTGAGAGAAAGGAAATCTTATTATGAGCTCAACTCTCTACCTTGGGGTAGAGAGAGTATTTATAGTTTTACATAAAAGCATACACACATGTTTTGAGGATCGGGCATACGGTGGGTAAAGACCGTCTCCTCCACGGTGTTACTTAACTATATACTACTTAGCTTAAAATAACTACGACTCACGTAGCTTAACGATAACATATACGTGAGGTGACCGACTTTAATACCGGAATTTCTAATTCCTAACAATCTCCCAATGGAGGTCACCTCAATCATGTACTAAAATTACATAGAATACAAACAGATATTAAAAAAATTGTTCTTGCATTCTTGATGTACTTTGTGCCGAAGCTCGTAGTCATTAATTCTTCACATTGCATGTTTGGTTACTCCAAGGGAGGTCTTTATCGATCCACGTGATAATAAATTTGAGCCACCGAGATCATCATCGCCATCAAAAATCTCGAGACATCCTTTGTGGTGTTGGTATTATGTGATGTTGTGACTTTAGGACCGACATGCTCACATTCGGATCATGATATCTTCTCATCGAGTAGTCAAGCTTTAGTTGATTCATGATATTGGTAGCAGCAGTAGCGTAAGCATGGAGTGAAAATATCGTAGTCATTGATGCACTAATCATGATTTTCGAGATGAATGTGTAAGTGAGCGCCTATGGATTGACCGCCCATTCTCATCACCGCAAATGCTGGGTGTACCGCATACAACATTAGCATGAAATCGCATCTAAAGTCTTTGATCACTGCTGAATGAGGCACACGGCCCACCTGCCTCCTTGATCGCAGACTGCACCGCATGTGATCGTATAATTCAAGAATTTCCTTGATGTGGTTTCTCAGAATGTCTATTGCTCTCAAACCGAACATCTCAAAGAAGACAACACGGAGTGAGTGAACCAAATAATTTTAAGTCCACCGATTGATGAAAAGAGATTTGAAAACAATCGTATTGCTCAATAGAAATTGTTTTTGCAATACAACGGTTTTATTGAAAATCAATTATCAATCATAAAACACCTTTGGTTTGAAAATTAGTACACGTCGATGTGCTAAAGAAAAGAGTTATAGCACAAAGACCGGTTTTCAAAGGTATCCGCTAATCCATAACCTCGAATCCAGATTCAAGAGATTGAATCGCCCCATTGTTTCTCGGCTGTCACATGGTTGATCTATATAATAGATCTCACATGCCACCTACCGGAGCTTGTTTGATGTTGGCTCCAAGGCTTTCCATCTTCATTGTGAATATGTAAACACATTACTCGATGTTCCGCAATACCACAAGGATAATGCGAAGACTCAAGATATAATCTCTTTCCACATTGTGTGAAAGGTAGTCTTCATTGAAAGTGTCCTAATGAGATTTATTGATGATCTCGTGGCTCTAGACTCAATTTTGTGCATATTTGGATCCTCAGATCGAGACTAGGAGAGGTCTCTTCAATATCAACTCTAAGAGAAAGTTAATAGATGTCGGTTACCGAGAATGAAACAAGTCCTTTTAACAGAACTTGAAACTTGAAAGTTGAAGTGCAGCAACACCGGGTCCATGATGTCTTGTCTTCAATACCATGTTACCATCAGAGTATATGAATTGAACCCGTTTCCTCTAAGGTTGAATAAATGGAGGGCTATTTGTTTTCACCCTTTCTCATTCAATCTTTTAATTCTTCAACCCTTCAAGCTTACCAGACTTCATTGCAAGAACCTTGTTGGGTTTGTTCCAAGATTTGCCCGCCTCATCCGCACTCTTCCCATATCTCACCTTTTCCTTTTTATCATACCAAGGACTTCTACACTAACTAGTGGATTGTCCTGGTAGATCCCTCCGTCTCGCGGATCATGGGAACCAATACCTAACCTTATCATCCTTATCACCGCATAAAGTAAAGTTGGTCGGTCTATTTGGTATTGTTCATCCGCCATTGGAACCAATTGAAAACCATTTGAAAATCAATCCGTGATACTTGTGATATATTATCAAAACATTTTAACGAATTGTTTTTGATATTTTAGAATAAGTGCTCCTCAACATGTGCATCAAATGTTTGAAATCTTTGCACACGGAGGCAAGAGGAAGAAATTACTTCGATTACCATTCTAAAAGATATCACCATCACTTCCTTGATCAAATCAAGTAGATAAAGCATTTCGGAAGGATGAGGTTTCCATAATTTGCTCCCTCAATATGCCTCGAGTTTTAAAGAGTTGCACATATAGAGGAACCCCACACTGAGATGTGATTACGCTTCAAGTCATAAGTGTAAGATGATGCCTCAACATGTGAATGGAAAATTTGAAATCGCTTTGTCACATGCGGGAGGATAACATGTACATCCTTGTAAACCACCACTAATCCTCGCTAAGTCCAATTTAAATCACAATTCTCCGATCACAATTATCAAATCATTTGAGATTTGTGATCTTATAGATTTAAATTGATTTTGAAAGCTTTTAAGGAGAATTGTGACTTGATTATGAAAGTTAATCGATAAGGATCGGATTTTAAGACTTTAAACTCCATTGATAAACATGCATGAATATCTTTTGAAAACAATTGAATGCCAAATAACTTTTAATTGAAATTATTCTCCCTCAATCAATGACATAGGTTGTTGATTGAGATAGAGATTTTGACAAATCATCGATGATTATCAAAAATAGGACCGAGTTATTTTTCAAGGCTAGTTTTCAGTAGATAAATGTTTATAGAATCACAGATTGAATTTATGGAAAATCATGATAAAGTATGGCTCGTTTTTCTTTTTTGAGAAGCGGGTTATTTCGAAATGATAGAAGCCATTGTTTTCTTTCTCCCATATATATATATATATATATATATATATATATATATATATATATATATATATATTTTTTTATAAAATTCAATATCTAAAGTCCCATGTCATTCTTTGAATGACTTATGATTAAAGAATGCTTCTTACAAGCATACTTGGGTAGGTACCAACACTAACATCACGCCTTAGATACTTAATTTTAAAAACTAACAACCTAAAACAAGAATACATCGGTTAGGTTCTAACACTAACATTGTAGTATCAAAAATATATATAAAAATCGCAAATTCGTTGATAACTGGCCGGTGCACCGCATATTGCAAATAGATACCGTTACATCATTAACGTGTCACTAATCCGTCGGGAGTTAATGACGGATTACCATCGGATCTTCCTCCGTCACTACTTTGTGACAGAATACTGACGGAATCTCCTATCCGTCATTAGTGCGTCAGAAATCAGTCAGTATTCATTGACAGATTACTAACGGATTTTAGTGCGTCGGTAATCCGTTATAAATCTGTCAGTATTCCGTCAACAACACTCCCTGACTCCCTGTCGGCAATCCGTCAGTAATTTCGTCAGTAATTACTAACGGATTTATTTCCGTCAGTAAATCCGTGAGTGTTGCCCTATTTTCTAGTAGTGAAATACCATGTCATCAATTCCGCAAACCTTGCACTTCCATCTCCTCCATTAAGCAAACATGAATTTAACGACATGATTCTTTGTATGCACGCAATTACTCTACATTTAATCAGCGATGAGACCTATGAATGATGAGGCTGCATTAACTTCGTAGCTTTAGGTTGCTTGTACAGTACATGGGCTTGAAGCCTCCACATTAATAACAGTAACTCCACCATTCTTTGTATTCCTTGAGTTAAATTGAGAGATTGTGTGAAGCTTTAGCATGTTTGTACCGGACTTTTTGTTTTGCATACTAACACTTGCGCATTAAATTAGTGTACTGAATCGTTATATGTAGTAGATACCAAGCCATTAATTCTCAATCACTTTATTCTCCTACTTCCATAATACGATCGAAATACCACTTATATATTGTCACAACATCTCGGTAGTAGTATCATACTATTTTCCAATGAATAACTTGCTATTTCGTAATTTTAAACCCTAAACTATCGTCATCCATAAAGGTATTGTCACATAAAACGTATAATAAAAAAACATTTTTTGCCGAAAAGTTTAATTACAGAGCACTAGTTGGTGCAATGCGCGTATAACCTACTGGTACTTGTTTATGGTGGATTGCTAACCGCTTGTTAAGAATCCCTTCTTATCAGTAAATTTCATTGGTCGTTGGAAAAGAAGAAAACAAAATTGCTAATTTAAACATGAAAGACTTTGAATCTAATAGATACTACATATGTTTATTAGCAAATCTATTTTATCTAATAAAATAAGCTTTTGTACAAGTCTTTCTAAGCACCCAGCATTAAAAATTCATTTAATGCTCATACGTGTCATACCATATTTAGAGTCATGGTACAACTCTTCTGATGCACCAATATTGTAGAACCCTTCCTCTACACACTTCCTCTACAACTTCTCCCATACGTTTTGCAACTCTTATTTAATGTCAATCAGTTGCCAATTAACTAACCTATTTTTGTAAAGCATTAAAAACATTCATTCCGTTTCAATTGTAATCAATATTAAAACATCATTATCAAAACACAATTATCAAACCCCGATTCAAAACATCGATTCAAAAACTTTGTCAAAGTTGTTTTGAATCAAAACATATTATTTGTTGTGTTGTAGCAAAACCTAAAAAAATTGGAATTCCTAAAATTATAGTTTTAGATTTTGCGGTGTTGATCAAAGTCATCTCCTTTCGCCATGTATGAAGGCAAACATTACTCGTAGAAGCTCATGGGCTTGGATTCATGGAAGGTATGTCATTTTGACCTGTATAATATTCAATTTGTGTAAAAGTAATAATAAGTGTGATTAAGTCTATACACAATATGCATCATATATTGTATCAAAGTTACGGCGCCTGTAAGAATATTAATATGCAATGGGATTTTTGTTGAGATGAATGGGTACCTTTGGGTTCTACCGACTATTTTTGTTCGAGATGAATGAGTAACTTTGTGATAAAAGCGATGCCAAACACTCCTAAGTGATTGTGTCATATAATGAAACATCATATATGTTTCTTTAAAAATTTGTTTTGCAGGTAAACAGCAGGATGTGTGTGTATTACTTTTGAGAAAATAAGTGAGTATGTGTAAGTGTCTGATTTTTTTATGATCATATATTGACGTTAATACTTTGGATCTTTGCCACAAGTTATTAAGCACACATTTTAACTGCAGCACTAGATTCAAAATATGCCACTTTTGATTTTTAGGTAATGCTTAATCATGAAATATACAAGATTTAAATTAACTGGTCACATGGAATTTTATCAATCACTTTAATTTTATATCCGGTGTTATGTTACATTTTGCCGTTCTTTGTTGATGTTAAAGCTTTATTATGAAAAGTGGTCAATATGATACTCCATGTTTTTTCAAGAAACCAACTGAATCTCTTATGTGTGAATCAAGAAAGTGTTCAGGTTGATGCTAACATGCTTACACAATCCCATATAGTTATAACACCTTTTGTCTAAAAAGGTTATAAGTTTTTATTGATAGTCCATGTCAACTATGATTGAAATTTTTTGCTTTTACACTGATCTCATTTTTATTTAGTTTGGGTGCTAATAATCGATGTACTTGCAAAAAGCTGTTATGGCACCTAATAAGGAGGAGCTGATCCAATCTTGCTTTTAAGAACTCCCCTAACACGACTTCAACAATTGTTACCATGGTGCCCAATATTGTCGTACTTGAGGTCTGGACTATATGTTTCTTTTTTGTATCATGCCTATAGGGTAACAAGAACTTAGAATCATAAGTGAAAAGGTCTAACAAGCTAAAATGCAATAGTTTTGTTAAAATATGAGATGTTCTTGATTGCTATTTGAAGTCATGCCAACGATTAAACCACGTACCTTGTGCATATTGACATCCTTGAACACATATGGGATTGTGTAAGCAATATTTATATATACCCGGGTATTCTGGTGTTATAACTATCTTTGTTAATTTTCGAATTTTGCGCCTTTCGCAGGATGACTATTTGTTGTTTGCTCAAAGAATGAATCTCGCAAGTTTCCAAGGAAACTATAGTCGAAATCTCGGAAGCAAGACCTTGCGAAAAGGTATGATTTGTCATAAATATTTTATATTTTATTTGAATGAGATATTTTGCATGATTTAAATTATTTAATCATGAGGTTTACCGATAAATGTTAACTTTAGCCTATCATTTATGTTTTATATGTGGTTATGTTTGCGATCATTGAATTTTACCATAACCCCATTGTAGTTTCTTTTGGATACTTTTTCATCCTTGACTTTATAAATGCATTTCTTGAATGGTGTTAGCAAACATAGATGGACAGAAGTTCTAATGCACATTTGTGGATTAAAATTTTGTAATGTTACACTAAAAATAAAGGAAGACAATGTAATACCATTTATACTCTTTAGAGTTATCCGTGATCGCTCTATCGTTTATTTTTGTAACAAGATGTATCAAGTTTTTTACATAAGTGACAATTCCACAAACGACATTGTATGTAAAGAAGTATTTTTTAACTCAGATCATTGATTTTTAGGTTTCGTGCACGAGAATTGATGTGGTGATTTTTTTAATATGAAGGAAAAAGCATGTGCCGAGGTTGGAATCAAGTCTATTGACGTCGATCTTCCGTATTAAGCGGTCGAAGCTGAATTTATGGCAAAGGTGCTCTTTTGGCATATGCATATTCTTCACAAGAATGAAAATGTTGCCTTCACAAGTAGAATTGCAGCAACACTGTAGCACTTGTGACTGTTGTGTCTTCACTTTTCACAAATACAGGTGGTATATGTATGTACCTCAATATTTATCTAAACTAATCCTTTTACAATACGTGGTGTATTTTGTGTTTTGTAACTCTGAATTATTTATTCGAATTTATGTAGAACCGAGTTTTGTGTGCTATATCAGCAGGTAGTTGATTGATGAAATAAGAGAACAAGACGCCATCTTCACTTGGGCGTGTTTTGTTGAATTGTGGAGCTCAAGTCAGTTGTGAATGTGAAAACAGCTTTTTTATGCAGTAATAGAAGTTGTTCAGCCCATGAGTAGGAACGCTCATGTGAACTTAAAGGTAACCTGGATGTGAATTGTTTACCATATTGTATTAGAGTTGCCAATTTCAACCCTATCACTTGAAAATGGGTCAAAGTGTCAAACTGGGTCAAAATGGGTTGAGTAGTAAAATGGGTCGAAAGGCACCTAAAGTAGTATATGAATGTGCACAATCAAACATTCTGGATTTTGTAATCATATATAATACACTCATAATTTCTATAATTTCTATAATTTCAAAAATAGTCGTTAATCATATATAATACACGATAATCTACCCATTTGTCACATCTTATTGGTTGCTTCATATATAATCCTCTGTTTAGGAAGAAGTTTTAATATCATCATTAACATGAGGTGATAATAGGATTTAAATATTTGATACAAAGTTAGTGAGATTAGGAGTTCACATGTACGTTTCTTTTTGTGGGAACTATCCCGCTTACATGAACTCATATTTCTATTGATTTTCTTATGTGAAGGATAGCGAGGGCCAAACACCATTGCATTACACTGTTGTTTGTGATAGAGAAAGCATCGCTGAGTTGCTTATGAAGATCATGGTAAACTACGAATATGAAAGACAGTGACCAATAACTACCCTTCTGATCTTTGTGATTCAAAATGGCCTTAAGTACTCCCTATTGTTTGAAATTTTTTTTCACATGTACGTTTGTCAAAATCCCACAGTTTTGTCAGAAGTTTTGTTATTAATTAGATCAAATTTAAAATTGCATATAGTAAGGGTTGGGCCCCTTTGCATTGAGTTGTTGATCGTGGCCATTTCGAAGCTGCAAATTTGCTCATTAGTATGAAAGCTCATGTGAACTTAAAGGTAACATGGATGTGAATTGTTTACCATATTGTGTTAATGTGTTAGAGTTGTCAATTTCAACGCTATCACTTGAAAATGGGTCGAAGTGTCAAACTGAGTCAAAATGGGTTAAATAGTAAAAATGGGTCGAAAGGCACCCAAATTAGTATATGAAACAACCCAGATTTTGTAATCATATATAATACACTCATAATTTAGGTATGCGTCTCTACTGATTGTATTATCATTGTATCTTGAAATCACAATAGTACTTTTTAAGTATTTTGAAAACCATATTTTACCCATATATCGAGTGAGATAATCGCTTTATATCATCGTAAATAAAGTAGTAGTACTCTTTAAGTATTTTCGTATGATCCTTTTTTTTTGTTTATTTTTACGAAAGAAAACATAGGTGAATCATTAGGCTATCGTATACTATATGGTCTGTTTAAGATTGCTTATTAGATTAACTACTTTTACGGTCTCTTTGGGATTGCTTATGAAACTGCTTATAGAGCCTATACAGGATTGCTTTTTAGAACAAATAATTTTATTCATATGCTTTTGGAAGCATTGTTTTTTCATCCTTTTTTATTCATACGCTTTTATATAATGTCCATTGATGTGTCTTTGCAATCTCTCTCTTTGATTATTTGCAAGTTTTATGCACGTAAAAGTGAATGTGTATGATTCTTTATTTTATATGTATTGTTAATGATTATAGTTTATCCTTTTTGTGTTGATAATCCACTTTATCAAACCTTCTACATGAACAATATTTTTTTATATTGTGCATTGAAGAATATTTGATCTTTAGTCTAAAAGATAGATCAAGAGTAAGTAGGTTCATTTATGGTTATGGGTTTTAAGTAAACATGTTCTTCATTGTCTTATTACTAAGTGGATTGCTCAAAGAGAAACCAAGGATGATAAAGCTATAAATTTGAAAAAGACATGTGCGACACGGGTCTTCTATCGCTCATTCGTGTGTTATATGAGGTTTGTTTTAAAAATATAAGGGGCCATTACTTTGTTTATTCATAATTTTAGTATATTAGAGCAACCAAGAACAATGTGTGATAATAGTGTACCAAAGATATGGGTGCACAATAATTGGGTAAACATGTATTTACTACTTTGATGTCTTATAAACCGTATATCAATAATGAATTTTATATCTTTAGTAACTTTCTTTCTTTCAACCCATTTAGATTGATTGATCCACAACCCTTTTGTTTTCCTTTTTCTATGTTTATTACTTATTTGACCCGTTAGAGATATGTCATGCCCAAATGTACCCATGTATAAGTAATCGGGTGGATTAGTTTGACCCATTTTAATTTCCAAGAAGCTTAAATTAATTTGACATTTTGACCTATGTGTGTTGAAACTTTAGGCGTAAATGCGTGAAGAGAAAGATACAATCACCGAATTACATTAATGCCTAATTAAACAAAATTAGTTTGACCTATCTGCGTTTTTATTCGTATGTTAATATATTTTTTAACCCACTTTGATTTAACTATAGATCGTGCATAAATGTGTGATATAAAGTTTCTAATTTAGTTTGATACAAATTGTAAAAAAAAGGAAACGGGTCATAGTACCATATTACATAGTACACGGGACATAGTACCACTTTTACTAAAAGTGAAACGGGTCGAGCCGGTAAAGTGACTTAGGAACTTGTCCATTTTTTACAAACTAATCAATTTGTCAATATTTTACAAGCTACTGAAGTTGTCCTGTTTGTTACATAAATGGATGCATTGTTTTGCAGGCCAAGGAAAAAGCTCTCCCACTATCATCAAACTCGCAAAGATTGCTTATAAGGGTGTTTGGGATTTCTCGATAGAAAACTACTTTCAAGGACTATTTGGGATTGCTTTTAGAATAACTACTTTAAAGGGTTGTTTGGTTTTTCTTTTAGAAACCGATTACATGGGCCTGTTTGGGATTACGTATTGAAATAACTACTTTTAGATTGTTTTGGGATTACCTATTAAATATGGTTAAAGAAGCCATGAACTTGCATTGTCTCATCTTTAAAGCTAATATGAAGTATAATTAGCATTGAACTTTCTCTTCTGATACAATACTAACTAGAGTTATCGATTGCAATCATGTGAAGAAACTAATTTTTAAACACTTTAGCAAAAAGAGCATTTGAAGACGATTACTGTAATTCGTAAACATGATCCTTATTATGCTTGTAATAAGAATTCAATATGATTAGAACTTATTGTGAAATTGGCTTTTAAATTAACTATTATTATAATGGAATTTTGTATATTGCTTCTTATCTTTCAAAGCATAGATTGTATGCACCTCTTGGAGTCGATGTCTTAGACTGATCAACTATATTTGACACACCTCTAAGGGCATGTTTGGCATATAAAATTTTGGAGAGATTATGTTTATTTTTAAAAAAATAAGTTGTTTAAAAAATAATATTTGTTTGACATACATAACTTATAAGAGATTACAATTTTTTTTTCATAATCTTTAAAAATCAAGGGTTACTTCATGTAGCTTATAAAAAAAATATTTTTTTATAATCTCCATCTCCATCACCAACTCCAGTTCCAGCAATAGTTACTTTTGCCAAACATACCCCAAGTACTTCAAGGTCTATGATCAAACTTTAAGATGTATGTAAAATACAAACGCTACTTTTTCTTTCTCATATTCTCAATTATAATATATTATCAACCGCAACATGCTTTTACTTACATCATCTATGGACTATTAGGTGCACGGCATGGACATTGGGTATTAAATCAATTAGCTCCACACACATCATTTTCTGCTCAAGACAATCAATTTTGAGACGCCAACGCTTGGACGCTTATTAGTTTATTGTAACAAACTCAATTGAGTGTATAATAATTCATCTATTATCTCATAGTTTCTACTAGGGTGTTCACGGATTGGGTAATATCCACAAGAATCGAAACCCAAAACCGAACCGAACCGAAAATAATCGAACCGAATTTGTGACCGAACCGAACTGGTCAAAACCGAACCGAATCGAACTAAATATTTGGTTATTGGGTTGGATATGGTTTTGGCAATGAAAACTGAAAACCGAACCGAAAACCAAATTCATATAAAATATATATTTTTCTATGTATATATATGAAAAAATCACTAAAACTCTTTTTAGTATAAATATAACATGATATAAGCTTGAAAAAATATTTTGTTCTAAAATATATATAATTAAATAAAAATAATTAATATTATGTAATTCGGTTTATTCGGTTCGGTTTTCGGTTATAGAGGTTCGGTTTTCGGTTATTCGGTTCGGTTCGGTTTTCGGTTATACCCAGAAAAAAAAAAAACCGAACTAACAGAACCGAATAACCCAATAACCGAACCGATGAACACCCCTAGTTTCTACATGTTTACTTTCATTGTTTTTTTATTATCTCATTTTAATTTAATATTTCTTTAAAAACCCCGTGGTCTTTAAGCTAGTGTAACAATATATGCTACAAAAGGGCATCAACTCATAACTTTAGTACATCAATTTTAATATAGTAATATCCGAATTCCAATTGGTAATTCCGTTATATCAAAACTTAACATTGAGTTGAATCTAATGAATCAATGTCCGTATTCCCCCGCCAGTTGATCAACTGGCTTTCCCGTCAACTCTTCAAAATAGCCGACGTCAAAAGAATTGAATATCTCATCATTTTTTTTAGGGGAAAGTGAATATGTGGGTGTTGTACCTAAGGTTCGGTATAGAACCTTAAAAACGCTTTGTGTTTTATAATCATCCAACAAAATCAATCCCCGCCTTTTATCTTCTTCTCCTCAAACCGACTCATTCCTTTTCTTTTCTTCTTTTTCTTCATTTCCGCCTTTCATGGAGTCTCACAAAATCATTTTGGTTGCGCCTTCATCGAGTCTCACAAAATCATTTTGGTTGTAATTTACTCATTCTTTTAATTGATCTATAATTCTAATCATGTTTTTAATTCTATCTTTTTGTTGTGGGACTATTGGCTTTAGTTGATTACTTGAGTGTCGTTTATTTTCGGTTATTATCTAAAAATCATTAAAGTTTGGAAAATTTGTCTAAGTCACTAAAGTTTAAAAGTTGTCATTCGTGGTTCATTCAACGTTAAAATGAAACATGTCTATAATTTCAACGACTTTTACGCTTATTTTTTTATATGTTAAGTAACAAAATGTCGTGTTTTTACAAGTTCAAGAATTGTATGACAACTTTCATAAGTTCAGTAATGTGGTTGACAACTTTCATAAGTTGAGTAGAACTAATGACAACTTTTAAACTTAGTGACTTAGGACAAATTTTCCGCAAACTTTAGTGACTTTTTTGTTTAATAACCCTTTATTTTCCAGCTATGATAAGTCTTTCACTTCGGATGGCTACTCTATCACAAAGGTGAAAATTGTATGTTATAAAGTAGGTGACTACTTTTGACTGAATATAGGAGTGCACACCAAATGTTTGATATTTTGCGCCACTTGTTGCTTGTTGAAAATGATGTGTAGTAGTTATGTTAAATTCTTCTATTATAATAGATGCTATATTGGTACATCCACGATGATGTGTTAGTCAGACTTGTGGGATTGGAACCTTCAAATCTAATTTGTTAAAGTGATTATGTGAATATGTTTTTATGATCTTATATTGTTGGTCCGTTCTTTTCTCTGTATTTCTGAATATATAGGTTTATAAAAATATTGGAGTTTATTAGTAGCTGTTATAGGGAGTGATGGCCTTAAGGACTCGCTGGATTGGAAATCCATTGTTGGTGCATTGTTGGTGGAATTGGAGCTGGGATGCTGACTGAAATCTGGATGAACAATAAAGTTCAAGGTACTCACTATCAATGATGATCGAAGAACATGTCAAGATATTTTAACGAAGAGAAGAAAAACAATGCATATTCTAACAACATAGCATATAAATGTTTAGATATGCCTACTGATGTAATGTTGCTCATATGTTTATAATTGTTTGTAAAGTTTGATATGATTATGTAATAAAAATTGGTTCTTTCTTAATCACTTCTTCATTTTGTTTGTATTAGCTTGTTTCATTTTTGACCCGTTTCGCTTTATATTGGTTAGTAAATTGAATATCAGTAACAACAATTACATTCCAATGCAACAACATCACAAGTGATTGACTGAAAGAAAATAGCATAAGCCAAAAGCATTTGTCTATGTGATTAACTTTGACATTAGACTCCTTGTAATTACATAAAATCAAAGTGACCTGTATATAGAGCACAACCAAGTTCTGCAACTTTTATGTAATTAGCAATAAAAAAGATACATAATAAGTCATCTTATCATATATTCAATGACTATAGAAGTCAAAGGGTGGAACAAAAGCAATGTTCAGCATGTGAAATCTTTTTAGGGAAATTTGCATAAAAATCATCATCTTGCTTACTTTTATCAGTTGTATGTAAACTATTTTTTTATTTGTGATCAATTTTAGATCGTGCTATTGTATGTATTTTGTGACCATTTCACCCTTAATTTTTCAAATTTTGAAGGTAAAATGGTCATTTTACATGAAAAACACAGTCACAAAATACATACAATAGACGATCTAAAAGGTTGGTGTCACAATGACGATAAAAAAAATAGTTCGCTACATACAACGACAAAAGTAACAAGATGATGTGATTTTTATGCAATTAACCCATCTTTTTTAGGATTAATTTCATATTTCACCTTACTTTCATGATTAATTTCATATATACCCAAAGTCAAGTATTTAATGCATAATGTACAATGTTTTTAATGCATGTTTGGGTATATATGAAATTTCCAACTAAAAGGAGGGGAAATATGAAATTGCCCCTTTTGTTTAAACCAAAATTCAAAAAATATGTGTTACAAATAACTATAATACGTAGTATATGCTATACACTTGCTATTATGGAAATATAAGAGCTGAACAAGTAGCAAGAATCCTAAAATACAGTGTATAAAACTGCAAAAAGATGTATAAGTTGACTACAAAATCACCAATGAATAAGCTACAAATCAATTGTGAAGTTGATTTGGCCCGCCTGGAACCGTCCACTGTGAGACACCAAAAAGCGGGTCAAGTTCGTTATTACTTGATTCTCTAGGACCTGCTGCTTCTGTTGGTGTATGCCATGGATGATTGGAATGATGTTGTGGCTGGAAACTTTGATTAGTTATACTACTACCTGAGCTAATTAGCAAAATACTACTTGATTAGTTATACCAGTACAACCATATAATAATAAGTTTCTTGGTCTTTTATTTTCATCCAACTTGGAAAAGAAAAAAAAAAAAAAATTCCAGTTTTGACCCGTTAACCCACTGTGACAGCAACAATTTTCCATGTAAAGCGGACATTTTCGAGAAATTTTAACCAACAACGTGTTAATAAGCTTAAAAAGATCCAATTTTGACCCGTTAACCCACTGTGACAGCAACAATTTTTTAAAGGTAAAGCGGACATTTTCTAGCAATTTTAACAGAACAATGTGTCAAAAAAAAAAAAAAAGGCAAATAATAACTAAACAAACAAGCTAAGTTAGTTACTTACTTAATAAACTTTGGAACTGTTACAACTGGTTCAGGTTCGCTGCAAAAATTAAGTGAGAGTATACTTCTGCAAATGGTTCAAGTTTGCTGCAATTTATGTGTGTTTGGGACTAATACATTTTGTTCAAGTCTGCTGCAATTTATTTAAGTTCTTTGACTTTATCCGTTTAGAGACTCAACCAAACACTCCATTTCAGTTTTGACCCGCTTTCACTTCATTTTTTTATCCGTTTGATGCCCTTCCATTGCATCTTTTATCTGTTTAGAGACTGAACCAAACACCCCATTTGAGTTTTAACCCACTTCTATTTTTACCCGCTTAAATGTAAGTCATTAAATAATTGACCCGTTTCAGCAAGTTGAATGTAAGTAGCAGTATCATTAGTTTTGTTGCTTAAGAAATTACAGTTGTCATTATGATAATTTGCGAATTTGAGATGAAACTAAGAAAGGCAATCACAATTGCAAAGAGATGAAACTGGAATACAATTTAGAGTTAATCATGTCAATGTACAATATTTTTTCACCAAAAAGAAAACTAAACATTCGATAACTAGATAAGCATCATTCCTTTTCTTGCATGATAAGAGCCTTCTTTTTGCACCCACTGATGTTGTGACCTGGTTCCCCACAGAAAGAACAGGTTAATGTCCTTTTTTCTTCACCTCTAAAGGAGGTTTGACTTTCGTTGCATTTATTGGACGTCCTTTAGTGTTATTAAGCACAACAGGATCTCGAACCGATATTTGAGGCATCATATCTACTTGAGAAGTTCCAACACGCGTATCTTTATATGCATTCTCAAGCTCACGGCTTTTTCCTTATCATCGATCTTCTAAAAATTCCACCAAAAACTGTTGAGTCTCTTTATTTCGTAAGGCGCATCTCTTGCCTGCTCAATTGCCTTGGTCCAATTAGCTTGAACATACCATAAGGCAAGCGCACTAACGCCATTTTCACCATTTGTTTCCTCAATTCCGATACCAGCATTACTAGCTTTGTACCTACAATCAAGTGTCCACCGAGGTAAAATATAACGAGTCGTAGGGTTTCGACATGCTTTTTCTTCATTACAACTAGGATATGTTTGCATAATTTCCCATGTAGCCAACATGTCACATGAACATGTGACATCTAAGTTATCCAAGAAGCGAAAGTTAACGACTCTCCAATATTTTTTATCAACATTCACTTGCCCGACCCAATAACTAGTTTGCTCCAAAGTCTTGCTTTTAGTCTCGTGAGTTAAATTGTTGGCTGCTCTGTCCACTCTTTTGGAATACCTCAAATATCTTTTGGTAAAACATATACCGCAAAAATAGTGTTCAAAATTATATGTATGTGGTAGCTTGTTGGCACTAAAGTGGCTAATGAGAAACAAGATGAATACTAAAAAACTACCTGCTTTTGCTTCTATTGGGTGAATAGATGAAAGAATTGGCTTCGAGTTCATAGTCTTGAAGTCTTCATCGTCTTCAGCGGCTCTTTGAGTGTCGACGACTTTATCAAATTGAATAACAAATTCATTCAACATAGTCTTCGAATTCACGAATCCGTCAAAAAAGAATGAATACTCTCACTTCTTCCACTCGTTGTCATGCCAGCAAGAAAAACATCTTTAAAGAATGTTGTAACCCAATATTTTCGTTGGTTATAAATCTCCATCATCCAACTACTAGTCTCGAGATTATACTGAACACGTAAACATTCCCATTGGGTTTCAAACTCTTCGATGGTATCACTTACCCACTGCTTAAAACATTCCCGAAAATCATTATAACGGACTCTAAATGGTTGAAGATGTTCCAACATGCTTTTTAATGTGCCATGCACATGAGCTGATGTCGAGTGTTTGGAAAAATATGGTTAATTGCATTACAAATTGCTTTATCTTGATCGGTTATAATTGCACCTGGAAACTTGTTAAACATGCACTTTAAAAATTGCTCAAATAGCCATTTGGCTCTTTTTCATTTTCCAATAAAGCACCACCAAAATTTATAGATTGACCATGATGATTCACCCCAACAAATGGAGCAAATGGAAACTTAAATATTCGTCAAATACGTAACTGTAGGATATTGGTTTTCACATACACATCATAACACAATCAAACATAGGCGTATAAAAGATGAGTTTTAGAGAGAGAAAGTTAGAGGTTTAGGGAACTTTAGTGAGAGAAAGGAAATCTTATTATGAGCTCCAACTCTCTACCTTGGGAGGTAGAGAGTATTTATAGTTTTACATAAAACGCCACACATCGGGTCATGGATCGTGCATACAATGGGTAAAGACCCGTCCGTCCTCCACGGTGTTACTTAACTATATACTACTTAGCTTAAAATAACTACGACTACGAGCTTTAACGATAACATATACGTGAGGTGACCGACTCTTTAATACCGGAATTTCTAATTCTAACAATCTCCCTGCGGAGGTCACCTCAATCATGTACTAAAATTACATAGAATACAAATAGATATTAAAAAAATTGTTCTTGCATTCTTGATGTAGTACTTTGTGCTAAGCTCGTAGTCATTAATTCTTCACATTGCATGTTTGGTTACTCCAAGTGGAGGTCTTTATCGATCCACGTGATAATAAATTTGAGCCGCCTTTTGAGATCATCGCTATCAAAAATCTCCGAGACATCCTTTGTGGTGTTGGTATTATGTGATGTTGTGACTTTAGGACCGACATGCTCACATTCGGATCATGATATCTTCTCATCGAGTAGCCAAGCTTTAGTTGATTCATGATATTGGTAGCAGCAGAGCGGTAAGCATGGAGTGAAAATATCGAGTCATTGATGCACTAATCATGATTTCTTTTGAGATGAATGTGTTAAGTGAGCATGCGGCTATGGATTGACCGCTTATTCTCGATCACCGCAAATGTCGGGTGTACCGCATACAACAAGCTAGCAATAAATCGCACGAAAGTGTCTTTGATCACTTCGTTGAATTGAGGTACACGCCCACGGTTCCCTGTTGATCAAGACATGCACCGCATGTGATCGTATAATTCAAGAATTTCCTTGACGGGGTTTCGCAATGCTTCTAGTTGTTCTCAAACCGAACATCTCAAAGAAGACAACACGGAGAGTGAACCAAATAATTTTAAGTCCACCGATTGATGAAAAGAGATTTGAAAACAATCGTATTGCTCAATAGAAATTGTTTTTGCAATACAACGAAGGTTTTATTGAAAATCAATTATCAATCATAAAACACCTTTTGGTTTGAAAATTAGTACACGGTCGATGTGCTAAAGAAAAGAGTTATTAAGCACAAAGACCGGTTTTCAAAGGTATCCGTCAATCCATAACTCGAACGTGATTGATTCAAGAGATTGAATCGCCCATTGTTTCTGCTCGGTTGTCACATGGTTGATCTATATAATAGATCTCACATGCCACCTACCGTGAGCTTGTTTGATGTTGGCTCGAAAGGCTTTCCATCTTCATTGTGAATATGTAAACACATTACTCGATGTTCGCAATACCACAAGGATAATGCGTAAGACTCAAGATATAATCTCTTTCCACATTGTGTGAAACAGAGTCTTCATTGAAAGTGTCCTAATGAGATTTATTGATGATCTCGTGGCTCTAGACTCAATTTTGTGCATATTTGGATCCTGTATCGAGACTAGGGAGAGGTCTCTCTTCAATATCAACAATCTCTAAGAGAAAGTTAATAGATAATGTCGGTTACCCGTGAGAATGAAACAAGTCCTTTTAACAGAACTTGAGTGGTTTGGAAAGTTGAAGTGCAAGGCGTCCACTGGGTCCATGATGTCTTGTCTTCAATACCGATGTTACCATCAAGAGCATATGAATTGAACCCGTTTCGCCTCTAAGGTTGAATAAATGGAGGGCTATTTGTTTTCACCCTTTCTCATTCAATTCTTTTAATTCTTCAACCCCTTCAAGCTTACCGAGACTTCATTGCAAGAACCTTGTTGGGTTTGTTCCAAAGATTTGCTCGCCTCATCCGCACTCTTCCCATATCTCACTTTTCTCCTTTTATCATCATACCTAAGGACTTCTACACTAACTAGTGGATTGTCCTGGTAGATCCCTCCGGCTCGGCGGATCATGGGAACCAATACCTAACCTTATCATCCTTATATCACCGTATATAAAGTAAAGTTGGTCGGTCTATTTGGTATTGTTCATCCGCCATTGGAACCAATTGAAAACCATTTGAAAATCAATCCAGATACTTGTGATATATTATCAAAACATTTTGTACCGAATTGTTTTGATATTTTAGAATAAGTGCTCCCTCAACATGTGCATCAAATGTTTGAAATCGTTTTGCACACGGAGGCAAGAGGAAGAAATTACTTCTTCGATTACCATTTTCTAAAAGATATCACCATCACTTCCTTGATCAAATCAAGTAGATAAAGCATTTCCGGAAGGATGAGGTTTCCATAATTTGCTCCCCTCAATATGTGCCTCGAGTTTTGAAAAGAGTTTTGCACATACTAGAGGAACCCGCATTGAGATAAGTGATTACGTTTCAAGTCATAAGTGTAAGATAGATGCTCCCCTCAACATGTGAATGGAAAATTTGAAATCGTTTGTCACATGCGGGAGGATAACATGTACATCCTTGTAAAACCATTTACCGAATCCTCGGTTTAAGTCCAATTTAAATCACAAATTCTCCCCGATCACAATTATCAAATCATTTGAGATTTGTGATCTCTTATAGATTTAAATTGATTTTGAAAGCTTTTAAGGAGAATTGTGACTTGATTATGAAAGCGTTTTAATCGATAAGGATCGGATTTTAAGACTTTAAACTCCATTGATAAAACATGCATGAATATCTTTTGAAAACAATTGAATGCCAAATAACTTTTTAATTTAATTGAAATCATTCTCCCCTCAATCAATGACATAGGTTGTTGATTGAGAGATAGAGATTGACAAATCACCCGATGATTATCAAAAATAGGACCGAGTTATTTTTCAAAGCGCTTAGTTTTCAAAGCAGATAAATGTTTATAGAATCACAGCATTGAATTTATGGAAAATCATGATAAAGTATGGCTCGTTCTTTCTTTGAGAAGCGGGTTATTGCTCGAAATGACAATAAGCCATTGTTTCTCTTTCTCCCAAAATATATATATATATATATATATATATATATATATATATATATATATATATATATTTTTTTATAAAAATTCGAACAATATCTAAAGTCCCATGTCATTCTTTGAATGACAACACAAAGACCGTAGATATTATCGAATCGAGAAAGACATGACAAAATGACAATATTTTTTGAAGATTTTTCGAATTTTTCAATTTTTTTTGAAAGTTTTATATTTTTCTATTTGATTTTGAAGGTTTTATAGTTTTGTATTTTGTTTTTCGAATAGATATATACAAGAGATAGATGAAGATAGACCTTTACTCCTCGCCTTCCTCCCGAAGACGTTTGAGTGTTCGGTTGAAGGCTTTTCAAGCCAAGTCGTGGAAGAATAAACTCAAAAGTTCTCTTGGAAGAGCTTTGGTGAAGATGTCGCTAACTAATATTCGACCTCACAAAATAGAGTTCCACCACACCTTTTCCACTTGTTCCCCGATGAAATGATGTCGAATGTCGATATGCTTTGCTCTTGAGTGTTGAACATTGTTGCATGAGAGAGCAATAGCACTTTTATTATCACAAGATGAGGGATTTTGTTGAATTCAAAGCCATAGTCGATAATTGAGATCTCATCCATAAGATTTGAGCACAACAGATGACATGGCTATGTATTCACCTCTGTAGAGGAAATAGAAGTACTCATTTGCTTCTTTGAAGACCAGCTCACAAGCTTATCACCCAAAACCGAGCACCTCGGATGTACTTGACGAGTATCTTGACACCGCATGATCAAGATCAGCATAGGTCGTTAGCGACATACCGGTGTCCTTCGGTACCAAAGACCCATATTGATGGTTCCTTGGAGATACCGAAGACCCGTTAATCGCTTCAAGGTGCTTTTAGTAGGCTTAGCACGGTATCTAGCACACATGCAAACAAATGAACAAGATGTCCGGTCTACTAGCGGTGAGGTACATCGTGGATCCAATCATACTACGATATTTCGTTTGGTCAATCATGATCCCCGAGTGGTCCTCATCTAGTTTGGTTCGATCAATCATGGGGGTGTCAACAGGTCACTTGAATCAAATCCAAATTTCTTTAAGATCTCTGTTGCATATTTAGATTGATTTATGAAAATGCCTCCGGACTTTGTGAAATTTGTAATCCCAAGAAAATGACATTTGTCCCATCATTGACATTTGAAATTTTGAACTCATTTCATTAGAAAACGATCACATTCCATTGGGTCTGCGAGGAAAAATAATATCATCAACATAAATTAAATGTTTGCTCGACTTCGGTGAACAAAGTAGGATCAATCGCTCCTTTGCTAAATCCGGTAGATAGAAGAAACTTTGTGATGTATCATACCATGCCCTTGGAGCTTGCTTTAAACCGTAAAGAGCTTTCTTCAAACGATAAACGTGAGTAGGATGCTCTTGATTCACAAATCCTTCAGTTGGTCGACGAGACGACTTCTTTAAGATCTCCGTTCGAAATGCCGTCTTCACATCCATCCGATAGACTACCATGTTCTTACTAGCAAGATTAGCCGAAAGATTCGATTGCCTCGATTCGAGCAACTGAGCAAAAGATTCTTCAAAGTCAATACCCTCCTCTTGACGGTATCCTTTAGCAACTAATCGAGCCTTGTTCTTCAACACATCACCATGCTCATCAAGTTTCACTTTGAAGATCCATTTAAGAGCAATAATCATAGCACGCCCTGAGCGGTACTAACCCCCATACATCAAGTCGATCAAACTCATGAATTTCATCTTGCATGGCATTGAACCACTATCTTCATTCATGGCGGTTTTAACATCTTTTGTTCGATCTTAGATAGTACGGAGTTGAAGAAGCACCATAAGGCATTGGTTGCAAGTTGTTTCCGTGTTGATACAGGACGAGAGGATTTCCAATTATGTTATCTAGTGGATGACCGTGAGTCCATTTTCTAAGGTGTTCATGTGGCAGAGTTGAGGGACCGAGGTAGCAGAGTCGATGTCTCCAAGAAGATGGTTCGATGATGATTCAGAGCAAATATGTTTTCAAATGGAGCATCTTCGTGAGTAGCAAAGGGATTAACTTCATCATTGATGCGAAGCAGTTCCATGATGTACATTTGAAGAATGATGATTTGTTGATGAGACGGAAGGATCGAGGTAGGTCGCTTCTTGACTTAAAGATATTGAGACCGAGGATTGACTTCATTCACGTGAATATGAGCAGCCTCTGTTGTAGGGATCGACACCTCATTAGTACTTGGATCATAAAGTTCATCAAACATAGGATCAAACAATTTCTTTAAATCATCTTCGATGGAGGTACATATGGAGTTTCTTGAGAGGAGTTTGGAACAAGGGATGAACCAATGGGATGTTTTGAAGTGCGGGTCATGAACTGGAGTGTCCAGAGCCATTTGACCGGTCACTCATCAAACGTAACGTGAATTGTTTCCATGATATTTCGGGTTCTTTTGTTGTAGATTCGGTATCCTTTTGTTTGGTGCATATCCTACAAATACTCCAATGTCGCCTTTAGCCCTAAGTTTGCCTAAGTCTTGACCCTCATTAGTTGGATAACACAATGCACCAAACACACGAAGGAAAGAGATTAGGTTTTCGTTGTGACAAGTTCATATGGAGTTTTTCATGAACAGATGAATCGGGAACGATTTTGTGTGTAGCATGCAAGTGGCAATTGCTTTAGCCTGAGAAACATTGGAACCTTTGAGTAAATCAAGATTGTTCTAGCGGCTTCAACAAGAGTTCGATTTCGTCTTTCAACTACACCGCTCGCTGAGGAGTTCGTGGAACACTTCTTTGATGGTCGATTCCAACGCTTTCATAGAATTCACTAAGTTGTTTGTTGACAAACTCGGTTCCATTGTCTGCTCGATAATTCGACGGTTTTGTTAAGTCGAACTCAAGCACTGTTTGATGAGTTTGATGATGATATCGAGTTTCATCCTTTGTCCTTAAGAACTTGACCTGGTGAATCTAGAGTAATCATCAACCACAACTAACACATATTTCTTCCCAAAGATATTCTCGCACCCTCATTGGTCCACATAAATCCATATGAATCATATAAAGAACTTCGTGATGAGTTAGTAGGTTTGGGTTTATGGGCATACTTCTTGCTTTTTCCCAATTGACATGTCGAACAAAGATGATCCTTTTCGTACTTGAGTCTAGGTAAACCTACAACTAAGTCCTTTCGGTGAGATCATTGATGGTGCCGTTCGTGTGATTGAGACGATGATGCCATAACCATGACTTTGTTTTGAAGCCTTTGACAAGCAAATTGAGAAGACTTCATCATATCTTCGATGGAGATGGTGTATAGATTTGAACCACGTGAGCCTCTTAAAAGTTCCTTACCGTCAAGTTCTCTAACGAAGGTGTATGTTTTCTCAAGGCTACTTCTAGATCCGAATCGCGAATTGACCAACAGAGAACAAGTTGTGACCAAGACCTTCTACATAGTAAACTCGAGATAACACTTTTGCCAACAACATAGTTTCCATAACCCATAATAGCACCAAAATGATCATTCCCGAATCTAATATCCCGATGAATTTGCTCACGAAGTTCATGATCCGTGACCGGTCGCCAATCATATGCTTGGAACAACTGAGTCCGTGTACCACGTAATCGATTTGAACAATCTGCAGCTGAACACGCATAAGAATGGATAATCGGATAATTGGGATCCCCATGCAAGAATGGGTTCCATTTGGTTAGTAACAATGGTTGGAACAACCACATCGAAATAGAAGCATTCATATCGAAAATGAGGCAATGGAATCATTGTGAATAGATGCGATACTAGTGTCTCGATTAGCCCTGCTCACGGGTGCTCACTTCTTAAGGAATAGTTCTACCAAGAGGCATCCATTTTCTAGTGGGCATTATCTCGATTAGTCTTATGACCAACGGTGTCCATTAATAGCCTATTTTATCGAATGTTCTTCCCGTGGGTTTCCACTGCTTTCTAACTTTCTTTAGTTTTGACTTTTAGCCTTCTTAGCATGAATTTTAGCATTAACAATATTAATTGGACAATTAACATCATTAGGCGTAACATTAACACCACATTCATGATTAGAAACAGAATTCAAGCAGACATCAATACAAGGTTTGCAAATAGTATCGAATTCGAATTAATTACAAGACGCCTATGGCTAATACTAGAATCAACACGATTCGCTTTATTCGATTCAAACTTAAAGTTCCTAGATTGTTCTTCTACTCTTTCCAAAGGCACATTCTTAGCTTGCGAGGTCCTATCATTCCTTATATTGTCTTGAGACTTTGACTTGCCCCTTTAATGTCACCGATTACTCTGTAGAGGAATGAGAACATTAGTTGCTTTTACTACTCTTTGCATCACTGCTTAGATGTGCCGGGATCCGAACTACATGCAGCACACTAAGGTTCACTTTCTTGAAACTAGAAGTACCGATATTTGTACTCCTAGAAGGCACACTTGAGTTCTCTTTCTTAGCATTGACAGATCCGAATCGAACTACTTAAAGGCACACTACGGTTCACATTCAAAACATTGGGAATCGAATGAATATCATACTTGGCATTAGGCATCGAGCATGGAATCAAAGGATTAACTCTCTCACCTAATGACTTTGGGTATATTGTGATCAAGCATTCTAAGATTTCTTGAGATCGTTTGGCATATAAGCATGCATGTCCAATTGTATTATCATGAGGTTTCTCTAACTCATCCTCTTCAACAATCTCACGCAGACATTCTAGGCAATCCTTAAGGGATGAGAAGTATGTTTGAACAATGAGTTTGTTGTTCCTGAGATGAGGAGGGACATATTTCACGATAAAGCATATTTATTACAAGAGTGAAACTTTGATACAAACATTCTCCCATTGGTCATAGGCATTTTCCTTTTACCGACTCTTGATTCTCAATTTCCTTTTGCAATGAAGCTATTTGTTCGTTATTTTTGTTCTGAGTGACCTTTATTGATTCAAATAACTCATTGAAATGACGTTTAACTTTTCATTTTCTTCTAGAAAGCTTTCATTTTCTTTTGTAATGCATTTACTAGGTTTTGAAGATGAAACGTTTGAGAATTCGAGAGTCTAAAGGAGGAGGCATTTGGGAGCCCGTCATATTGTTTGTTTGACCCTTTAATTGAAAGATTTGGGCTTTCAACTTTTGATCGTGTTGCAATGAGCTTGAATCGCTCATCACGTTTGTTAATTTGAAAACCGCATCAAACTCGGAGCATCCGAGGATGTCTTGATATTTGAAGTTTTGACATTTTCTTTAAGATGTTGATATTTTAGTTGTAAATTAAAATGCTCAACTTCTAGTTTAGAAAATGTTTAACCAAATTGTCGTGATCATCCAATTCAATTTTCTCGCTTAGTTTAGAATTAGTTTTTCAAGCTCAATGACACGATCATGGGAGACTTTCGAGGCAACAGATAGTTCATGAAATTGAGAAGCATTAATAGAGCAATTTGAAGCGGTGAAAAACATATCTTGAGCAACACATTCAAAGGATAAGAGTCTCATTTAATGTATGCAAGTTCTTCCTCTCAATCTCATTATATTTTAGTGCACGCTCATAGTCACTAACTTCAACTATCATTGCATCAAATTCCTTTTCCATTCCCTTAATATCGCTTTCTATCCCTTTTTAAGACTCTAAAAGTGATCTTTTAGAAGTTTAAAGAAAGGCATGACCTCGCTTAAATAACATTCTTTCATTTGCTCAAACCCCTTTCTCCTTGCTTATACCAATGGTGTGATCCTTTTCTTGCAAGTTTTCTCAAAATCAACAAATAGTTGAAATATAACATATTGGCTAATTAAGGTCTTGCTTTTAGTGGCAATTGTTCTCGGAACAAGATGCATTGGTGTATTATGAGGATACACGATGCTCTAGGCATTTTCCAAAGGGAGGGTTTGTTTCAACAATATTTTCAACTTTCGCTTATCTAAATCCATTTTCCGAAAACTTGTTCGGAGTCAACAATGTCCGAGGTTTAAACTTGTTCAAGGAAATCAGCTTTTCCTTCTTGTAGTCATGAGGAGTGATAATTACTTTTTCTCTTTGCATTTAGGATCATTTAGTTTCTTATTCATCTTCTCCCTAGTGATTTCATCTAGTTTCTTATCATCCTCGCACTCAACGCAACTAGGTTTTTGTCTAGGTTTAAGAATCTCATTGCCATCATAGATCATACTTTGAGCTGCGTTTGCTATCTTTCCGTACTCGTGGTTGAGTTTATCTATAATGGGAACACTATGCTTATCGCTAGAACTCTATGCTTAGTGATCATGTGAGCGATCGAATGGTGTTTCCTTGTATGTACAACTTGTTTTCAAGTTTGTTTTTCAAAGTTTTCAGATTAGAAAAGTCTCAATAGTTTTGATTCCTTTGCATTAAATTCTTGCTTAAGAATTTTCACATTTTCTTGAAGTTCTTGTTTTGCTTAGCCGCTTTAGAAAGCTTTTCTTGCAAGGAATTTAACTCTTGTTTCAATACTTCTTCTCTAAATTACTTTTTCTAATGACCTGACGCACTTGGTCATCCATTTCCCGCTCACGAGTGGTCAACTCAAATTTTGCACGTTGTTCATAAATAGCAACACGTTCTTTATAGGCATTTAGTTGAAATTACGAATCATCGAGGCACATGCAAGTATTCATAAAAACATAGTCATTGTTGATCGCAGAAGATGCATCACTTGGTACAACTTCACTTTCCCTTTGTTTCACATATTGATCATATGGGACAATATCGATATTACCCATATTTTCAACATTTGATTCAATAGTTTCGTTGATAGTACTTTGTCATGCATCTCGTTACACATCAAGATCATCGTATAGTTTTAATACCTCGAGATGAGTTTGTCTTTGGATGAGCCAGTTTGTGGTGAAGAAGAGACCTTGGGAGAAACCATTGGAGAAATGCTAGCCATAAAAATTGTGTGTGCGAGGGTCCATCATCCACATCGAGTCGTATGCATCACAATCGCCGACTTGAAAGACATTCGATGATTGTGACCTATCTCCCGAATAGGTTGCTCATCCACTGCATCATAGGTCTTGGCCTTGCCTCAACAAGAAACAACAATTCCTCTTCATCTAAAGCGGCGCCATTATCCCGAGCTTGTACAAGCGGCATCTTATCTCTCAAGTAATCGATTGTGGACGCTTTGGAGAAGTGCGCCTTGCAATGTGTCCCTCACCACCACGCTTATAACATTTGATCGGCTTAGCTTGACCTTGATTACCATTCCTTCCTCGATTCGATTACCAACATAACCTCTACCACCCACCTCTTCCTTGATCAAACCGCCTTTCTTGAACCGACGCCCATAATTTTCCCATCTCGATCAAAGCATGGTTGTGAAGATTGGAGGCGGTTTGGATCTCATTGCGGTGTGAAGTTTGTTGGTGTGAGGTGAAAGTGTCATGTTATCTTTAACCATGAGTGTCGGTTGAGTGATGAAATGTTCCATGACAAAGATTTGCATCGAGTTGCTTGAACCTTGGATCGAAATGGGTTTGTGATTATCATCTTCGTGGGTACAACTTGAGAAGCATTGGTGGTAATCCCATCATTTGTGAAAAAGGCGGTTGAATCATTTGTAGAGCTTGTTTCTCCCCGACCTTTGAACCGATCAAGAATCCTCTTTTCAAACATGGCATGTCTCTCATTCGAAGGAGGAAGGCATAGAGTTTCTCATAGTTTGTATTCTTCAATCCTTTAGTGAGCTTCACAGAGGTGACAAACTTGTGACATTCGGGATTCATGTTGTTCACAAATTTAGAGTTCAAATTGAATGTTAGGCATAGTCATTCGATGTTCCTCATATCATTCACCAACTTATGAAATCTCACATAGTACTCATAGACACTCTCATCCGGTTTCATCTTGAAGTGTTCAAATTGTCATAGAGTTGTGATTCTCTGTCTTCCATAGTTAATTCGAACCCGAGAGAAGCATCTTGACATTATCCCATAACGCCTTTGCTTGATGTTGTGATTGATCGACTTGTAGATGTCTTTAGGAAGACCTTGAAGAACAATGTTAGAAGCCCCGATATCGCATCGAATCTCTTTTTCTCCTTATCATCAAGCTCATCATACATTTTAGGTCCATCCATTCCGTAAATAGAGTTCCATCTTCATTAGTATCAAGTATATCTCTAGTCGCCTCAACTCGACACGGTCCTTCATCAATGGATTTGAGAATGTTGACACCATTTTCCTTTCCAAGGCAAGACAATCGATTCGTTGAGCCCAAGAATCGTAGTCGGCCTCACAAGCATGGGTGGACGAGTATCTCGAAATACCGCTGAACATCCTCGCAACAATGGAGATGATAGTAGGAACGTTGATAGACATGTTAACAGTTATACGGGATTTTATAACTCTATGATTAAACCGGAAATAGATTCTTTCACGGATTTTACTAAATCAAGAGAAACCGTAAACAATCACCCAAGTCGCGTGGAAGCGTAAGTAGGGGGGGTCGCTGAATACGTTACTCAAGTCTGTTTAAAAACTTTAGATCTTTAGTATCAAATCGCTTATGAAGCTTGTTATAATATGAAAGTACCAATTATTGTTTGTGACTAATATAAAGCATGGTAAACCAAGTTGTCACACAATCATGAACATCAAACCACATCACAAACAATAGTATAGTGCAAGTATAAAAGTAAAGAGATAAAGAAAGGAAAGTGCAAACCGAACACGAGGATTTATAGTGGTTCGGTCACGGATCTCCTTTCCGCCTACTCCACTCCCGAGTACCCAACTCGAGAGTTACTTCACTAAATCAACAAGCTCCCTTCTCGTGGAGAAAACCTTACAATCGTCGCTTACACTTTTTCCGGTACAAAGCTAAATACCGGGTTCTAGTTCGAGGTAGAACCAACCTAACGTCGCCTATACAATATTTCCGACACTAAGCTAGATGTCGAGTTCTTTTACAAGGGTACAACCACTCCCAATATGTTTTATGGCCCAACATAATAAACCTTGTGTTTTATGGCACAAACACATAAACCATCTAATCTAGTTTGGTGAAAGTGTTGTTATGATGCAATGATGTTTACACTAATGATCCATGACACAAATGTCTAATGGATATGAATAACTACTTCTAAATGAACTTCCATTGATAGGAAGCCTTCATGATGAAGATCACAAGTTCCCTAAACTTCTTGTGATAGATCTTCAACTTGTGGTGAGTGGGGATGGCTAGATCTCCAAGATTTCCTTGGTTGATCAAAGAGTATGCTTACAACAAAGATGAATGTTAGAAGCATTATGATCATGATCATTAGGGTGTTTAATGTGTGTTACTACATTGTTAATGATTGATCTAAATGTATGCAAGAAGGTGGAGAAGATGTGCTTTGAAGTGGTGAAGAAATGGGAAAACAATGGGCTTCTATTTATAGCCAAAGTGGACAGGAGCGTCCACGGACCAAGGAGCCCTTTAAAGGGTTCCGCCCTTTATAGAAAAGGGTTCCGTGGGTGCTGACGAAAAGCTAAAAATCTTTCTTCAAATCTTTCCAAGATATTACCAAATCTTACTAAGATCACATTTGATATATTGTGTGTCAATCTAACCAAAATATTCAAGTGATCTTCCAAGGATTTCAAAGATGATGCATGACATGATGTAACATGTATTTCCATTTTAGATTAAAAAGTTTATCAAGGTAAACTTGTAAAATGTATTATGTAACTAGTTAATAAAATGTCTAGTTACCTTTTGTAAAGAGTGCTTGTCAAAATAAAATATATTTTGTCAAGTGTAAGTAAACTTTAGTATTTGTATGAAATACTTGTGAATGCAAAATGTAAAATGAGGTTCGAAATAGAATGGTTAACCTATTAAAATACTTAGTGACTCTAAACGTATTTTAAACATTCTAAATGATTTGTTAATGGGTTTGATCATAATGCCACATAACAAACATGTACGAACTGTGTTGTAACATACGAGGACTTGAGACATCGAGAGGTGTTGAATGTATGTTGAGACAACGTGTGATTACAAGTAACTTGTACATTTTACGTTATGTATTACAAGTTACATGTTTGTCATCAATCAAAACAAACGAGGCTGTATAGATTAAATATCGTAATATTTGCACTAACAATCTCCCTTTTTGATGATGACAAATATATGTAAACGTAATAGAAAGTAAAATGTAAAAGTTACTTGTATCCTTACTACCTTTACATTACCTTCTCCGTTTACACTCTTCTCCCCTTTGTCGAAACAAAAGGGCGTGTCCTTGAGTTTAACTTAATTTCTCCCCAAAAGGCGAGCTTGCATCATCCCTAGTGAAGTTAAATCGTCCACTACAATCCGTCCCTTGTTTGGTAGCGGATCCATGGATCAAATAAAGAGGCTTAACCTACATCAAGGTTAGTTTTATGCAACAAAATTATGAGAAATATATGAAAAGAAAAATGCATAGCAATGTTAGCCTATTTTCTCCACTTTTATCGAAGCACAAATGCGTGTTGAAAAGTGAGAATGATGCTAAATGCGTGCATGCTCCCCTTGACGGTTGCTCCCCTTGTTTGAGGCGTCGGGTATAATTAAAACCTACAAAACAAATATTAGTGCAAAACTATATTCGTCATTAGGCGAGTAAGTGATATACAACAAAGTGTATATAAGATGCATTCAGTAAATTCTTGACGGAGCTCCCCTTGCTCTAGGGCGTCAAGATGAACCTTCAAAATAAATATTAGTATAATAGAAGCTTTGTCTTTAGACAAATATGTCATATACAACCAAGTGTATAGACGATGCAATATGAGTGCTTAAAGGACATTCCTCCTTGTTCTAAGGTGTCAAGAAGCACCTAAAATAAGAAAAATAATTGATGCAAACTTCATCCTTAGATGAGTAAATTATATACAATCGAGTGTATATGATGATGAACCTACAATGAAAAACATTAGTGCAATATATTTCATCTTTTTCACAAAGAAAAATAAGATGTATATATGTGATAAATGATATAATCAAAGATCTCATGAAGTGTAGTCTCTAATTACAATCATAAGAAAAGTGAGAATATAATATGATAAAACCTACATAATAGTTCCTAGAAAGAAGATATGAAGTCTCCCATCGGTGTGACACTAGTGGTGCTAGTGTTGGTGTCGGTTTACTTGTAGGAATCATGTGGTGATGGTAGATGACTCAAGATTTACAAAAGTAAGGTTTCGCTAATCTATGGTGGTGATGATTAGTGAAAGTGGTGATGGAAGGTGGCGGTGATTAGGTAGGAAGCTATTAAGGAGTTAGAAACTCGTATGTATAGCAAATATAAAAATATGGATTCATGCAATCCTTTCGTCATGTCAAGTGACCAAAGCTAAGAAGAAAAAAAAATGAATGGACATTGCATTTCAATGATGCATAAGGGTTATGATTTGAATGATTTATTAATGCTAACAATCTATTGTTTTGAGCAAGTTCTCATATGCTTCAACCCAAGAGTAATCAATAATGCGTTCTATCTAAGAATATTATAATGAAGATACCAAAAGTATAAAAGTGATGAATGAAGATAAATTCGTTCATTGATTGACACGAATTATAAAATGACCTATTCTAGGTGACAATGGGAAAGGTAGTATTAGCATGGTTTTGACCGACATGGATGATTATCACTTTGAAAAGAAGTGAAGACAATATGGAAAATACTAATAATGAGTACCTATATGAGGATGAGGATGACATCATATGAGTGAGAGTTGGATGGACCAACGTGTTGGAGATGGTTGTTTTGATTAATATATCGTTTGCACTGACAAGGACATGCATGATAAGCGAGAAAAGGATAAGATCCTATGATGGTGTTCTAGATAGTGAAGTTGTACGGTGCTAGTCTAAGGAAAATCCTATATGTGGAGATGAAGACGTTTTGTAAAAACACATGATGCGTTTTCACTTGATGAGGTATTGGTGCGAAAAAGGTTGAACTAGTTGTGGTTTCATGAACCGGCTTTAGCTAAGTGGTGTTTACCTATGTGTTGGTATTGTAGAGTCTAAGAGACATAAAATTTGACAAAAGACAATTATGTGAATGGATTTCTCTCCCCCTTAATTGGTGGACATCCAACATAATGTGTAATGTATCAAATAAGGAATGACAACAAAGTGTTTAGGAGGTTATTCGGGTTAACGAAAGAGATGAGCTTAGTGAACTTCATCCTTAAAGTCACGTACCTCTTCTTGATTAATACGAGATGATCGTATGATGAGGCATGTGGTTTCCTAATAGGAAGTGAAGAGGATTAGAGTATTGTTATAACTAAATAATGATGGAGGTTATTTTTGGAAAGCGGAAGCAAAAATGAGATTTGGAAAGAGGTCGGTTGAAAGACAAAAATGCAAAGCCAACCCTCTAGAACTTAATTCTATATGCTTTTAAACTATATGCAAGTGTAGGGGTCCCATAAAGCATAGTACTAATCTACGTAGCAATAAAGGGGATTATGCAAAATGAGCATATAAAAGTTAGAACCAATTGAGATAACAAATAATTTGTTATCAACCTACAAAACAAATTTGTTAGTGACAAAAGATGTTAACATGATAGAAATCAAATGATAACATATTATATAAGCAAAAACAACACATTGCACTTAAGTAGACAAGAAATCACCATACAAGATAGCATCAAGACAATCATATTATGCAAGAATACAACTTTATTCAAGACATTTCATTTTGAGATTGTTTTGTCGTTAGACTTAGACGTTTAAGCATACTTGGCTTATAAATTAACACAACAATCTATGTGATTAATTTGTAAGATAAAAAGGCTTCTAAAAGTTTGTCATACCAAAAGCACTTTGACATATTATATGTGCACATGTAGCAAACAAATAGTGTGACAAGAAGCAAAAGAAACAAGATGAAAGAGTCATGCAAGCCATGTTTAAGACATAACAATTTGGAGCATGTATCATTTAGATCGTACTACACATAGATATAATGAATGCCAACTAATAGCTTTCAAACACAAATATATCATATCAAAATTATCACGTATCAAAATGACATATTATGAGTTCATAAGTAACATGTTAATCATGCTAAAAATAATTCAAAGTAAGTATCATGCAAATAAAGTTTAGGTTTAAACGTTTAGTAGCATGAAACAAGAATACAAGCATTATAAAGATAAAACCGTACTAAGGTTTACACATTTGACTAGTTATCAAACACTAAGATAATGTCAAATCAACTTATCGTATCAAACAAGAACATGTAATCAACACATGTAAGTGCAATGCAAGTGGTTTTAAAAGAAAAGTCATATATACTACTTGTTTGATTAGTATTCCTAAGGCGAGGCAAACTATCAATGTTTTAACACTTACTTTAGGCAAGTATAGGAATACAGATTTTTCAAGTTGGAGAATGAATATGAGACTATTACTAGCGGTGCTCAATTAAGGCTAAACACGACCATTTTACGGGTGATTCCACATACCCAACTTCTCTCGGAAGCAATTCAACCGTTAGGTCAAATTGAGTTTCTAGTGCAATAGGTTCTCCAAGTAGTCATTCTCATGTTAGAAAGATGGGAACTCCTACTTTTGCATATTAAAGTGCATAAAAGATGATAGTTTACCAATACTTGGCTTAATGTGACTTAACTAATATGCAATATAACTAAGGTGATGAAGGCGTCATGTTATACACATGAATTTTAACAATGGTGTGTTTGATAAACAATGTGTTTTAATCTTGTGTTTAGAATCTAAAGTTGTTCAAATTACACACTAATTGTATGATCTAATGGATGACATCTTTTATGTTGAGTTGAAGTGTGTAATTTAAATGTGAATTGATCATCTAAGACTAGAATGGAATATGTTAAACTAAGAACGTTCTCAAGAAAGCTCTTTGGTATTTTATTTAACAAGAATCTAAGTGAGGTTACCAACTTCAATAGATCTTGTGTATGCTCTAAAGATGTGTAGTTTTAACCTTGGATGTGCACTCGGTTTGAGCAAGGTTAGGTTATGATGTACGCTTGAAAGGAAATAGATACAAATAGTATCTTTCAACAAATGAGATTATCCCATGGGATAAAGTTATCATGCTTATGAAAACAAGTATGACAAGATGAATTGGATATGCTAGTTCATAGAACTTGTAGATGTTTGTTTCAAGATCATTTAGCCAATGAGGTGTAATGAAATCTCTTGTAACACAACTATTTATGTCACAAGAATGATGCATAGGATATACAATATCCTTTTAACAAGATGAAATCTTAACGCATGAATCTTAGTCATAATGTTCTTCAAAACATCATGTTTTCCTAAATGAAGATATGAAGCCAAAGTGTTTGAATCGGATAGTCCCATCTAAATAAACTTGGTCTCAAGATTATATTCACTAGATGATGACAAGAGGAATTCACTCGAGTTTCTTATGTATACTCCTCAAAAGTCATTGTTGCTTGGGGTGTATGATGTTGGCTTTGAGATTGCATTTTAACATATGTTGTTAAAATGTTGATTTGAGGTTTAACGAAATTTATGCGAAGTTTAACGACAGTATTACTAATACTTTGATAATTTGTGAAGGTAGTACTACTTATACCTAGTGGAAATTGACAACAATTACCAAGAGCACCATGCTTATTTGATAGTTGAGGTTCTAGCCATAATGAATTATCTAAGTCCTTATATGTTGGAAAGGATGTTTGAGTTTGTTCAAGCGTGCATTTGATTCAGTACAAGTGTTGGACACAAGGGCTTTTGAGCAATACACTCAACAATTCAAATGATGGTAAGGATGGTGGATTGGTTGATCTAGGTGGTAGGTCTTCTAGTGTCTAAATAAGGATGTGGTGATGTAGGGGTTTGTTGTGCTATGGGAGTACTTAGGTTGAATATTTGTCCATAGATGTTGAACAAAAAATACGGATACTAATTCTTATGGTTCATTGGTTGCTACAACTAGTGGGTGAAGTGCTTGAAGTTTTGGTTATGTTTATGAAGCTTAGGGGCTGAGGTATAGGTTCACCTTGAAAGGGCACGTTTGATTTAAAGTATACTCTTGGAAGTTCATGAGCAATACGGTTAATGGTGCCAAAAGATGGAAGAGGGATAGTAGGTGTCAAAGAGGGATAAGTGGCACCGTGGGTTGTTTGTTTTGGATAAGTGTTTCAACATGTGTTGTTAAAATACTTGGGTGTTGATTTTTCGGATATGACTTTTAATGACTACAATCGTAAGTCGCATATACTTGAATATTTCGGATGAAATACTTAAGTTGTCAATCCTAATTTGTTGAGATTATAAAGCTTAGATTGAACTCAAGGATAACAAGACTTGATAATATGTATTTAACATATGTGTGAGTTATGACTCGATGTAAATACTTATCGTCTTGAAGGATGACACATTATTTTCATGTTAACCAGGTGAGGCAATACATGTAGATACAAAACAATATCTATAGTCATATGTTAGACTTGTGTATGATATCTTTGCAAATAATGAGTCCAGGTTTATTAGTCTCGGTAAGTCATCTAAGTCATCCATAAACGGGTGAGGAGATGTTGGTGGTGTTGCACAAAGTTTGATAGGTACAAGCTTTGGAGACTTTGGTAGTGAAGTTGTTTTGGATGATGGTGGGTGATTTTGGTGGTGGAGTTGGAGTACTCAAGTTTAGAAAGTTCACATCTTGAATGGGTGATGAGATGTTGAGAGGTAATGAGTCTGAGGATGAAGAGCTCAAGTTAATGAAGCAACAAGATCGAATGCTAATCCTAGTGGTTTTCTTAAGTGGCTTATTTGAGGTTAAGGATTTAGTCATTTTGACTTTGCTTTAAGAAATGCTAAGCTTGAGGAAAAGTAACATGAAGGTGTGAAAATGATCATCTTGAATGTGTCGATTTATGGAACTAAGGATTCATGGATTTGATGTTAATCCATACAAAGATGGTAGTTTCTAATGAGATGGAAGTGTCTAAAATCATGTCAAACATCCTAAGTTAATCCATTGAGGATGTGTTGAGTGAGGTATGAAAGATATGCATTAACAACTATCCTAGAAACGAAGTTTGGTAAATTAGATTGCGGGATTTAGTAAAATTCAATAACTTACCGTAGGATTCACGGCACCATTTCTTTACAGTAGGAACCCTTAAATTGGTGCCGCTGGTCCGCTGTCTGGTATGGCGGTACCAAAATACATAACAGACGGTACCAACATTTTGGTGCCGTCGATCCGTGGACACCGAAAAGTTCACAGACCCATTTTTAGGTGTCGGGAGTTTTCCGAAACACGAAATTTTGCTTAAAACATGTGACATTAATTACTTCTAGTTAGGAAAAGTCGATAACACATATACAAATATAGTGGAGCATAGACTTTGACCAAGGGCTAACGATTTTCACATAAAAGTGAAAATGGGTAAAATTGATAACACACTTGTGCTATCCACCGCATAAACCGGTTAGCATATAACATTGTTTTAAGTCATATTATCATCCTACAAAGTAAAAACAAATAAATTACATCATACAACATTGTTTTTGTCCTTGTACCAAACACTCTCTTAACACCTTCATTTTCAAAGTACTTGACTAATTTACTTAGTACTCATTGCTAAGTGAGTTATGACATTTCATAAGTTATGCGAGATGTTAGTATAACCTATGCAAACGAAGTGATCTAATTCTACAAGCGATGGTAAAACAATTTTCCAACTTAGTGCACAAAATCTAGCAAATAACCTATTGTGCATAAACAAGAAATCGTCAAACAAGCGAATAAATAACATGGCAAGATTGACACTTATATTATGCAAACAAACAAGTGTAAACAACAATTTGAAAATAAGCAAGCAACATATATGCAAACAACATAAACAAGTGGTCATTTAGCATAGCATAACAAGAAAGACACTTTTAAGTCATTTTGCGTTTAAATATGACGATGTATACCAAGCTTGATTAGTTTCCTTTAAACATATTACCAAATTATTTAGTTTCAAAGGAAGTTGTATCAAAGTTCTAAGAATACCAACTTAAATTGCTTGATTCAAAATTTGAGTTTTTATGTTAAAGCGAAACTCAATATTTTAGACATAGTGTAGTATTTGGTCTATTTCACTTATTTAAAATTAGACTCAGGCCATGAGAGTATTTTTAAATGAAAGTAGACTCAATTCCCTTTAAAATGATAGGTGGCTCGACTCGCATGCGGACTTACGGTTAATTAGTTATGATTTTTGAAGTTGCCCAAAAAGCGCATCTTGTCTGAGACGGATTCCACGGAACCAAATAAAGGGATCCGCCCTTTATAAGATTTGGTGCCGTGGTCCTCTGAGACAGATTCACCAAAACTATTATTTGACATAGAGAAAACGTGTGCGACTTACTAGATTTCATAGTAAACATATAATACACATATTTAACAACATATCTACTTATGTAACTTATCTTAAACATTTACGGAGGTGATTTTCAACTAGATTTATAGTTATCCCAAACACTCCTTTAAAATCATATTTCTTCGTAAATTTTCTATGAGCACACAATACAATACTTACTAGTTCTTTCAACAAACTTTTATTTTATTTTTCAAGAAAACCTTCAAGCTTGTATACAAAGTTACATTTAACAACAAAATTTCTAAGTATAACAAGCAAAGCATTTTCATATTATTTTTCGCTTCAATGGTAATTTGATACATGGATCGTACTCTATTTTAAAAACCATTTGTTTTGAAAATATGAGCTACGTGGCTCTGGTACCAATTGTGGAAACGTAGAGGGGGGGGGTGAATACGTTACCGTTTAAAAACTTTAGATCTTTAGTATCAAATCGCTTATGAAGCTTGTTATAATATGAAAGTACCAATTATTGTTTGTGACTAATATAAAGCATGGTAAACCAAGTTGTCACACAATCATGAACATCAAACCACATCACAAACAATAGTATAGTGCAAGTATAAAAGTAAAGAGATAAAGAAAGGAAAGTGCAAACCGAACACGAGGATTTATAGTGGTTCGGTCACGGATCTCCTTTCCGCCTACTCCACTCCCAGTACCCAACTCGAGAGTTACTTCACTAAATCAACAAGCTCCCTTCTCGGCGGAGAAAACCTTACAATCGTCGCACACTTTTTCCGGTACAAAGCTAAATACCGGGTTCTAGTTCGAGTAGAACCAACCTAACGTCGCCTATACAATATTTCCGACACTAAGCTAGATGTCGAGTTCTTTTACAAGGGTACAACCACTCCCAATATGTTTTATGGCCCAACATAATAAACCTTGTGTTTTATGGCACAAACACATAAACCATCTAATCTAGTTTGGTGAAAGTGTTGTTATGATGCAATGATGTTTACACTAATGATCCATGACACAAATGTCTAATGGATATGAATAACTACTTCTAAATGAACTTCCATTGATAGGAAGCCTTCATGATGAAGATCACAAGTTCCCTAAACTTCTTGTGATAGATCTTCAACTTGTGGTGAGTGGGGATGGCTAGATCTCCAAGATTTCCTTGGTTGATCAAAGAGTATGCTTACAACAAAGATGAATGTTAGAAGCATTATGATCATGATCATTAGGGTGTTTAATGTGTGTTACTACATTGTTAATGATTGATCTAAATGTATGCAAGAAGGTGGAGAAGATGTGCTTTGAAGTGGTGAAGAAATGGGAAAACAATGGGCTTCTATTTATAGCCAAAGTGGACAGGAGCGTCCACGGACCAAGGAGCCCTTTAAAGGGTTCCGCCTTTATAGAAAAGGGTTCCGTGGGTGCTGACGAAAAAGCTAAAAATCTTTCTTCAAATCTTTCCAAGATATTACCAAATCTTACTAAGATCACATTTGATATATTGTGTGTCAATCTAACCAAAATATTCAAGTGATCTTCCAAGGATTTCAAAGATGATGCATGACATGATGTAACATGTATTTCCATTTTAGATTAAAAAGTTTATCAAGGTAAACTTGTAAAATGTATTATGTAACTAGTTAATAAAATGTCTAGTTACCTTTTGTAAAGAGTGCTTGTCAAAATAAAATATATTTTGTCAAGTGTAAGTAAACTTTAGTATTTGTATGAAATACTTGTGAATGCAAAATGTAAAATGAGGTTCGAAATAGAATGGTTAACCTATTAAAATACTTAGTGACTCTAAACGTATTTTAAACATTCTAAATGATTTGTTAATGGGTTTGATCATAATGCCACATAACAAACATGTACGAACACGTGTTGTAACATCTGAGGACTTGAGACATCGAGAGGTGTTGAATGTATGTTGAGACAACGTGTGATTACAAGTAACTTGTACATTTCGTTATGTATTACAAGTTACATGTTTGTCATCAATCAAAACAAACGAGGCTTAAATATCGTATAGATTAAATATCGTAATATTTGCACTAACAACGTAACTCGCTACAAAATTGTGAAGCAAGTCGCTACGAAGAAAGAGATCCGTATATCAAGTCGCTAGCAAGAAAAACCACATAAACATCACTTTTCAATCCAAAACAACCCAACCAAGATGATTCAAGCTTACCAAATGAAAACTAAACACTTGTGATGATTCTAAACATAAAAGTACAAACAAAATCCAAGCTTTAACACAAGAAATCAACCAAATGATGCACAAACCACTAAACTTTTCAAACTAAAAACCACCTAAAACCACTAAAAATCCAAAGATGTGCAAGATATGATCTAACCATGGCTCTTGATACCAATTGTAGGATATTGGTTTCACATACACATCATAACACAATCAAACATAGGCGTATAAAAGATGAGTTTTAGAGAGAAAGTTAGAGGTTTAGGGATCTTTAGTGAGAGAAAGAAAATCTTATTATGAGCTCCAACTCTCTACCTTGGGAGGTAGAGAGTATTTATAGTCTTACATAAAACGCCACACATCGGGCTGTGGATCAGGCATATAGTGGGTAAAGACCCGTCCGTCCTCCACGGTGTTACTTAACTATATACTACTTAGCTTAAAATAACTACGACTACGAGCTTTCTAACGATAACATATACGTGAGGTGACCGACTCTTTAATACCTGGAATTTCTAATTCCTAACAGTAACATCAAACACAATGACGTCTCCAAATTTTAGATAGGCATCTCTTGATCTTCCATCAGCCCAAAATATATTTCTAGGAGACCCATCATTAAATAAGTCTATTTTAAAGTATTGGTTAATATCTACTACAGCTTTTTCTTGGAAATGTTTGATAAGAGAATAAAATTCCTTACCTTTGTATTGTTTTTGTTCTTCAACTAATATATCAGCACATTGCTTCGAGGTTACATTAGGTTCATTTGGAGACTTCATTGCATTTAGAGCTTTTCTAACATGACAAGGTCTCAAACCAGACTTACCAAGTTCCACCATAAGGGATTTGCAAGCCAAGTTGGATGAAACTTATTATGAGAACGATGTTTCATTACTTTAGTTGGTGTAGGGGTCAAATCGTGATTATGTGTATCATTAAAGATATCCGCACACCATTTCCCATCTTTTGTTTTAGAAATTTTGAGTTCCGCTTTACAACCGGTCCTTACATCTCTTGACGTTTCTTAGATACCTCATTAGAGGTATTACCATTCATCTTTTAAAACCCTCTTTGTTGCAAACATATAACTTTCTATAAACCTCATTTGTCGTCTTATTTTTATAATCCCAATGTATACGTATACCAAACCCGTGTAGGAAGGCATACTGATTATAAAACGTATACGCATCATCGGGTGTGTTAAACATCTTTCCTAAAATGTTGTCGTCGTTAATTTCAATTTCATCACATCCAATATTCACTTGGTCTTCGTTTGGTTTCTCCCAAATATCATCGTTAATGACCAAATAACCATTTGTATCAATATCTTTAATTAACCGGGCTTGCATATGCATTTCAGTTGCCATGGTAAGAGTGAGAGGTCCTGGTGAAGAAACAATACACGTAGATAGATGTTAGGCCATAATGGTATGAAAAGCTACTTTGAAGTAGAATAAGAAAGATGTGAATGATTAGTCAGCTCAAACTAAACATGAAGATTGGTGAATAAAATTCAGTACAATAATGTTGTTAAAATTTACAACCGACGTCAATTCAATTGAAATTTTAAAGTAAGTAGGTATTCGAAAAGAAGCAAATCCCAGATTTCTCAAAAAATGTAAGCATAACAATAAAAAGGTAAAGCCTTTTTGGAAAATGAGCACTTGGGTGTGTGCTTCATTTAATCGAACACTTGGTGTGTGGCACTGCGATTCATAATCTTTTGTCATCAAATAGCAATAATATTGAAACATTTAATCAAACACTTGGTTTGCGGTTCATATCATAATCTTTTATCATCAAAATTCTTGTACTCATTGACTTAATCTTATATAATTCTAACTCATATGCAAATTAAGATTTTGAGATTAAATGAGAAGATGCAGAGGTTTCAATTGAAGTGGAAAGAAAATAAAAGGTAATGACGACGCAAACATCTAAAAAGGTACCTTTGGTTGAATAGCTATTCGGGATAGCATTGCGGGTTCTTGGTTGAAGTGGTGATTCGCATATGGAGCAGAGATCATATAAAGAAACACAGTGCCGTTCCTTTTGCTTTAGATGTGGAGAAGAAGTGACTTTGGGGTTTTATAGTTTAATCAAACGACGTAGTTTAATTGAGTTCTACACCTAAGCTTGTGTACACAATGACCACACACTCACTTTTCCTTTTTTCTAACGGCTAAAGTTTTATTAAAAAGAAAAACTAGCAAGGTGCTAGAGATTACAAATTACAAAGCGATTTAAGCCAATCATTCCAACTACTAGACAATCAACCTTTATGCTTAATCCAAGAAAAGAATATGATCGGTGCTAAACTAGTCAAGTCTAATCACACGTGGCCACATGAATGGCCAACCGTAATGGACTTAAATCGCCAAGCACGAATGCAATGAAGTCCTGGAGAATATAGTGAATTCCCGGGTCGTTAAGTCCCACGGAGACTCAATGGTGTGCAAACACTGATTCAGACGATAGAATGATCACTAATGATAGTGATCAGAAAGGATTAGGATTGAATATTACACTACTGAAAAAGTTTATAAAATAAAGCGACTTAAATGCAAATTAAGAAAATTAAAAAGATAAAATCTATTAAATAAATGCTATCACTATATTTAAAGTGATGAACGTTTAAAACCTAAAACGTAAAACTTACGTTTAAAATAAAATTACGTAAACGTACAAAATAAAACGTGAAACTTACTCAATATAAATCCTAAAAATATGAAAAATTCATTTTTACAATCCTAATGATAAAAGAAAATATTAAGAAAAAGAAAATTATTTTTATAACTATTTAATTAATTATTATTAATTAAAAACTAATTTAACTATTTAATAAATACTCTAAAATAGAAGAAAATACAAAATAAGGTTAGAAAAATAAAATTAAGATTTAGAAAAATCTAAAATATGATAAAACTTATTTTAAAACTGAAAATATATTTTTTAGACTTTTTATATATTTATTACTAATTAATTACTATTTAAAACTAATTTAAATTGTGAAAAATACCAAATAAAAGGAGAAAAATAAGGAAAAATATTTTTTATGCTTTTTATATTTATCTTAAACTATTAAAATTGAAAAATTATTTTTTGGAACTTTTTCTCAATTATTTGCAATAAAAGCTATTTTAAAATGATTAAAAACTATTTTTAAATAAGAAAAATACTAAACAGTAACTAAAAATTATGAAAATTGCAGGGAAATACTAAAATCTTATTCTAAAGCTGATAAAAATATAAAAACATGGGCTTATTTGGGAAATATGAAGGCTGCTATGTAAACTAGTGGAAATAAGCAATAAAAAATAAGCTAATTAGCACTAAATAGAGCCAACTGATAACAGAAGCTAGGCTATACTATAACTACTCTAAAGCAAGCATCTACATCTAATCCTAACACCTAATAAGCATACTACTAGTGATTCAAGCTAACTGCTCACTTAAGCTACACAGGAAATAGGACCCAAGTTTAAGCAGTTACAACTACTTATTTAAAAAGCTATAGAGCAAACCAAAAGTATGGTCCTCAAGACCACCAACCAAAGACTATTTGTACCAAATTTCAGCTCAAAAGGACCAGTAATGAGGAAGATAATGATCAAACAAAAACTGGCCAAGACATTAAGCTTGACTGATGCAGAAATACAGTGAACAGGTACTTAGTTTAAGCTATTCTAAAAGCTAATTCAATGAGCTAATGCTGAAACCAGAAATGTGGACATGAAGACCACCTAGCCAACTATACTTAAACCAAAAATGAGACCCCATCTACTTGAAATGAAGACTGTGCAGTTGCTGCACTTTCTGCACAAACTGGTTTTTTGTGCAGCTTTGACTTTTTGAAACAGATTAAAGTTTGACCATAATGAGTTTTAAAAGCAAATCTTTGGATTGATTTAGATGAAATGTGAAGTAACAAGACTATAGCAAGCTAGTTCTAAGATTTTGGAACACAAAACAAGTTTTTGATATAGCAAAATCTCAACAGCTGAGCATACAAAACAGTTAAGAGAGGATTTTGACTTTCAAGGGTTGCAGGCACAAAATGAGACAGAGATGAGTACATAAGGGGTACACAAGCATAAACAAACAGATCCTAACCAAGGATAAAGCCTCTATCACAGTTATGAAGCCTTATCCGACACTACTTAAATGAACTTATAAACCAAGTTAACGAAGCTAATTACTGATATAGATATAGCAGATACTCAAAATGGTTTTAAATACTCTAATTATCATTAAATAGACAAGATTAAACCAGTGATAACCACAGATACATATACAAATGCAAGTTGCAAATTGACTTGAAATTTTGAAAAGGAGAAACTTACTCACATGAGTTCCAGCTGATATACAGGCTAAAACAAACCCAAGACTAACCTAACCTAATCTAATACAACCCAAAACACCACTGCATCAACCCAAATTAGCTTCCATTTCAATTTGAGCATCACAGTTGACTTTAGTTGACCAGCCATGGAAATTACTTGAAAATGAATTACAAGCTTATCAAAAGCCATGATAAGCTTGATTAAACTTGTTTGTGCTTGAAAAGAAACTAGTAAAAGCTTGTAAACAAGAAAATGAAACTGAAATTTTGCAACAGTAACTTGAAAGTTGGAACTTAGATAAAAGACTTGAATTTATATTCAAAACACATTACAAAGCTGATTTAACTAAAATGTGATACAAAGAAACTGAATTACAACATTTTTAACTAAGTCTAAAACATTTAACTAAAAAACGACATTGAAAAAAAAATTAAAACTAGCTACCCTTCTTCAAGCTTCATTCTTCCCTTTTTATAGTTCCAATCTGTTTCTCTCACATGTCTGAGCAGATCCCACCTCTAATTTAAGCCATTGGATCACTTAAACTGATCCTAGCCATCAAATGGATTTTGGCGGGAAAATGGATATTTAACAGTGGTTGAGTTTGAGTGTGTAGAGGGGGAAGGAGTTAATGATTTTTGGATGTAGTGTTTGGAGGGGGGACAGGATTGTGATAAGGTGAGGAGGGGGTGGGAAGGTTGAGTGTGCAGGGGTGAATCAGAAGCAAGTGGGGAAGAAGGTGGAGTTTGGCGCGTGTTTGGGGTGTTGACCAAATTTGACCGGGGTTGACCAAAGGGTATTAATAACCAAGGGGTCCAAAACAGGGGAAAGGGTCCAAAGGGTTTGTTGGCTGGGGTCAAAAAGGGATTTGACAAGGGACCAAGGCTTAATAATCATAGGGGCCTTTATGTAAATTCTGAAAACTGAGGGGCCTAAGCTGCCAATTTGCAAAGATGTTCCAAGGGACCAAAAGTGACAATCTCATAAAGTACAAGGACCAAACTTGCCATTTTCACATTTTCCAGGGACTAATTTTGCCAATTTTGAAACTTGAAGGACCATTCTTGTAATTTCTCAAACTTTTTGATATTTTTCACCAAAGGACTAAATTTGACAACTTTTGATTTTAAAAGGACCTTTGGTGACTTTACTTTTGAAATTATGTGCTCAGGGACTGTTTTTGACAACTTTTGAAACTTGGGGACTAAAGCGCAATTTTGCAAATTTGATATGTTTTTCATCGATTTTGATATTTTGCATTTAAAACACATAAAACACTGATTTGTGATATTTTCATCATTTTGATGCATTTTTAGTGTTTTCGGATGATTTTGCGTTTATATTGTACAAAATGATGAGTATTTAGACACTCATCAATCCCCACATTGAGATATTGCTAGTCCCTAGCAATGATTTGAAAAACATAATGGATTTTAATCTCTTTACCAAAAGCCATTACTTCGGATTAGCCAAATGTTTGATTCAAGTAAGAACCTTGGTACACTGATAACCATGTGATTTTGAGCAAACCACCGACTTTCAACGGATTTGATTTTGTCTTTACCGAAGCCGTACCTTACGGACTAGCCAACTCTTAGATAAATTATCAATATTATCTTTGGTGAGTGATTACCAATTATGGTTTTTCCATTGCCTTTACCACAAGCCATAAACTTGCGGGCTAGCCAACTCTTCACTTTTTAGGATATGGTGAAATGAATACCATACAATTTTGGGCAAATTGCAAGCCATATAAACGGTTGAGATATCTTTACCAAGAGCCGTTTGCTCTGGATTAGCCAATCCTTTAGTCTTACAGACATGGCGGATGATAACCAAATGAGAAAGTGTAAACACTTACTCCAAAAAAAAAAAATTTGGCCAAAAGCAGGGAATTGGTATAATTATATGATAAAATTCGTGAGAATTCCCCACACTTAGAAATGAATATTTCCTCAATATTCAAAGTACCGCGGTTATGCGAAACAAGGAATGTAAAGGGAAATACTACGCCATTATTTAGAAAGAAGATTTTTTTTTTTTTTTTTTTTTTTACTTATATATATATATATATATAACATGTGGGTTACTCCCCACACTAGGTGGTAGTACACGGGTGAAAACCCATGTTTAGCTCTTGTTTTTGATTACCGAGTCGCTAGCTTGACTCGACCCAATTCATTGGTTCATGGGAAGCAAGTGGAAGATACAATCTCCATCGGACTTTCATTCAAGATGTTTGGATAAACATTGAAGTACGTGAAAGTTCCACACCGATGAGATATAGAGAGAAAGACAGACCCGGCTCACGGATGATAAATGAAAATGCGGGGTCAAGATAGTGTCCTCACTCCCGAAGGAGTGAAGAAGAGAAAGTCACATCATAAGTGAGGAATGGAAGAAAGATGTTGATAACAATCAAGATCCATTCTTCATCCTCAAATGTAGACATGTCGGAGGAAGGGTGAAGGTAGTATCATCAATAAGCAAACTCTTATGATAGAGTACACCTTCCTCCGAGCCAATATCATCCTCAAGATCAAAATGGAAATGATCATATTCGAGGAGATATGTCATGAGAGAGTTCACGGAGAACTCTTCATGAAGAGAATCATTGGAAAAAGCCTCAAGCTCGGGCTTGTCAATGTAGAGTCACTATCCACAACGGGATAGGAGATGAAGTCGACTTAGCACAAAATGATTCGATCTTAGAAACGAGGAGATTTATATTGAACAATTGTTCACGAAGTATCTCGTCCTCAATTTCCAGATTATCGAATCTCTCACTTCCTCTAAGCTAACTAGCTCGGAAGGTAGCTCCTCGACATAATCGATGTCTCCATAGGATAAAGAATCGTCAAACAGTACAATCGTTATCGAATCGGAGAACATCTCGACATGATCATATGGAATGTCAAGAGGAGGAAAAGAATTATCATTAAGAGGCTCATCACACATGTTACGGAGATAACCTCGGACTCACTTGGGGTTGGGACAAGGTTCTCAACACTAGACGATTCCATTTCGGAATAGTGCTAAGAGGCTCGTCCCCATTATGAGAGAGTCTTTGGAAGCAATAAAAGGTAAGATAGGTG